>BMAU01019077.1:872500-1268624 GCA_019973935.1 Trichonephila clavipes | reverse complement strand
GCCTATCTAAAGCAACTAGCTCTAGAGAGAATTGGAGATATACCGATTGACGCTGTTCAGGTTTATACGGATGGCGGCAGTAGAGACGATTATTATCGATCTGGCAGCAGTATTTACATCAAATTGCAAGACCATATCTTAAGAATCCAGACGGTTGCTCAGTTTTTCGCAGTGAGCTAATAGCCATTGATGAGGCCCTTGGTTCTCTTGCATCTCTTCTAAATGGAAAAGAGATTTGGATACTGTCTGATAGTAGAAGTGCAATACAGCACTTGTCCAATTGGCAAAGTGTGAGAGATAATGTCGGAGTGTCAGTACTCACCAAGTTAAAACGACTCTCCACATCGCATCAAATTCATCTGCAGTGGATTCCCTCTCACATAGATCTAGAGGGAAATGAGATTGCGGACTCTTTGGTCAATGATGGCGCTTGCGAGATACCAAAGCTGTCAGCACACCTCACCTTTTTGGAAATTTTCTCTAGAACTAAACACCAGAATAAGACCGCTTGGATTACCCCCGCCCCAGGCACCATTGATATCAATGTTCTCGTCCTGGAGGCTATCTGGCGCACGGTTTTGCAAGACAGGATCAAACTCTTCTAGCTCACTTTCGAAGTGGCCATCTCAAAACAATGAAATTTTCCGAAGGATGCAAGAACTTTGAAATGTGCACGAACATTTCTTCTGAGCCGGCCTCGCCTGCTCACATCCTCGAATGCCTTGGGCTCACCAAGCAGGATTTAGCAGACGATCCCTGGCTGGTGTTGGATTTTTTGAAAGTGTACGATGTCATGGAACTGGTCTAGCACTGCTGACCAATGGGGGCGTGCAACAACAAGAAACACAATTACACTATTTCGGATATGTTATGCACATATTTGGAAACCTAGCGCACAATTTCGAGGAATCCCCGGGTTGAAATAAAAAAAAGCGCGCGGGTCTTACTGTATACATATTTGTATTAATTGTAACTATTTAATAAAAAGTAGCTAAAATAAATTTTTCTTTGTTGATCTAAGTATGAATTGACTTAAATTTTTTTTATATTACTTGTTATTTATTTTTCTCTCATTATTTTTAACGGTAGATGGTGCCATGACAGTTCAGAAAGTTGCGTTTTCTTACTTCAGTCACCATCATAGTGAAAGTATATTTCTCATTCTATATTCTTTTATTGTGATGCTCATCACACATAGTCTTGTTGTGTTTACATCTTACCCCAGGCCAGATTATCAAAACTATTCTAAAGGGTTGCCATATTCTATTCGGGACCCATGGTCGGGTTTACCACAAGATATTGCATATAGACTTAAATGATCCGATTATTTAATGTCTTCTCGTATCTCGTCTACATCGCTATTGCTTTCCATATTTGGTATTTGTGTGCATCTCTCTTAACTTTGTTTAAAAGAATTTGTGTTGTTCATAACTGAAGATAAATGAAGTTATTTTGAATATGGCTAATCTCTTCCTTCCAACTCTCCCGCACTAATGGACGTCGCGGGGCGACCCTTACAATAGGACCCATGCTCTTCCATTCACCCAATGACAAATCATCATAATTCTTCAGATAAATGATGTATAGTTCTCATATTTAAAAAAAGGGTATCTCGAAATTTCATCACATTTCTAATTGTAGAAACTAGACTTCTTTGAAGCTCTTTTGCGACCCTATGCTCAATGACAGCTTCACTATTTAAAATATATTTCGCTGCAGCATTACTTTTTATGTGTGTACATTACTATTTTACATAATATTTGAAAAGTATACTTATTTTTTGAAATATAATCGAGCTTTTACCGACTTTTCCTTAATTTTGGGAGAGAAACCAGGATATTTGTTCTTTTATTACTATTGTGAGCGACTTACCCCTGAAGTTGCTCCCTCACCGTCTTGCCTACCTAAGGGTGTAGGAGGAATAAAAGCAGAACCAGAAACTTCCATACTAACAATTATTTATTTACTCAAACACACCAACTAACATTTTAATCTCTAAGTGAAAGTCAAAGGAGAAAGCAATGAGTCTTAAGCAAATAGGCGTAAGTTACTAATTTAACTCAACCTAATTATCGTTGGTTACAAACCCACAATCCACTAATTTAATAAAGTGGCAAACACTACTCTTAATCTTAAGCTGCGAAAATGAACTTTACTCAATCTCACCTGCGTAGCGAATATAACAGCTTCTTAACTCCCTCTACTACAATTATAAAACTGACTTTATATGGTCGAACTAATCTAAATATCAAGGTTTCTTCTTGAGAGGGATGGTTGTGAATTAGACGCGAATGCTAGCCCAAAGAGGATTAGTTTAGAGGTCTTATATAGATTAGTCATACTACTTCTTTCAGGATTATAAATATTTTATGCCTGTAAATGCACTTGTTACACAACGAGTGCATTTGCTATTTTAATCAATTCAGTCACCTAATTTAAACATTAATCTAACTGGTACATCCTTAAGAGAAAACTATTTTCTCCCCGAAATTCATTGAAAAGGAAGGAACAGAAGTAATTTATTTCTTAAGTTTTGTATGAAGATATTTTACATTTGTTTTGTCTGATATGACACATGACTGACTATTTTATGATATATCAATTCATAAACAAATAATCTCCTATTTCACAAAAGTTATATATAAACGTTACAGTAATTTTTTAGAAAAGAAAAATTTTGAAACCATTTGATCGTTTTAAAGGATAATAAATTGATTCAAATTATGGAAAGATTTATGATTAAGATAACTGGGAGGTGTGGAAAATGCTTCAAATTTTGCCTTTTTATTTTACTTTTAATCAATAGAGGGCACTTTGCAGCATCCATAGATGCATTATTTATGATAATTGAATTTATAGAACGCAAGAAAATTGAATTTTAAAATTGTAAAAAATGCGTTGTAATATTATGATTCAGGTACACTTTTTTCAAAATCCTATTGTATTTAATATATGTTGCAAAAAACTAATTTTTCTATACGAAGAATGCAATTCTTCTGTATTATATGTTCAAATTTATTCAAAATTCTACATTTTTTGTGTAAAAATTACGGAAAATTTAACTAGTTACAAAATTTTAAATTACAATTTTGTTTATTGAAATGTTAATCATGTCTAGTTTTGCATTTATAAATACTCATGTAGTTCTTACACTATAAATCCAGTGGATATAGTACAGAGTGATCTTGAGGATTATTCTAATTTAAATACACAGCTTGTAAAATAGACATTTAGTTTTTCCCAATTCCTTATTGTTAACATTTGAGTGCTCTGAATAACTATGTTTATAACTATTAGTGTTACTTTAAAATAAATAAATACTCATATCTGCAAGTACAAAAACAGATTATTTTGTTATTTTTTAAAAACAGAGTTCCCTATATGTTAGAAATCAAATTAACTTTTTAAATTCATCAAATACATTTTATTTGTGTATTTTTATAACAATAAAAATATGTGTAAAGAATTCTGTAATATCCTGTAATGATGTTCAAAGTGATGTAAAAATACTAAAACCTATAGATATAAAATTTTGGTATTTTAAATGAAAGAAGGTGTAAATCACACACACACACATTGATATCACATGTTGATGAAGTAGGGAAAGAGTAATTGAAAGGACTTCTAAATAATCTACAATTTTAAACTTACAATTTAAAAACTTAAAAAACAATGGAAAATAATCCATTTAATTATGGTATGACTTTATATTGTATTAAAAAAATTATTTTACAAATCATAGATGAAAATACCTTTATTTGCAATTTTCTCAAAATGCCTTTTTTGGTGATTCTGGTACACTTTTCTCAAAATCTACTTTACCTATAGTGCTGATATTTTTCATATTATAAGATCCAGAAATTTTAAACAAAGTGAATGAATTATTTTTTAAATAAACATTCACAAATTTTAGATATAGCACACTATCTTTATAAAATTTAAAGGATATTTGAGTCACTAAATTTAAAATTTTTATAAATTTACTTAAAACTTCATTTTAAGGATTATGTTTACAAAACTCTGAAAATTTTATAGCTATATATACAAAGGATTTCATGCAGTGTTCCTAAAGGTAAGAACATGCCTGGAAAATAAAAAAATAGTTATTGATTATATATTGCTCACACAGATTTATTTGTAATTTAAAATAGATATTTTTACAGTAACAGGTACATAAACACTGATAATTCAATGTAAAAATCTTACTTCCGTTACTTTTAATTTAAGTAAGTAAGAACAATTTAAATTTGGCGTAAAAAAAGTTTATTTTTCCTTGTCCTAGACCTCCCAGTTATCTTAAACATATTGAGTTTTTAAGAAAGATAGATAAATAAATTGTAAAATTTTACATACAGAGAAGAATATTGAAAACAGAGAAAATTACTTATCAAATTAAATTACTAATTATATTTCAAAAGAAAAAAAGCTACAATACCTTCAATCTTTTTCTAAACTATTTAAAACAATTAGTAATGAATTTTTCATATACTGTTTAGGATACAATAGTTCTTGAATTTGAAAATAGCTTAGTTTGAAAATAATAATGAAGTTATAGTTGGAGATCTTGGAGAATTTCCCTGATTATTTGCTTAGAAAAATGTTTAAGAAATTTTGGCTAACAAATAAAAATGTATTAAGTAATGTTCTAGTATTTCTTAAGCAAAGAGTTATTAGAAGTAATTGATTTTTGAAATTTCTTACAAACTTTAGTACACTCATGTCCATAAATTAAGGATAATTCAGAATCACACAGAAATTGAACTCTAAAATAAAAAATTTCACCTGTAGAATTATCACACACATCTTGAAGAAGAATATGCAAATTACAGGAAACCACTAGATGGCGCGGATAGTACGTCACAATAACGAGAATGTAAGAGAGGGGTATATAAAGAATGTGGTGGCAAAGAAGTAAAATTGTTCACGAGCTTTGGGCCTTTCAGTGCAATAACCGCATAGTTATGGCACAAAGGAAGCATTTGGATGATTTTTTACGTGGTAGAATTATTGGACTACTGGAATGTGGATGTACCCAGCTGGGGAAGTATTCGAGGAACTTGGAATCGCCCAGAGTGTCATCTCCAGGCTTTGGCAAAGGTTTCATGATGATGGTAATGTGAGTAAACGTTACAGCACAGGTCTAATCCGAGTTACAATGTCGAATGAGGACCGATATTTGGCAGTTACTGCCAAAAGAAACTGACGGAGCGCAGCATCAGACCTGTCTCGTCAGCTACTGGTATGACAGTTTCAAGGCAGACCCTGTACAGACGCTTAGGGCACATTGGTCTATATGCTCGTAGGCCTGTCAGATGTATTCCACTTACCGCAACTCACTGTCGCCTGCGATTAACCTGGAGTAGAGAGCATGCATTGTGGACACCACAACAGTGGTCTTGTGTGATGTTTTCCGATGAGTCCAGGTTTAGTTTGCAGTCTGATTCTCGCCGGACTTTAATATGGAGAGCGCCAGGTACCCGTTACCACCAAGAGAACACCATTGAACGACACCGTTACGGTGGTGCAGGATGGCTCACACACACATTTGGGGAGGAATTATTCTTCGTTCCAGAACTGACCTGCATGTTCAGAGTGTAACGATGACAGGCCACATCTATCGGGATGTCATTCTGGAACATGTACGTTTGTTTCGGGGCGCCATGGGTGCTGAATTTCTGTTTATGGATGACAACGCCCATCCTCACCGTGCCAACATTGTAGACAAATGCCTTCAATCAGAGGATATCACCCGTATGGATTGGCCAGCATACTCACCGGACTTGAATCCAATAGAGCATGTGTGGGATATGCTTGGCCGACGAATTGCCACCCGTCAACCCCCTCCCACCTGTCTACCGGAAATTCGGAGGGCATTGTGTGCTTGATGAGTGGTGTAATATTCCCCAAAATCAGATTAATAATTTGATACTCAGCATGCCTAGGTGTTGTAAGGCCTGTATTGCATTGTCTGGGAGACATACTCCGTATTAACCATCATACTAACCATGTTATACTGTTTTTTGTAAATAGGTTCGTTTTTGAAATTGGCTCCAGGGAGTAAAAATCGCAATTTTTATTAACTGTGTCAAACATATAGCATCTTTTTTGCTCTTTATCTTTTGTTTAATAAATAGACTTTACAAATAAGTCAAATTTGTTTTGCTTCTGTCTCTTTGCCTGAACTTCATTAGCCTTAATTTATGGACATGAGTGTAAAATAATTCGTTTGTAATTAACTTAATTAAAGTTAAATTCTGAGAAAATTATCATTTGGTTTTTAATGCTTATGTTGTAATGCTACGAGGTAATGGAATATAATAAAAAAAACGAACTGTCTTTGACTAAGGATTTTGAAAGAAATTATTTTTTACATAAGTATAACGTATGAAAGAAAAAAATTTTTAATCAATAGTTCTTTTAACTAAAATTAATTTCTGAATCTTAATTTAGTTCACACACAAAAAAGGCGTCATAATACATACCTACAAATGGTACTTATTTTGTTTTGGTGCAATTTTGAAAGATTTTGTTTCGTTTCTTATCAGTGTTTCAGGCCTTGAAAATACCTATATACCTTAATGCTTTAGATAATATATTGATTTTAGAATAAAATATAATTACACGCATGTTAATGTTTTTCTCTTCTAATGAGCGTGCGCGACATTTTAATTTTTTATTGACCTATATCATTTCTCATTCTATATAACGAGAGCCCGTGTACGAATAAAACTTGCTGAAGAAAAATGTGCAGAGTAAGTGAAAAACAATCTTAGTCATGAATATAATTCACTTCGCAGAAGGCAGACATTTTTAACTAAGAAATGAGAAAGAAAGAAAAACATGTACAAAAATGAATAGCCAAAATCTTCAAAATTTTTTATGAATTTGTTTGATTTTAAACCTAAAATGATAAATTTATTAAAAATGATCTGAGAAGACTCATGTTACTTATCTTTAATTTTCAATGACACTCACACACACAAATCATGTAAAAGATACCTAAAATAAGAATTTTAAAAAATATCATCAATTATACTACATTTGAATCTGCACACACACACACACACAAATGGCTGCTTTCTTCAATTTAATACATATTAATGATGAAAAAATATTTCAAAAAACAATCGTATTCTTTGTTATTTATGAAAATCAGTCAAAAGATCAAAATTTTATTCAAATGGAGCATTTTTTTTGAGAAAAAATTTTAGATATTTAAAATTAATTTTGACATTGTTATTAAGAATTGGTGAACACAATGCCACACAGAAAATTAAGGTAGTGGACAAACAGGAGCAACAATAGAACAGGAAGAATGTTGGATCGGCACTCACAGAGTCTTATGAGCCATCCACGTGTAACTGTAGTTGACGATTGATTGGACCCCTTGATCTCTTACAGAAATCTTCATCTTTTCAGATCTATTTATTCAACTTAAGAATTAACATACCACACTTGACATCTGAAATATTACATGTAATTATACAAATTTAGATTTAAGAAATGGCTAATCTATTTGTTAAGGAAAGCTAAACATGAGTTATTATTGTCTTTAAAAAATAAATTAAAAACACTGAGAATATATGAAAGGACATTTTCTTAAAATAATTATTCCAATGATTTTAAATGAAAGGTCATCCATTAAAATAATCATATAATTATACTAATATACTTCTAAAATCTTTTTTCTTTATAGTTCTTATGTTATTTTGCAACAGAGGTTTGATCAATAAAATCAAAGTTCAAATAAATTTAAATAGGAGAACTTGTTTCTAAAATAAAATTTTATACGGGTATTAGAAAAAAAAAATCAAAACGATTTTTTGATATTTCTGAATACTGTTCATCTATTGAATATACAATTAGAACAATAAAGGGGCAGACATGCTCAAGGACACATACCTATAACCAATTATTAGCAATGCCAAATTTCAACAGTTTAGAGAAAAAGTTCAGGAACCAATTTTTTCTATTTCATAGGACAAGTTAAATAAGAAACATAAAGGTATTAACCTATCAATTACTTTATATTCAAATATTAAATAGCCAAATATAAGTTTGGTTTTGAATATGATCAGAAGTTAATTTTTTAAGATCAAATTTCTATATGTCTATTTGCAGAAATCAAATGCTTTACATAGTACAGTTAGTAATCACTCAACAAACAAGTGCACTGAAAATATTTTTAGCAACAGAGTAGTTCAATCTCATGTATTTTTTTAACAATTGTTATGGTTAAAAAAGTTAATTCATAAAAACAAATGCACAAAAAAATAATAATTTTAACTAAGAAAGGTTTAATATTTATCAGAATTTTGGAAAATATTTTGTAGATATATTTCATTATCTAATCATTTCCGACCAATCTCAGTAAAATAAGTTACAAGTCAGCAAACTGAAAGCAATTTAGCTTATTTTGCAAGAGATAAATAACGTTTATAAAGAAATATTGAGATTAAAATAATTATATTGATATCAATTTTATATGCTCCATGTGTTCTCATAAAAATATTATATATATTAAACACATTAGCTATTCTCACAAAGGATTCATAATCTAGCTGCAAACATTACAAATACTGGTTCATGAAATGACGAATTAAGTTATAACAAATATCAATAACAGTTCAAATAACAATAACAATTGTTTATGAGAGAAAATATAGGAGAAAAAAATATTACAATTCATATATATATATATATATATATATATATATATATATATATATATATATATATATATAACCTTTTCAGATAAATAGACACACAAAAAGATGAAACATAATAAAAGATGGAAGAACCTAGAGAAATGATACATTACAAAATCAAATTACTTATGCTTAAAGAATATTTTCCCTTTACCATGCAACATGTTTTAAAAAACTCAATCAAATGGCAAACATTTCATTTTACAATTTCTTAAAAACTAGCAAAATGAATATTAATTCCAATGAAAAAAATAATTCTAACCTTCTTAAAAGCCAACTTATATGAACAAATACATTTGTTTTCTAATAATTTTAATTCAACTAAATTAAAAAATTAGGAAATATTGAAAATTATTTTTTTTATATTTTAGAAAAGCAAGTATATCTAAATAATATTTAAGATTAAAAAAACTCTTTTTTTTTTGCTTTAAAAACAGAAAAAAATTCCTTCTGTACAATTTTTACAGTAATAAATTACCTTAATAAAATATACCTCAACATTAAATGTTTTCATGTATAAAAACAACAAATAAATAATAATTGCAGATTGAAAGCCTTTCAAAGGTAATAAAACATGTCAAAATTTACACTCATGTACACGCCTGTTATAAATATATGATCCAGAATTTAAGAACACAGAAAGCAAATTATAAAAAAATGTGCAATTAACTGAAAAATAAAAGTAATTTAAAACTTACTTATTCCTTTAACACGCATTAATACACGACCCACTTCTTTTATATAATCATCCTAAAAAAATGAGTCAAAAATTACTGAAATAAACATAACTTAACAAGAATTGTTTCTGTACATGAATATCACAGTTATTTTGATTACATAATACAATAAAAATTGCTACTCACATTCCAAAAATATATAATTATTTTTTTTAAAAAAGTGAATTACTTGCAAATTTTATAACAAAGATAAAACTGGTGTTCATAATTGCTTAAAAAAACTGATCTGTTACGTTAATGGCATAACTAATTTCTAAAAAATTTCTTCCACATGCATGTATTTTATTTCTCAATGCAAAAAAAGCTTGAAATGAAATTTTTGTTAAATTCTAATTGAAATTGTGTTATGGGATTTTTTGAATGCCACACACACACAAGCCCCTCAAACACTATAAAATTTCCAACTTAACACTTTTCTAATTTTTTTTTGCAAAAAAATATAATCATTTTCCAACTGCAACATTTTAAAAAAAAATTTGAAGTAATAACGGAATTTATAGATACTAGGGACAATGAAGGCCATGCACAGATGAAATTCTTGCTCCTGTAGGTATAGATTCGAACCGGGCACCTTCCGTTCCGAACGCCAGTACTTTAACGATCACGCCAAAACGATCGTCTTCGCGTGATGTCTAAGTACTGGTTTTACTTAGATACCGCTACATTACTCTCCCACCAGTGAGGTGGATAGGCGAACGATTTTTCCCCCGTTTGTTTTTTTTGGAGAGAGAGCATGTTTTTTTTATTTATTTACTTATTTTATTCTCTCTCTCTCATTCTTATTTATTTATTTTTATTCTTATTTATTTTTCTTGCTGAGATGAGAGAAAGATGATCTATCGTTTGTTTCGGAGAGAGTATGTGTTTTATTTATTTATATTTTTCTTCTCTTATTTATCATTTTTTTCACTCTCTCTTATTTTTATTCTTTTTTTTTATTTATTTACTTTTCTTGCGGTAGATGGCGCCACGACAGTTCAGAAAGTTGCGTTTTCTTACTTCAGTCCAGGGTCACCAATGTAGGTATAGATTCGTACCGGGCACTCCTGTTATTAAACTTTGCGGCTTACAAGAGTTGCTACCAGATTTAAATATGAAGCCTTATGTTCAAATATCCACAATTTTTCCTCCCATTTTATTTCTACAATATAGTTACACTTTTTGAGCATTTGGCTAGAATGATGAACATCTGGAAGTTTCCAATGAAAGAAAACATAATTATTTTTTGACTTGACAGTTACATCATGCAGATGAATGCAGGCGAGAAGTGCCATTTGAAGTTGTTGATTATGAGTACAATGTTAGTCTTCTTTTGATTAATTGGTTCTTGGGACTTAGGATTCTGTTAACACAAACATTACACTTTATTCATTGTTAGGTCACCAAACTTATTTCTTCATCATGGAGTCAAATCAAATGGATTTTAGCCCAGAAATAACTGTAGATTGATTGCCAATTTTCACGATGGCAACATCTCAAAAACTCAATCGCTAAAACATAGTCCTTATAACTTATATGTATTATAATAATATCATTAAAAAACAAAATTTAAAATACAGTTACAAGAAAAGAACAAATTGTGACACTAATATTTTTACATATTTGGATTCATACTGTTTGTAAAAACCCTAAAATCTTAAATGATATGTAATTCCTTTCCAAAGCATAAGATTAATATATTTAATGCCAAAGACTAGAAATCAAGTCTTAAGGACCCATATAATGATCTATATTTTTATTATCAAAGCGATATTAAAAATTGAGAACTTCATAAATCATTTACACATATATTTTTTGAATAAGTGATATGGTTTCACAAAAAGAGCAAATTGGTTAAAATATGTGTAAAAAATTAGACAGGGTAAAGTCTCTAAAGGAATCCATCATCATCAATGTAATTAAGTAATAAAACCTCAATTACATCACTTTTTTGTTCTGTTTTCTCTTCGAAAAGGTTATTGTATTTAGTAATAAATACAGAATAAAAAGAGTATATTAAATTTGACATGAAATATTAAAGTTCTGAAAAAAGTACTTTTACACTGAATGCATACACTAATCAAGGTACAAGTTAAGATTTATTAACCCATTCAGGACAGGTGATGCGAAAGCACAACATTAAATTTAAAAAAAATCTTTAAACATTGTTCTGATTATTTTTCAGTTAACAGAGAGAGATTTTGATGAGGATGTATTTGGTGAAAAATTTTCAGATGGTAAACATAATCATACATCATTTACTATACCAATTTTTTTCTTTCTTTTGAACACATTGCATTTCAAACCTATCTATAACAAAGGTGTTTCAACTTTTTTTTAATTATATGGACATGTGTGTTTTTTTATCTTTATTCACAATGCACAGAGATAAATGCAAATCACAAATCATTTCTAAAAAAATGCAGTGAAACCGCTTCGGAGTTAGCATATATTTATCAAAAAGTTTAAAAGATGTGCAGATTCAATCTTAAAAATGAACCACCTAACCCAGGTCTTTGGAAATTCTTTTACCTATATGCTTTTGGACTTTCTGTTATTCCCATAGCTTGTTTCAATGTCAATAAGCTGTTTTAAAGGGTCTCATCAATCATTTCGAAACCATATAGTTTTGATCAAACTATGTAGGATCATACCAATTGAAAATGAATTAAAAAAATACTAAATATATAAAAACTTTAAATGAATTTCATCTAAAAAACAATGTGCAATCTTTCAATTTATTGCTTATTTATTGAGAAATTTAAACCAGTAGGTATCTGTGCAACATTTTGTACAAAATGTTATCAACTTTAGTATTATAACTCGGTATTAAATCTGTTTTCTTGTAATATGGATATGTGTTACAAAATAAATAAATAAATGTAATTAGAGAAAATAAAATACAAACACTAGTTTTGGCTTTCTGAAAATTTTTTTTTCATATTTTCAGCACTTTCAGTAGTCGGTTTCCCAGACTGTTCAATAGCTTCTTCACTAGAATTTTTTTTAAAAAAATGAAGGAATGAAATAAATGCATAAAAAAATAGATAAAGACACAGTATATGGAGTATACACCTATCATTTTATTAGTTTAGCATAGAGCTCTCTAATATTATACTTTCTATTTACCTAATGTTTAACCAAAAGATTTGGAAGTTATTTATGAATTAAATATCAACAAACTGGTGATAATGAATATATTTACCCTTAATATTTATAGATAATTTTAGCAAACAGCAGCTCTATAAATAATATAATATCACCAGTGATGCACACAAGGAGATGGTTTGGGGGTTCGAGGCCCCCCTTCTCCCATAGACTAACAGAATTTCACCATTCTAAAAAACACATCTACATGTTTTTTTAGAAAAGAGATATAAGTATGCCACTGAATAGTACTTATTCCATCAGACATACAACACATGCATTCTTCCTCCTTTCTTTTTCTCTATAAAAGCGCATGATTGGAACTGTGAAAAATGTCTCAACATCACTATAAGTAATACATGTCTGTTAATGATATTGTTTTTTAAAAATTTAGTATTCTATAAGCAAACTCCCTATTTTAATAAGTAAAATTAAAAATTTAATGATATTATAATGAGATGAACTAAGGAATATATTTTGCACATAAAAAATGGACTGCCTGTCAGACTAAAATGTCCTCTTTTCCTGTAATTCTATAATAAAACATTGTCCTAAGCATTGTCTCTTCCACTCCACCCTCTCGCTACGCAGTGCTATATCTGCGATATGTATAAGATGCATAACGAGAGGGTTACTGTCTGATTACCTAACAGTTGCTGATTGTTAATTCTATATGAGTATCTGTTTTTATTGTTGGGAATTTTCTCTGACTGGCATCATTTTAAGTTAAAAAGTAGCTTTACAAATTTACGCAGCATAGGTGTAAATTAAGCAGAATAATAACAATGGTCATATTCTGTAACCTTTTTTGTGTGTCTATCAATAGAAATATTAGGCTACAAACGAGCAAAATAATTTTTTAAATTATATGTTAATTATCCATCCTTTTTATTTGAAAGGTTAAGTTTTAATTTTTTTTACCTCGATAAAATTTAGAGAAAAATTAAGTAGAACATATTTGAATAAACAAATGGCTAGTTTACATAACAATACACTATAGGGAGAAATGTTTAAATGCATGAAAAAAATAGGATACTAGTGAATAAAAAAGCTCCTATGCAGAGAAAAAACTAAATAATCAAAAATTTTAACATCAGTTATTCAATTAAATTGATGTATTTAAAAGAAACTTTTGTTGTGCAACATATTCTGAAATTATTTAGAATTGAATGAATTTTTCTCAATGAAATAAATCAATGTGGACTTTAAAGTTTTTGTGGAGTGATCCATGCTTTGAATATAAATTAGTGCTCAATATATTGATTGGTTCATTCCTGCATTAATTATTAACAGCACAGCAATTTAAATATTTTTTAGTTTATATGCCAAAAATGTCAGTATTTAAGTATCATACCATTGACCAAATTTGTCACATTGAAAGATGTCACTCAATGCCATGATATGCTCCAATAGTGGAAAAACATTCCTGTGCATGTTCAAACATAATAATTATAAAGATGACAGCATTTGGCAATGTCTTTTTATTTGATTAAGTTTGTTGACAGTATAATATATAGGCACTAAAATGTCATTTCCCAAGTGAAAAATTATTACTGCACAACATTGATTCATCCACCCCTTAAAATTTCACAGTTGAAATGGATTGACAAAAATACCCCCCTTTTAGATCAATGAACCTTGAATAAATAAAGCGTAAATTTTTTACAAAACCTTAAATAAACTTTTATAAGATCTATTTGTATGTTAAATAGAAACATTCATTTTATCTTAAGATTCAGAATAAGAATGCAAGCAGTCCTACTTCACACATTCTGAATTGTAGTAAACTTGAACGGTTGATTTTAACAAAAGGTGTCTAGGCTGCGCCAGCAGCCTTCAAACCTCTATCTGGAACTCTGATGTTCATGGTTTTGGAAACTTGGGCTTGAAGAGGGGGCGTGACTTCAGAAGAGGAGGTCCAATGAGAGTGCAGGAGGCATCGGCTATGGAAGCGATCATTGATTGGAGGACGGCAGTGAGCTTTTAAGAGTGAAATCATGTACTTTGTGATAGAAAATGACTTTAAAAAATTTTGAAAAAGAGAAATATGAATAATATTATTGAGAGAATTTTATAATGTTTAGGGGAGAAAATTAAGGTTACATTAAAGAAGAATAGGGAAGTTTAAATTTTGTTCATTATAGCTTCTGCCAGAAGGCAGGTTTTTTCTTCGTCGGAGTTTGCAGTTTTAAATTTTGAGAGAAGGTCGAGAATTTTGGGATTTTTCTTTACAAGGCTAGAGATTGTGTTAAAAAGTTCCAAAACTTGAGTAAAATCTGAACTATTGTTATCTTGGGTAAGGAATCCACAGGGGGAGTCTTCCTTTTTATTTTCAGTTAGATTTTTAGTTTCGGGAGTGGTCTGACTGGGGATTTCTCCGCTAACGACGTTAGCGAAGGAAATTCCCTCTTTTGTCCATTTACTAGAAAAATTTTTTATTTAATCGGGTCAGAAAAGGCTGTACCTTTCTTAGGCTGGGGGAATTTGGGAAATTTTGCATAACATGCCGAGTGACCGAAGTCCTGGCAGTTTATACAAAATGGGTTTGATTGTCGCTCTTTAATGTGACAATTCCTAGTGGCGTGCTCTTTTCTGCACTTTAAACATCTTGGTTTCATTGTAGTAAACTTAATTCCGTACTTACATATTATCCGGATCTATTGGCGATATTACATGAAAGGAAGCACATGGTTGCCAACTTGGCGAGTTATTAATAGAGTTGGCGATTGTTGCGATAATACGCATGTACCCTTAATTCAAATGTGTTTAATTTTTTATAATAAAAAAAATACAACAACGACTTTATATTAAACATCTTTTTTGAAAATTTAAATCAGCCCCCCTTTTATAACTTTCATTCCTTTTTTTATGAATTATGACACTTCATAAGAAATTAAGTAATTTTACATGTGACTGTACTTCCTCACAGAATGCAAAGATATTCGCAACACGAGATAAAATTGGGTTGGATTCTAGCACAGCCTCCTGATTTAGCAGCAAAATCTTTGCAGCAATTTTTCAGGATTTTGGCACTAAATTGACCGGCAGCACCGGATGTTTTAAGATTTTACAGAAAATTGTATAGAATTCGTAGCATAGTCACTTAACTTCAACGGTAGCAACTGCGGTTGAAGTGTAGTATAGGGGGCACTTGGCGCAGTCCTTTTTTTGACGACTAAAAGCGGTCGCCAAGGTACTTTTTTTCGGAATTATTTATTTTAGAAGGAATTCGATATCTCACCCTGACATTTGGATAAAAATCGCCAAATCCAAAGTGCCCCTTCCCACCTATACTACACTTGAGCCGCAACTGCAAACTATTTTTATGGAACAAAGCATCGATTGATACATATGAGAAAAAAATGTGATAGAATACTGATCTATCTCAACATACATTTCACTAAAAACAATAATTAATCAAATTTTAAGCTACTTACATCTTAGCTCTCATATTATCCCGGAAAATGCGAGTTCCCCAAACTTTATCCTGAGAATCAGCCATATTTCGAATCTAGAAACTAGCGTCTTGATCTCGGGTATCCAAATGGCGTCTTGATCTGGGGAATCCAAACAATAGGGAAGGGACGAGTCTATTAAACAGAAGGTGGAAGGAGAGCGTTAGCTAGGAGAAGTAGGGAATCTGTAAGGCTCCCTTCACACCAAACGATTCCGAGTCTGTAGCAATCTTTCCAATTTACAGCGATTCTGAATGAACAGAGATTTGTGCCTTCACACCGCCACGGGTGCGGTGCCACCGCCATCATTCTTCCATCAGTTGCTGTCAAACATGGATGCTGTTTTTAATATTTTAAGTCGATTAACGTTTCAAGCTATTAATTTCACAACTGTAATTTCATTTATTTTGAAGTTGAAATACATAAAACAAAAAATATAAAAACGGTTTTATTTTTTTTTTTTTTTTTTTATATTTTGCCTGTTAGTATCAAATGTAATTATAGTCTGAAAAGTAGTAACAAATAATAAATATGTATTGTAACTATATTATAATGCAATTACTTTTACAAATAATATATCTAATGTTTTTAAAAGGCAATTCAAATGTTGTTATTTACTATAGCTTTTGTAGCATATAACTATTTTTTTGATTATGTATCTAAAAATTGCTAATACATTAATGAATTAAAATTTTACATGACATTTACATTTTGTTTGTTTTATATAGTATATATAGTAATAAATGAAATCTTTAAAAAAATTAAAATTATCGACAATATCGATTGTTTTATTTTTATTTTTAGCATTCTTATAAATATTTAAATTTTCTCTCCCAAAATTAAATAAATTCTTATCAAATTGATCTCTGAAGCTATTTCAAACATCCTTCAGAATATTCCCTCCTCCAAAAAAACCCAACACATTTTGCTTTAAAGTATTAAAAAGTAAATAATAAAGTTTTCAAATTTCTAAAATTGAATAAAATAATACATGCAAAATTAATTTTGTTATTTGCGCAAGATTAGCAGGAATAAAATACAGCCTACACACTCGGTGACAAGAACTAGAGTTAGTTTACATAATGAAAAGAATAATATGAATAAATACCACACAAAAATATAAGCGCCATCTATTGACATAAAAACAAACTCATGCTAACCCTAACAAGAACATTAAAATCTTTAAACATCTAAAATTAGCTTCTTTAATAGAAACTTTATGTGATATAATCAATAATAATATAAAAACAACAATAAAAAATAAAACACTCTATTTGTTTAAATTCACTTATTCTTTAAGAAATAGCTCCCGGCTGCTGGTGAATCACGGAAGAAATCACGACATGTCTAATCACGCGTAAGTCAGAATGACGGCGGATTGAACCGGTTTTGTTTGGTGTGAATGCGGGAATCGAATCTGGCTTATCTGAGCGGGGAAGTGATACGAAGCCAAATCCTGGTCCATCAGACAAGTTTGATGGTGAATGAATCGGAGTCGTTTGGAGTGAAGGGAGCCTTAGGGAGAAATTTTTATTCCGCCAAAATCGAAGCAGGTAGAAATAGTAAGCTTCGTGAGCCATTTTTTCGTCGATGAATTAAAACGTTATTTTTAATTAAATGTAGTAAACAGACAACAGATGTGGTGACATCAAAAAGAATCCAGACCTTTTAATAAACAAAAGCTAGCCAATACTGTGTATGTTAACTTTATAAACATTCACTCTTTGCTAAATGATGAAATGTGCCTTTCTTGCAGGACTCGTATTAATATTAAAATTGTATGAAAATAGGGTGTATTTGAAAAGAGATGAATATGTACTATGTAAGTAGACTTTATAAGCATTTTTTTAAACATTCATTCATGTTGAAATTAAAGTGTTCGTTCACTTAGAAATTTGTAGAAATCTTACTTTAAGCCTGAGATTAACATTTGTATGCGCATTCATTATATGCATAATCGCCAATTGGGATTTTAATTCCCTACAGAGGTCAAAATAAGTATTCGACATGTGACGATTTCTGTGAATATTGACTGACACCTTACTATGCAACAACAGCGACCATGTTTCGTATTGTTGCATATTACAGTTCAGTTTCTAATGTAAAAGATTTTATACTTGCAAAAACAAACCTAAGCAAAAAAATCACCATTATAATTTTCAAAAGCAGTTTGGCAAGCAAAATAAGTATTTGACATAGGACGCTTTGATAAATTTTTATACCAAGAAGCAAAATTGCCTTTAAGTGTGGCTTCAAATTTTTGTAATTCAAAGCATTTGAACTATATCTGAGGGCATTTAGAAAGTTTTATTTAAGCAGTGAGCAAGATAAGCCCAAAACAAGGAGAATAGTCAGTGGAAATTAAAAATTTAATCGTAATGCATTTTAAAAATTGTTTACATGAAAAGAAAATTTCGGTTGTTGTAAATATGCCAAGAACAAGCCTGCACTAAATAATTAAAAAGTATAAAAAGCAAAAATCAGTTGATAGCAATACAAGATCTGGTCAACCAAAAACATTTTGCGAAGCGATGGCTTGTTCGTCAAATTACAAAGGACCCTCAAACCAATGCATCAAATTAGGCAGATGTTACCAAGGATTGTTTGGATTTAGATGTTACGCTCCAAACTGTTAGAAATTACCTGCATAATGATAGATTTAAAGCTAGAACCGCTCGAATAAAACCATATAGTATATCCAAAGATTTTGATGGAAAAAAAAACGATAACGTGACAACCACAAAATATGAAGTAAAAACAATAATCACAGAAGAATGGAGGGAAATCGATGTAGAAATTGCAAAAAACTGATTAAATCTATACCAAGACGCTTAAAAGTTTTTGTAGTACATTGAAATGTCTCAAATAAAGGATATAGGAAGAGATTGAGAATAACCTAGATCAATCAATAAATAATGAATATCAATAATATATAATAATAAGTAACAGGTAGTAATAATAGTATTATAAGCAGCATATAATACTCTTATGATATTCTATCGTAATTATGTATAATATTCATATAATATAATTTAATAGTAATTATAAAAAAGAATAATCGTCGAATTGTAAAGAAATAAAGTAATGCATAAGATTACTCATATTACATAATTATAAATAAATAACATAATAGCTATAAATAAACAACAAAAAGGTGGATCCTAGTCAAGCACACTGCTTGGCGACAAAATCTTTGGCGCCAAAAATTTTGGCGATATAGTTTACAATATGGCAACCCTTCCGGATTGACCAGTCCGGTGGCTAAAATATGGCAACCCTAAAACCGGTCAAGCAAAAAAAATCGGGTGAAAAGTGGACATCCTCCATTTTCGCCCTTGACCCTGCTGCAACACGTCGAGTTCACCCCTGCTCTTACTTTCTGCCCCACGTGTTCCGACTTTTGGCTTGATTTTGCACCGGTTGTTAGAATGGCTTGCGAAATAAAATTGCTTGAAAGCGAGGTAACCACAGGATTTTTTGTTTTGCTTCGAGAAGAAGGGAATAAGGCTGTTTTAGATTGGGTTATGAAAGAAGGATTAATTCCCCCCAGATATGAGTGTCGGAAGTGTAAAAAGGATATGCGTTTGGTTGAACGAAAGGGTACGATTGATGGTTTTGAATGGCGTTGTTGAGTACAGTCGAAAGAGAATTCCCACTTTGTTCGCCGGAGTGTAAGAAAAGGTACGTGGTTTGCCCTTTTCTTTATTGTTTTGTGTAAATACATGTGTTTTCAGCGTCCCTGACGCCATTACGGAAACCCCGTTTTTTTAGAATTTTTGAACAGGAACTGAGATTGTCACCCTCCCCCTTTTCTTTCGTTTCCAGCCCTGACGCCATTACGGGAAACCCCATTTTCTTAGGGTTTTTGATCATCAGCTAAGACCGTCAACGCCCGATTTTTCTTCGTTTTCTTCCATGACGTTATTTTTTGAAACGAGTTTTTGGCGACAAAAACAGCAGTGTGCCAGGCTAGGATTTTACCCATTATGAATTAAGTAATTACATAATGTATGTTAAAATTAATTAAAAATTCTAATTACAAAGTAGTGAAAGCTTGCAATATGAAACTTGCAATGCAAGTTCCTTCAACGAATTGCATCGAACAAAGAACGTAAAAAAAAACATTTGTAAAACGTAAAATAAAACGAAAATATACGATTTATTGCGATAATTAAAAGCACAACACTTATTCTTCTAAGAAAAAAAATATTCTAGTACTCACTCATATATCCATATTCGAAAATAGCACAGAATTAAACAGAAGACACAAACACTAGAAAAATTATAATGAAAATGGTGAAATTTTTATTAAAATCGTCTGAAATTAAAAGGGTTATAGTAGGAAAAAACCCCAATAAAAGTTATTTCTAATATAAGTTTTCCCTATGGCAACCACATCGACAGACAAAAATATTAAGGTAACCATATTGTAATGTTATCGCCCATCTTGGCGAATATAAACAACAACTTGGCGCTATTACCCCTATATCAAACTAGCACCCTTTTGTGGCATAATTTTTTATTAGCTTTTTGATTATTAATTTTTTAAAAAAATAGTTATACTATTTTTAAAAAATTGATTATGTCATTCCATATTAAGAACAAGTTGCAGATATCATAAAAAAATTAAATATATTATTAGTCGAAAACATTAAATTTTATAAGAAATTGCAAGTGTATGAACACTTTTGTGGCCCACTGTATGTTCGAAAAGAGTTGAATGAAATACAACACCAGAGAAGAGCAGCAGGTGAATAATAAATGCTTTGAAAATGGTAACATTTGTAAAGAAATCGATTTAAAATTGTCTGAAATTAATAGGGTTACCACAGAAAAGAGAAACCAATAAATGATGAGGGGTGACGAGACTTCAGTCACTTCGATTTTTTTTCTTGTGCTTGTGTTTGTCTGTTTTTTTCTTTGTATTGTATTTCTACTAATTCACCGCCATTAAAAATAAAAAAAAAGAATTTAAATAATACAATGTCTTTGGAATTTTATGGATCACTTATATGTGTATCGTATTATAATTCTTAAAATAACAATGTTTCGGCTTTATATATTGTATTAAATTCTTTCTACCTTGTATGCAATTCATTGTGTTGTAAAAATAAAAATTCATTTTCATTAAAGGATAAATCTTAATTATTAATCAAAAGCTTTCATTTTAACTCACTCTAATATTTAATAAACACATGCTTAAAGAAGTAAATTTAAAAAAAAATTCTGAAAGTTTAAATTATATTTTAAGAATCATCTATAGTATATTGATAAATCATTACTATAACTTTTACGTGTAATTCAATGAGAACAAAAATGTATGCGTAATGAAAAATATTTGACTTGAATTTGTAAAAATTATCATGCCTTTTCTAATACATTCCCAGAAGATTGTATAATAATTTTAAAAAAGATACATTAATTATAATTAATATTCTGAAACATTAAAAATCAAAGAAAAATTGACATACATTTTCAATGGTTTAGAATAAATCACAAATTATGTAACTTATATGTAATTCAATAACTCTTTATATAAAGGATGATCAAATAAAATTTAATCATTAATACTAAAAATTTATAGTAATACGATTCAGTTCTTTAACTTAATTGTGTATGAAAGAGTATTTATATACTTTTCTTTTTTGAACTTTAAAGACAGTCATTTTTAAAACCAAAAACTCAAACATTTGTAAATAACTACAAAGTAAGTCAGACACTCAAAGATGATAAGTGTTGTTTTATTACAGAATCTTTTTAAATAGCTTCCATATCAACTCTAATATTTTATGTATGCTATTGCTTTAAAATGCTTAACATTTTAAAACAGATATATATATATATATATATATATATATATATAATATCCACAAATCAAACTCATATCCATAATTGTCTTTACATGCATAAAACGAGTTTTCAGAAATTAAAATTTTTATGAATTTGTGTAAAATACCATACCATATACAAAAGAAAAAAAATTAAAAAGCTATATCATGGGAAAACTAATAATTACTTGTTCATTAGCCAATGTTGAATAATTAGCCACTGAGATTAAAAACATTGAACAAAGAGAAACATTTTCATCTCAGAAGATAATTCTCTACATCAAAATTTTCATATTACACTGGCTTCAAGAAATAAATTTTGTTACAAGTTAAACATGTATTTTAAAAAAAATAAGGTAATTAAAATAATCAAATTAAATTTAATCATTCCTAAAAAGTATTACCTTATGCAATATCATTCCCCTTGAGAATTTTTAATTTAAAAAGAAATGCCATTAATTTTTACACAGTAAAAGAATAGTTGTTTAAAAATCAATAATTTGCAGAAGGTAAAAATCAAAGACCGATGACCATACAATTTCATAATTTTGTTCTATTGTTCAGATCAAGATAAACTATTTCCAAATTTGGCGACTAATTTCGTGTACCAGTTCAAGATTTGGTGACTAAAAGATTAAGTTACAACAAATTCATCATTTTTTAAAAAAATCCGAGTGGCTAAATACTTTGAAATTAGCCACCCAAAGAACATACCATTTTTATTTCTTTTATAATTTATTCATTGCACATGATTGTATACGTATGAAAATGATATTTTATCTTATTTTGTTGAGGAAAATGACGAGAATTCTCCTTAGGACTGATTAACTGGATAGTGGAGTATTTTCTTTTAACATCATGGCAGGAAGAGTGAAATATTTAATTGAGATTTCAAAATTTATGTATTGAACCAGATAGTGAAATACAAGAAGTTAGTGTTTTAAATTTGATACTTTTAAATCTGACCAGGCAGCAAAATCAGGCAAATCCTAGGCTAACATTCCAGACATTTAGAAAATTTTTTGTCATAAGTCCCGTAAAAAGGCTATGGCAAACTTCAAACAGACCATGATTTCATGACACATTGTCTTAATAAAATAGGCATCCTTCCATCTAGTATATGCCTAATTTGAACATCATGAATGCAAAGCATTTTGTCCAGAACTAGATAAAGTCACAAAAACATGTGGTGATATAAGCAAATTACTGGAATGTCAGAATTTTATTGAATACATTTTATATTCCTTTTCTTGTTTAAATTTTTGTTTTCTTCCCATGTTAATTTGTCCTGGTTCTTACTTTGTGTGTTCTTTTTTATTATTTATTTTTATTGTGTGATATTTGAGCTGTTTTATATATTTGGTTGATCCTTCCAATAAAGCTATATATAACAATGGTGTTTCAAATTTAAGCTTTAGCAAATCTTAGCTATCTTTTGATTTGAGAATTGGTCAATGGTATAATATACAGCTACCAATTTATGATATAAAAGTAAAATAATTTGGTTAAGTTGAAAAATGAAATAAATACATCTTTCAGAGGTTTAAGTAATTTAATTTAACTAATCTGAAGAACAATTATTTAACAAGCAAGAAAAATCCATGTAAAAAAGAACTGAAATTTCAAGCTCTACAATTGACAGCCCTAGCATACAACATGTAATTAAACTATCTGATTTTTAAATGAGAATATTCATTGAAAAATAATTGATAACATTTAACAATAAAATCTTTCAATCTAAAGAATTTTATTTTTGTTTTATGGGAAAAATGCTAAAAAAAGTATGTTTAAAATAATTTTGCAATTATGAGGAAAAGTTATGTAACTGCAAAAAATAAACGTGTGTTCTGTATTTGATGCAAATACACACACAAATATTCCCAGCTTCTACTGGAACATAATTGTTCATATTTTCAACAATTACCACTGAATTGGGGATCAAGAGTTCTACAAAATGCAAATTGTTAAATAATTCCATATATTGTTTTCGGTTAGAATGAAATTAAGAAAATTTCTGATTGTTATATGTTAGAATGTGTATGTTGTGTAGGGCAAAAAAAATTGTTTATTGAACATTATTTATAAGAAAAATTCAAGCTTTACAATCCACTACATCAATATATTAGTGGTAATCCCATTGTATACCCTTTCCAAATAATTTTGCTTCGGCGAAGGAATGAATGGCTTACAGGAGTTACGGTATGTGCATATCACAATTTACAGACCCATGTATATATATATATTACATAGATTAATATTATCAATGCACTTTGAGTTAATATTCAAGGATCAACAGGTGTTTCTTTGGACATATTGGCAAGGCTATATATATACTTCTTTGCCTTTTCACAAGATGTTTGACGGGGTATTAAATATCTATATATTAATTGTTTGCCATTGGTCTCCACCTTTAATTAAATAGATCCTGCTGGAGAAGTGTATGTACTTCTCCAGCAGAGGTTTATTTGCCGCAGTTTCTAGGATCCAGGCTTTTAACATACTAAAAATTTTATTTCATAGGAAACAAAACAAATATTCTTATATTTATTATGACACTTTAAGACAGAACAAATATTTTTGCATTAAACGTTCCTGCAAAACTTAAATAACAAATTTATTTTGAAATTAATACCTAAAAGTGTTATTTATACTTTACACCACACTCCATAAAAGTTTATAGCACAATGTTTTTCTTTTTTTGTTTTTGTTCTAACAGTAGAAAAACTTTAAATATATTACACAAATGTAATACATAATAAACTGTTTTATAACTTATATGAATTACGTATAATATGTATATAAAGTAATTCCCTGTTCATTAATATACATTATAGAATGTTAAACTATCTATATGTATATGTTTAGTGGGCATTTTGTACATGAATAATATTCATGGGTATTTTTCAATTTACATATTAACTACATGATTATAGTTTAATTTTTGAATTCACCTTAGATTGATCTTAAAATAAATTATTAAATGAAATTTTAACAAATCAACATATCCCAAGATCATAATTTAACTTTTGCTTAGTGCTAACAAAAAAGTGTTTCACCAGTTATACACAAAAGTATCCATCAATTTTATTGAACAATTTATTACTTTTACACTTTAATTTCAAACAAGAATACTTCTTGAAAATATATAATCATATTTCAAAAAGAAATTTATGTATAATGTATATATTACTAAAAATATTATTAACTAGCTGCATGGCCCGGCGTTGCACGGGCTTTCTCTACTTTTATAAATTTTCCCTTCCCTTCACAAAATCAGCACTTCCATTATTCTTTTTCGAAAATCTTTGACTTGTTTGTTTCTTTCCCCTGCGCTTAAGCCTGGACTTTTACTGAGTGTGTAACTTATAATTTCTTCTTTCCTTAATGACGCCAGCACTTTTGTGCGGGTGTGTGCGCGTACAATGTGAGTGATTGCTATAATGTCATTAAAATTCCCTTTTTCAAATTTTTTTTAACTTCTTTCCACTTCAGTTACCCCCTGCATTGCACGAACATTTTTGAATGTATAACATATTATTATGGAAATTCCCCTTCTCCTCCAGCTGTTAGCACTTTCTCTTGTGTGTGCATGAATTCTATATTAACGTCATTATAATTCCCTTTTTCGAAATTTCTTCCACAGCTTTCCATTTTCAGACACGTTTCTTTTATCTCTCCAGAGCCTGGCATTACAGTGGCGTTTTTGAGTGTAGAACTATTCCCCCCTATTATTTATAAATGATGAATTAAAAATCTTAGATTGCTAATGCAATTATTTTTTCTGATCGTTTGAATGTTTGATTAAACATATGTAAGCATAAAAACAATATATATATATATATATATATATATATATATATATATATATATATATGGTGAAAAGCCTAAATTCCTAGTTTACACTCACTAAAAAAACATTCAAAAACAAAAGAATACTGTCTGATAAAAATATTTTAGTATTTTATTACAATTTTGTAGTTTTTCTTTCCACTGTGTTTAGTAAATCATTTAAACATGTATCTGACGGGGAAAAAGTGTATTATACAAAACTAACATATTCATTATTTTAACAATAATTATTTTCTTAGAGCTTAAAATAATAAAAGGGGTTTGGTATTTTCATTTACTCAATCATTCGTTATATAACAATAATTTCCTTTTCAGGTTTTGAAATAAAAAAAACTGATTAAAAAAATTATCATTGAGCAATTAGTTGTGACATATCGTTATATTAAAAATGACTGTAAAAGAAAAATCTTGTTTATCGATAAAGACTTATTTAATATTTAAAAAGATTGTAAAACAATTGAATCAACATATAAGATATATATTACTTCTATTATATTAATTATAAAATATTTTTTTCTATATTTGTGGTCTCAAATTAAATAATAATTTAACAAAAACAAATATTTCAATGTAAGTGAGAAGATTAGCAAGCTATAAAGTCAACAGAAATGAATGAATGTAAATAGAAATAAAAATTATTTCAGAAAAGTAATAGCAGTAGTAAGTTTCTGCTATTGAACTATGGGTGAAATAACCTGAAATAGATAAACCGAAAGAAAATATTAATGATAATAAACATTAACAAAATAATATCATAAATAAGAAATATTAGGAAGCCATCAACAGGAAAAAATTAAATTAGTATTGCATGAAGAATAGTGTAACACTATCTAACATCTCTGTAATATACCTAATATAAAGTATTAGTTATAATCCAATACTAAAAAAACTTTAGTTAGTATGAACTAAAGTAAAAAATCTATCTAAAATGGGCCCCTGTTGAAATAATCTAAAATCAACAGCAGTACTGAATGATACAAACAATAAAACATGTTGTTAAAAAATTAATTATTCAAACAATACTTTTTCGCAATATTTCTATTAGCAATTGTAATTCTATTACAAAGAGCACAAACAAAGGAGTACATGCAATCATAAATAACTATACTGATAACTGAAATATATATATCATATATGGGAAGTATAGTATAAAAAATATGTATAGGATCCCAGAAAACTACATGAGGATAAGATTATCAGAAGCAACATTAAACCATCAGATGTAAAATCACATCAACACTGAATTTTAAAGAAATCCAAAAGGAGATATGAAAAATCTTTTCAAGGTGCATATTTTTTCAGCTAACACTTTTTTGATCACAAATAATTGATTTATATTTTGCAAGATTGTCAGAAGCAATAGTAAGTGGAGACAAAAAAATCAGGTCAACATTGAACTTAAAGAAATCCAGAAGAAAATATGTGAAATATTGTTTCAAGGTCAGCAAATATATCATAGTTGTACCCTAGATCAGCAAATAGCTTTTTGTTAAAAAAAATTCTGATTTTTTTTTCATTTGAAAGAGGGATGAGATCTTATCGGTCATAGAGATCATAAAGCCATAAACAGTGACATACAAAAAACATGGTTCACAATATTACCAATTTGTCAATAGCAATTAGTTTGAATTAAGTGTAATTTTCTCCCTGTTATACTTCAAGCAATATTTTTCTACAAAGATGAAAACATTGAATTAGCTAATGAAGGAAGAATAGCAAAAATCTTTATTTTCAACGACAGAAAATATTATAGCAATGTATTGATATATAAAAAAGGTATACAATGCATGTGTACAATTAGCTAAAAACTACATGAAGTACAGATTGTCAGAAGGAACATTAAGCAATGATGCCACAGTTTTGTGAACAACAACAAAATAACAGAAAATCTCACATACCGTAAAATTTGGCGTATAACGCCCACTTTCAGCATAAAAAATTAAATTGGAAATTTAGGGGTTCAAGAGCTTTAAAAACAAAAAAAGATGAGTATAGAAAAAAATTTTGACTTTTAGAAATATCGAAATACTGTTTATTTAAAAGAAATGATACTCCTTATGAACTTAAAGAGTTGTAATTCCATATAGATGTATACTATTTTTTTCTATACCTTGGAATAATACCTCAAATAAATTACTTCAAAACATGAGAGCATTGCATATGTACATTTCAGGTATCTTCGTACAAAAGAGGGTGTGCGTTATATGGCGAGCATAACAAACATTAAAAAATGCAGCTCAAAAGTATAGGTGAGCATTATACACCCGATTTTATGATAATCTGATATTTTCTTTGCATTGTTTTTTTTAGCGTCAAATTGTTCGATACTGTCCCTTTTTTTATTCATTTCATCATTGGAAAGCGAATCTAAATAACTATGCATATCTTTCATGATATTCAACATTGATCAGCATATGCTGATGAAGGAAGGAAAACAATTATCTTTTTTTTCAACCAAAGAAAATGTCATCGAAATGCACATGCATAAAATCTTTAAAAATATATATGAAAAACACAGATTGTGAAGGAAAGTTAAATCATAATGCAACACGGCAAAAATTGCATTAACGCTGAATTCAAACCCATCCATAGTCTGATTTTGATGAAATTACCATAGACAGCTCAGAAAATCTTAAGACATAAATAAAAATTCGCATTAGTATTTGTATTCTTACCTATTAGCATCACTGCATTTAAATTGGCACCAGGCGAACTGTGCTATTTCCCACCAAAATCTCACAAATCTTTTTTGTTTCATATAAAAATCTTTGTTGTTTTGATATTTAGGAATGATTCGTGTGGCACCAATTTGGTTGTGGTGACACTAATAGGTTAATACCTAAAAATCTAATTTAAATCACGATATCTACAATCTTATAATCCCAATAAGTTTTGCATTGAGTTCCATTTTCTTTTTGTTATCCTAATATTATAATTGCCAAAGTTTGTATGTATGGAGATGTTTGTTACTCTTTCAAGCAAAAACAACTGAACATATTTTAATGAAACTTTACAATATTATAGCTTATACAATAATATAATTTTTTTCTTGCTTATTGTAGTTTTAATTATATGGCACCGTGACTCAAGTTTTTAAGTCAAAAAATGATTTGTGAAGCTTTTTGTAAACAGAAGCTTAGATAATGAGGTACTTATGTATTAGCATCACCCCGGCAAAATTGGTGCCATGTGAATTACACCTTGATACCAAAGCAACAACGATTCTAACATATTTTATATGAAATCAGTTAGATTTTGATGTGATTCAAGAGGCGTCAATTTGGCTGCGGTGACGATTATACGTAAATACTGATAATAATTACTTATTCTTTAACACAAATATTAGTGGATTATTTTAGACAATGAAATTCACTTCTTATCTACTTTTATTCTTATGTTCAAAAATAATAATAATCTGTTACAAAAAACTTTATTGCTTTTCTTTGTTCAACGACAAATTCTAAATCTTGCTTATTGTAACAATAAAGTTGAAAATCCTAGCTAGCAATATAGCAAAAAGAGAATAGAGTAATACATAAATTTTTCTATGCAGATTTTTTTTAATAATTTTATTATGCACGTTTAGTAGTAACATATTGATCCTTATATCAAAATAAATACTTTTATCACTTCTGGATCATAATAATAAAATTTAATTTGCATGTTTCTTTTGTTGAATTGAAATCCGCCATGAATGCTCGGAGGAATTGATGTTAAAAATTCCGTTTGGGCTCTTTTAGATTTAGACTTGAAATTTAGCACATATATATTTATTTTACGAAGTAGAGATCCATTTAAAGTTGCTTTTGTGGAAATTCACTTGATTATTGGGTTAAGTGTGAGCGTAAAAAATCTTTCTACTTCTATATTTTAGATATTATTAGAAATTCTCTTAATTCTGACCTTTTTATATCAAGAGGCGAGAGTTATAGCTATAAATATATTTTTCAATACAATCAAATTCTTAATGCTGGATATCAAAAATTTATGAATATGTAAGCAGTATTTATTTATACAACGTGAAATACACAATGAAGTGGGTGGATAATGGCTAGTCAGCTATAATTTTGTACTATTTTACAACTGATGAAACATGGAATTAGCCAATAAAAGAAGAAAAATAAGCTTTTCCAGACAAATTGTCACGCTATTAGGTTGGAAGTAGGTAAGACGTAACGCTTAAGTGTACCGATATTCAGGCAATGATTTAATTTAAAGCTTTAATTACTTTGGGGCTTACTACCTTGATAACAAAATCAGATAAATTATAGCCCAAGCACAACCCTAGATTGATAAAACAAAAAGACAATCTTGTATGTGTAAGAAAAAGTTTAACTTAAACCACAGAATACTGGCAATCTGTTAATCTCAATTAGTTTTAATTGTCATTTCTTTCAGTTACATTTTTCTACTTTTTTGTTACAATGGAATTTCACAATAAAGGAAAAGGGTACTTACGTATCGGCGTCACCTCAGCAAAATTTGCGATATCAAAACAATAGATTCTTACGTGTTTCATATGAAAAAGAAGAAAAAAATCAGTCAAATTTTTTTGAAAAAAAAGTGCCACTTTGGCTGCGGTGATAAAAATACGGATAGAATGGAAGGAAATGTTGGTACTTGTGTTTTATCGCGCCAATGTGAACATTCAAAATAACTCTCCAAGTTAGCAGCTTTGATCTTCGCTTAAAATAAACTTGTGTTTGCAAATGTTTTTATTAAAGTTTAAACTTTTTTAAGGAATTAATTTTTAAGTTAAAATTTCCAAATTTCACTCACCGGTAACTTTTTTCTTAAAAAAAGGTACTGCGTTAATGAATTCTTGAAAAAATGGTTTTATTTCAGCAATAATCTGTTTCTCCATTAGTTTAATTTATCACTATATTCTCTTTTTGTTATACTGCTAGCTACGATTTTCAACATTATTGTTACAATAAGCAAGGTTTAGAATTTGTCGTTGAACAAAGAAAAGCAATAAAGTTTTTTGTAACAGATTATTATTATTTTTGAACATAAGATTAAAAGCAGGTAAGAAGTGAATTTCCCTGTCTTAAATAATCCACTGATATTTGTGTTAAAAAAGTAATTATTATCCGTACTTACGTATAATCGTCACCGCAGCCATATGGTATCAAGGTGTGATTCGCATGGCACCAATTTTCCTGTGGTGACGCTAATACATAAGTACCACATTATCTAAGCTTATGTTTACAAAAGCTTCACAAATCATTTTTTGACTTAAAAACTTGAGTCACGGTATCATATAATTTAAACTACAATAATCAAGAAAAAAATACACTTTAGAAAATAAACAAACATAAAACTGTGTTACACTAAAATAGAAATTATAGTATTAATTTAATACAAAACAATTCATATCCTAAGACATGGAAAATCTAATATTATATTTGTGTTGCAAATCCAAAAAAGGAAATTTAGAAAGAAAATTTTTTTAAGACAACCTTTTCGAAAAACGAATGTAATTCCACCATAAATAGTTTAAAAAAAACTATAAATAAATATATTCACAATAAAATGTGCTAAAATACCCCAAAAAACGGCTCTTAACATAAATTTTCGCAAAGATGACTTGACACGTCTGATGACATTACTCCATTTAGCTGAAAAATCGCTTAAAAATTGAATTTCAGAAAAAAAAATCTTTGAGGTGTTCAGGATAATGACCTACAGCTTCTACGTGCCAAGTTTCAGACTTCTGGGTTTCTTAGTTATGCCGGTACAGCTGAAACACACAAACTATTTGTTTTATTAGTATACATATATAGACGATGTTGAATAAAAGTACGTGCAATTCATTAATAATTTGGTGCATCACAATTTAAAAAGTTACATGATAAATTAATGTATGTACGTTTGTTTTCAATTGATTACACAGTAAAAACTAACTTCCAGGAAAAGGCCCTAGGTGCAGCAGCTGCTGGTCAAAAGAGAATCAAATCAGAGAAACAAAAATAACAGTCCAACAGCATATATAGAAAGACAAATCGTTCATTGTGTCCCTGTTGCGCAATGAATAAAATTGAGCTTTTTTTGCAAGCATAATGTATTTTAAAGAGGGTAGAGCCATTGCAGAACAGCGTACCCAAAATTGAAAAATAATTTTTTAATGAGTGCTCATATTGCAATTTCGCTTCACAGAAAAGAATAATTTCACAAAAACATATATATGAATGCAAAAGAGAAAATTAACCTGCTAAAAAGGTAAATAGAAATGAAAGAATGAAAATATAAATAAAAATTATAACAGAAAAGTAATAACAGTAGTAAGTTTCAGCTATGGGAACTATGAGTGAAATAATCTGAAATAGATAAATTAAAAGAAAAACATGTATCATAAACCATTTTCCTAAAATATTATCACAAATAACATATATTAGGAAGCCTTCAACTGGAAAAAAATAAAATTAGTACAAATTAAAATTTTAAAAAATAGATAAAATAAGCCTACATTGTAATAGGGTTATCTAAAAAAGAAAAATTAAGCCTTAATTTTGAAGGAAATTTTTAAACATAAAAAATTTAAACATGAATAAAATAAACAAATAAATATGAAGTAACCTAGAATATAGTAGAAATTATAACAATTAAATTACATCTTTTTTTTTTTTTTTAGAAATTACATAAAAGAATAAAATACGTTGAATGTAAAAATGGTTTGGAATAATCAACTGGATAAGCAAAACAAATGAGACTGTTGCCAAAACAACTAACTAAAAACCAAGTTGTTAAAAAAATGGAAAAATCACTTAAAAAATTTAATTTAAAAAAATCTAAAGCGAATTTCGAAAAAAACTCTTCGTAGTGCACATCTTCAGGACCTAGAATAATTATGTGCCAAGTTTCATACTTCTGGGTTGCTTAGTTTGGGCTGTAGAGGTGAAACACACACGCTTAATCTCTTTTTTATCAATATAGATTGTACCTATATATAAGAAATTATGACCATGTTATGAAAAATGAAACATATTTTATCCTCTTTACGTTAATGTTACAAATTAAAAAATTAATTAACTAAATATTAATTTAAAAAATAGATTTTCCTACAACTACAACAACCAAAGTTTGGCTACTTGCATACTGTTGCAATAACGCCAATGTTCAAGATAATTTGCCAAGTTGGCACCCCCAATTTCCCATGTGTTGTAAGTGCTCAGTTGGAAATCATGTGCTTGGTTTCATATAATGTCCCCAATGCAGTTGCGATAGTACACAAGTACCAAAATTTGTACTCCACTGAAGAGAGTACACATTAATCTTAAAAAATATTTAGCATGGCATTAGTCATTGCTTCTGTTTTTGCTCAGCTAATAGCCACCAGAACCCCCTTTTCTACTTTGGTGTTGACATTTTGACTGGTAGAATGAAACTTGCATATTGAAAAAACATTGATTCACAATACTTGAAAAATGTATTATATTTGCCTGACAGCAAGCATAAAATTGAATTTCTTTTAATGGTTCAGGTTAATCATTTCACTTTTCTATATATGTGTACATAATATATATTGGTATTTACTGGATATCCAGATAATGGGTTTGTGACAGCTTTTCCGAGCTGCTGATAACATAGACTTTGGCAATATCCAAAATGATACAATCACTACAAACATTGTATAAGAAGAGAACTTCACCTATTCTTCATTCTGTTTGGCCTCATGGTCCCTATAATCACTAAGTACCAATACATATATAAACTTTAATAACATACATAAATCTGGAAAAAAAATTATAAGAAGTATGACCAGTGGCGCAACGTAGAATATTAGGGCCTGTTGTTTTACAAATGTTCGTTGTCAAATGCTGATTCGTGTTTTAACTAAAACCTTGCGACTTTTGGACTGTAAATTGGTTTATTTCGAGATAGTGCTATTCGCACGCTGTTTCAAGATGGAAGCTACAACAACAACTGAAGCGGAGGGTTACATCAAAACTATGGCGGAGGTGTTCAGTCGGCGGATGGCATTCGCGACAAAAAATAAATACAACTAGCTGCATGGCCCGGCGTTGCACGGGCTATCTCTACTTTTGTAAATTTTCTCTTTCTTTCACAAAATCAGAACTTCTAATACTCATTTTCAAAATGACTTACACCGCTTAGCCCGGCTTTGATCGGGCTTTCTCTTTTCCTCATGACACCAGCATTTCTGTGTGTTTGTACGCGCACAATGTGAGTGATTTCTAAAATTATGTCAAAAAATTTCCCTTTCTCGATATTTGTTCCATTCCACTTATTTTTGATTTAAGACAGGTTTCTTTCCCCTCTCTATAGACCGAACACGGGTTTTTTAGTGTAAAATTATTGTTCTATCTTCCTCTCCTTCTCACAGATAAACAATCCAAATTTTAAAAATTTAATAAAAAAAGTTTTGTTTATCTAAAAGACTTCGGATTATTGTTCTAGGTGTTTGCAATTTCGAATGGATTATTTTTGCTGTATTTTTTTTAAAAGGAAAATAAGAATACCTGAGACTTTCAAGTAGGGGCATCTATATAATTTTTTTTAGAAAAATCTTACGTTTCACTACCACGAAAAAAAATATATTACAAAATGGAAGAACGAAACAATTAGGAAGAAAAAAATCCGGAAACAATTTTTTTAGGGTCCAAAATTAACATCAATCACATTTTTCGTTATTTTATTTTTTTTATAATTACGTTCCTTTCCTTTCTGCTCTTTCTAAAAAAAAGTTAAGAATGATGAAATAAAAAGAATAAAGAAAGAAAAATAAAAGAACAACAAAAAAGTGGGAAAAAGTCTTCTATGCATTTTCGGTTTCGGCTAAGAAAGCAAATAAATCTAAAAGGAAAATAAAAGAAGAAGAAATAAAAATAAATCTTCGGGAAAAATGGAAAATTTTTCTTCTAGAAGCCAGCTCATGTAATGTATGAGTAGTTTCAAACAAAGAACAAAGTTAAAAGCTGGGTTTAGATGAAATGGAGGGGGGCTATATGTAGGGGAGGGTTGATTGATTGATTTATTGAATATTAACGTCACACTGTTATGTAGGGGAGGGAGAAGAGGCGTAAAAGAGAAGTTTTGCGATTCTCCCGCCAGGGATCTTTTAGAATGAAAAAGCCTCGTAGAAAATTAAATAAACTACTAAGCGAAACATTTCGTTGCATCATTGCATGTTTTGTTTCGGAGTTGTTTTGAAACGTATTCAGTTTTATAAGTGACAATTTCAAACAACAAAATGGCCTCGGTGATTACTAAAACGCTTTCAATTCTTAAGTGGTTTATAACGTCGTAGAATTTTTTTAAAAAGAAATTTTGAAATTAGAAATTTATTTATTACCTTAAACACTAATGAAAGTAATTTTTTTCCCTATTAATTCCATAGAAAAGGTTTAAAAGTCATTTTTATGGACAATTAATACAGAATAATGCATAAATATGTTTAATAGATGATGTACTTTTTAATTAACAAAGAAATCCTTTAGTAATGAAATATAATAGAAATAATCCTTTTAAAAATATATATATATATTTATTAAAATAAAATTTCTATAAGTAATTAATAAAAGAAAAGTTTACAGATAGCTATTGAAACGATTGCTTTAGTAATCAAAAAGTATGAAACAAAAATAAAGAATGTAATTATAATTAATTAATTATTACTGACATTTTAGGAAATTTTTGTCGTTTAATTTTGCAGCCACACCGGAAACCCAAAAGTACATTTTTGTAAAAAAAGAATAGTTTATGTATGGAACAGAAATTTTCAAAATTACAAAATTATTAGATCGTGTTTTAAAAACCTGTGGGAAGAAAAGAAGTTCCGAAAATATTTTAAAAAAATTGTAAAGTAATTAAATTGAAAGATAGTTTTTTTAACCGTAATTTTTAAGATATTTTAACAATCTTTGTACAGATTACGTATAATATTAATCTACACGCGGGAAAAAAAAGCATGAACTTTTTATTAGTATAAAAAAATTTTTCAAGCGGAAGAACTTATAATTCGTATTCAAAAAAAAGAACCGATTTTAACTCATTTTTTATTTTAAAAAAATTGTAAAATAATTAAGTTGAAAGAAAGATATACATATATATAAAATTATATTATATTAGTTTTTAAATAAATTTATTTATATGTAAAGTTTCGTTGTTTTGTAGAAACAGAATTTTTTTCCGATATTCTCTGCAGATGGCACCACAATGCATTAAAATGCGTTTTAAGGTTTTTAATTAATATCTTTTTAACTAATTGGAATATTGGAATATAAATGGTCAAAACGGATTCCTCGGATCATTCCCAAAATTTTGGTGATTAATACCTTTAAAATAAAATTTTATTTTTTCGATATCCCGTTTCGTTATTCCTCTTCAGGTTCAAACCTGGGAGCTGCCGTTTTAAAAAGCAGTGCCTTAATCACCCTTGCCACGCTTTTCATCGGTTAGAACGGTAAATTAATCTTTAAAATATCGGAAGACTTTTGTGTTTTTAATTAATATCTTTTTAACTAATTGGAATATCGGAATATAAATGGTCAAAACGGATTCCTCTGATCATTCCCTAAATTTTGATACCTTCTGCTAGTTTCTGCGTCTTGTGGTTATTTAGAAAATTGGGATATATACATAGATACGTTTGTTTACCTACGAATTTTAATAGTGTAGATTACGGACTGAACATCCTCCCCCGTTGAATTACATTTAATCAATATACAGAATCACATAAATCAAAGAATATATAAAACATAATAAACAAATATTACTTTACATAAATCAAGGAAGAAACATTTTCACAAATTACATATTAATTGTCCAAGGGCAGAACACACACCTTCCCAATGCTGCGTTTAATATTGCCCTTATTAGTTTTTATTTCCACTACGCGAACCTTCCCATCCGTACCAGGAAATAGCTTGGTAATGCGACCTAAGCTCCATTTATTTACAGGAAGGTTATCATCCTTTATTAGGACCATTGTATTTAATTTCACGCTATCTTTGTGAAATTGCCATTTGTTTCGTTGCTGTAAATTGTTTAAATAATCGCGAGACCATTTTGTCCAAATATGTTGAACTATTTTTGCAAATTTTTGCCACCGAGAAAGTGTGTTTTCTGACTTGTCTAACAAATTAGGTTCAGAAATGGAAGTAATGGGTCTTCCAATCAAGAAATGGCCTGGAGTAAGCACTTCCAAGTCGTCAATATCATCTGACAAAGGAGTGATTGGTCTAGAATTCAGAATTCATTCAATCTGTGTTATTATGGTTAAGAATTCTTCCAAAGTCATCTTTAGGTTTCCTACAGCTGTTTTTAAATAAAATTGGAATAATTTAACACCTGCCTCCCAAAGTCCACCAAAATTTAGAGCTCTAGGTGGTATGAAATTCCAAGAAATCCCTTCAGAAAAAAGATAAGAAAGTTTTTCTTCAGTGTAGGAGTGGGAAGGCCCATTGACACCAGCTAAGGGGAATGGGTAGTTTCCCCTCCCCCTTGGAATGTGGAATGGCAAGTGGCAGGGATTCGGTCTTTGGGTACGACGGAGTGAAGTCATGTCCGAGTGTTGCTAACTGTATAATAACTGTTTTCTTTAAATGTTTTTTTTTAATAAACCTTAATTTTTAAAAATTAGATGCCAGGTTCTTAATTGTTTCCGTGCCCATTGATTAGAAACAAACTTTACTGGCGCAGCCGTTAATGATCGAGTCTTAGTGGAAAACCCCACAGGAAGAACGTTCCAGAAATTTCGAGTTTTCTGGATTCCCGCGTGGAAATGAATCAGGTAAGAGTTTTTGCTTGCAACTCCCTGTAATGTAAGACGAGAGAAATTTATAAAATTATACTGTTTAATATCCATTTATTAAGAGAGAATTTTGATTTTATTTTTTGTATACGTCAGTGTACGTTTTTTTTGCTCTGCATATCCATGCAGTTGTAACTTGTTGAACGCCAGTTCAATTTTGAATTAATTATATACATCAGTATATATATTTTATTATTCTTGTTCCATATCAATGGAAAGTAAGTTTTAGAACATCCGTTCTAAAAATTAAGAAGCTCCAAAAAATCATTAATTCTCTCAGTATATTATTTTATTGCATATCCATGCAGTTATAAAATTTTGAACGCCAGTTCAAATTTCAGTTATTATATATCAGTATATTTTTTTATTATTTCTTGTTCCATATCGATGGAAAATAAGTTTTAGAACATCAGTTCTATGAATTAAGGAAAACTTCAAAATCATTAATTCTCAGTATATTATTTTATTGCATATCCATGCAGTTATAAAATTTTGAACGCCAGTTCAAATTTCAGTTATTATATATCAGTATATTTTTTTATTATTTCTTGTTCCATATCGATGGAAAATAAGTTTTAGAACATCAGTTCTATGAATTAAGGAAAACTTCAAAATCATTAATTCTCAGTATATTATTTTATTGCATATCCATGCAGTTATAAAAATTTTTGAACGCCAGTTCAATTGGGAATTATTATATACATCAGTATATATTTTTTTATTATTGTTCCATATAAATGGAAAGTGTTTTTAGAACATCAGTTCTATAAATTAAGGAAAGATTGTATGTTTTTTTTTTCTTATGATATTTATTTATTTTGTAATGTACACAGTAATAAATTCACGTCAGTGAATAGCAATTGGGTTTGTTTAAAAAATTAATGTTAAAGAATAATACTTATCTCATGTCAATGAAATTATTTTGTGCTTATGTACGCATAGTATTTTTCGATTAATGTCAAAAAAAATATATTATCAGTTAAATTGGAGAAAAACTACCGAATATATTTTGTAGTGTTCTATTATTCCAGCCAGGAATAGATTAAGTGGTGCATGTCGGTTATATTTTAAGTGATTATATTGTGTATATCAGAAATAGGTTAGAGATTATTGTGTGTCAATAATATTTTAAGTGATTATTGTGTGTCAGTAATATTTTAAGTGATTATTGTGTGTCAGCAATAATTTAAGTGATTATTGTGTGTCAGTAATATTTTAGGTGATTATTAAATATCGGCAATATATTAAGTGATTCGTGTGTATCAGTAATATTTCAAGTGATTCTTGTGTATTAGTAATATTTTAAGTGATTATTGTGTATAGGTAATATTTTAAGTGATTATTGTGTATCAATAATATTTTAAGTGATTATTGAATAATCAGTAATATATTAAGTTCTATTTATAGAGTATTAAGTACACTTTTTTTGGGATATTGTGAAACACATGACTATTATTTTGTTTTCTTCCCAGTTCATCGAGTATTGAGTTAGCATAGCGGACGTTGTTTGTAGGTGTTTTAATGAAAGATATATGTGTGGTACTTATAATTTTTGCAATTCCTTTTAGTGTTATTTTCGTCCTATTATTGGTTAGTTTGAGTATATTTTAAGAGAAAAAATTTTCAAATGGCATTCTTGGGGAAAGCTAGAAAGCAAGATTTAGTTTTGTTGGCTGAGGAGTTAGGTCAAAAGGTATCAGATAAAATGACGATTATAGATTTAAAGAATATCATAATCGGTAGCAAAGATTACGAAGAGGAGTTCGTTAGAGCTCAGTTATCCGTTATTTTAGAGGAACGCGTTGAAAGGGAAACAGAGGAAAAAAATCGCCAGGCAGTTGTGCTATGAATCAGAATTAAATGAACTGCGGTTACAGATCGAAAGTATTCGGTCGAATGTTAAGCGGACGAGTTGTGCAGAAGATCGTAAGAATACATCTTCAAATTACCGAATTAGTATCGGGAGGGCCGGGGAACATATGAGGGAAACATCTCCTGCTGTGTTGATGGCTGAAGCTACGATACCAGTTACTACTCCTATCAAAGAAGAAAATGGAATGGACGATTTAAGGGTTGTTTACGTCAAGGTCAAGGGTGAGCAAGAAATGGCGAATGCTGTCATGGACACAGGTGCCCAGATGCCCGTGGTAAGACCAGATGTTGTCGAAGGACAAAGCATTGATAATAGAGGGTCAATTCAAATAACGTCTGCATTTGGGGAGCATGAAATGGGTGAAGTAAAGGATTCCAACATGGAATTGAATGACCTTAGGCACGGTGTTGTGCCTGTCTCTAAAAATTTGGTTAACGACATGTTAATCTGTTCCTCTGATTATGAAGTATTAACAGAAAACTCGCAAATGATTCGCAATCCTGCGAAACTTCGAGAACCTTCAAAGGAAGAAGGAATTATTAATTCGATAAATTCGAAATCAGTTTGCAGCCAAGAAGTGGTCACCGATCTACTTCCTGAGACACAGTCTTTATTGAATGTTCCAAACGGAGATTTGGTTGCAGTAAAAATTAATGGATCGAATGTCCAAACAAATGGACAAGGTATAAAAGAAAGCAAGGGTGAGGTTGTCTTAACTTGTGGATTTAAAAAGGAATCTTGTATAGTACTAGGCGTGGTTGCCCCCGTAAGGAATGTATTCCCCTAATTTTATTGACTCAACCCGGGTGCAATGTTGTCGTGATCTCATAACAGGTATTGTTAAATTGGAGTTGAAAGCAGGATTGGAAGTATTTAAGGTTCGCGTGGATGTTTTATGGACAATAACATGCATTTGTTGCTTTTTGTCGCTTTTGGGATTGAAAAGGATTTTTCTTGCTTTCATTTTACATAGAAATTGGAAGAAAAAGAGAAAGAGAATTTTTTTTAAATGTTTAAACCTGGTACAATAAAAGAATTAACGTTTGGCTGAAGGTTTAAGCATGTAAAAGTAATGAATTATTCAGGTTGCCTGCTCCTGTTAAATAGATAAGATTAATGCCAATGATTATATATGTACTTAACGTTTTTCAGTACCATAATTTCTGGAAACTTCTAAAGATTAAAACTTTGGCTTCTAAATATGCTTTGCTAGTACATGTTGTATAATTATTTTAGATTTTATGATATATTTTTGGTAACTTCTTTTATATTTTAATATTTTTTTTGAGTATTATTTGTGTTAAAACTTGTACGGATATTAATTTTCTAGCATATTAATGTGATTTGTAAATCTATTTTTGGGAGTTGTATTAGCAAAAGCTCTTTTTACATGATACCTGAAAAAAATTTCTCTCGTTATCTTGTTTCTTGCCATGTATGTGTGCATGTGTTTTTTTATAGTTTCTTTTCAGCTTCATCGTCCTGGAATGACGGATGAGCTTTTTAAGGGGGAGGTGTAGGAGTGGAAGGCCCATTGACACCAGCTAAGGGGAATGGGTAAATGTGGAATGGCAAGTGGCAGGGATTCGGTCTTTGGGTACGACGGAGTGAAGTCATGTCCGAGTGTTGCTAACTGTATAATAACTGTTTTCTTTAAATGTTTTTTTAATAAACCTTAATTTTTAAAAATTAGATGCCAGGTTCTTAATTGTTTCCGTGCCCATTGATTAGAAACAAACTTTACTTTCAGGAAATTTTAGGAGATTATGTAATCTTTTTAATTCTCGATTAGCTCCAACAAAGTTTTTGGCATTATCTGATGATATAGTAGCAAATTTCCGCGTCTAGCCACAAAACGCTTCAATGTAGCAAGGAAGGCATCTGTGGTCAAATCCGAGACAATTTCGAGATGGACGGCCTTTGAGGCTCAGCAAACAAAAATGGCTACATAATTTTTTGGTAAGTACCCTTTCTCTGGTGTTTATACCTTATGAAAATGGTCCACAATATTCAATTCCTGTATGTAGGAAAGGAAAACTAGGGTTTACTCTCTCGAGGTCAAGATATCATAAGTTGGTTTGCTACAATACGGGTTTATTTTTGAAACAAACTACGCATTCACGCACAATTTTCCTCGCAATTGATCTGCCACGAAGTGGCCAAAATCTTTGTCTTATACAATAAAGCAAAGCTTGAGGGCCTAAATGAAAATTTCTATTGTGTATATTTATCATAATTAATTTGGTGAGAAGATGATCCGCTGGGAGTATAGCTGGATGTTTCTGACTATAAGTTAAATCCAAGTTTTGCAAACGTCCTCCAACCCTCAAAATTTGATTGCCATCTAGGAATGGATTTAAAGAGAAAAGTTTACCTTTTTTTGAATTACAACCACCCTTAGCTAGAAACTCGATTTCTTCTTGAAAGGTAGAGGCTTGAAGATTTTTAACCCTCCAGGTGGTTCACTTCCTCCTGAAAAGTTATTCCGAAAGCATTTACTCTTATTTTGCCATTCTCTTGAAAAATGCAACAGACTTCTTTCCTTTCCCCCTTTTAAAATTTGGGAGGTCGAACGGGGACAATTTTATGACTTAGTTTTGTCTCTTTGTCAAGTGAGAACCAAGAGATCAATCGTTTACAGCTAGCTGTTAAGTTGCCTTGGGCAATCTTGTATGAAAACTGTAGTTCTACTCTGTCGTTTTCCCGATAGGTTCAGTCACAGTAAAATTAAAACAAAATGAAGGGTAAAAAAAACATGAAATAAATGACGTGTTAGAAGTTGGAAAAATAGTTATATTTTCCTCAAGCAAAATTTATTTTTCTGTCATTTTTTAAAAATTAAAATATATATATATATATATTTTGGTATTGCGATTTGAACCAGAAAAAAGCATCCTGTATTCATTTTTGAATATGAGAGTTAGAAAACGCGCTCACTTTTCTGTTTTTAAAAAAAGTAAAGAGGTAAAATGAGTAAAGGCCTATCTCTTTTTTTTTAAATAATCAGACAATAAATGGTGCATACGGTGATATACATACGATGATTATATTTATGAAATAAAACCGATCTTTCTCTATTCAATTATATTTTTAATTTAAAATATCATAAAAAAGGATTTCAATACTTTTAATTTATTTTAATTAAAATCATATAAATGATATTTTTATGTTAACTGAATATTTTTCGGAAAAAATCTAAATTTTCATTCCTAGTGTTCTCCTTTTCAAACTTCTTGCAATAAAGAAAAATATCTTTTCTACATCGGCATTTGTGATGAACATAACACACATTCAATCAAAAAATTTTAATTTTAATGGGGGATATTCTTCAAATGCGCGTGACAGTACTTGTAACCATTTTCTACTCACCTTTTAATTTCTCATCTTTCTGTTTCTTTTATTACAAGGAAAAATGCCCCACAACGATAACTACATTTTCACACAATTCAGTCATTACAAATTCTATTGGGAGAAAAGTTCTCCCTAATTAATTTTGTCTTTCAAAACAGTACACTTAAAGCAATTTTGTTCAATGAAGTTAACCGACAGTTCGACAATGTATCAATACCAAATTTTAAAAACAAATTTAACACTTGGAAATGTATCCTGTATTAAATTTTTCAGTATACACAAATATTTCCTGCTGTAGGGAAGATATAGTATGAGAGAGAGAGAGAGATGTGGTGTGCGGTTGTGAAAGAATGTTTTCGTACGTGTAGACTATTTTTTAAAATTTAAATATTACTGAAGCTGATCATATAACTGCAAATGAGCCTTATTTTAATGTGTGCTGGTATCAAAACAAAACACTTTACAATATTTAACAGCCTATGGTTTTATATTCAATATCAAACTATACGCAAAATGGTTTACAACTTCTATTCAAATTGTAAAGAAACTGAAATATGAATATATCTTACTGCAGTCAAAAATATTCATAATATGTAAATATCCTATTCCTCCACTTATTTCAGTACATTTTAAAAACTGTAGCTGAATGCAATTTTTTATGTTTATAAACGAGGCATAAAAGCTCACACATTTATAAAAATGTCTTTATCATTTTTAACTATACTACTATAAAACGTATATGGATTGTAAGATCAGTTCTAAAATCCTAAAAGCTTTTAGAGGAGCAAAAAACATGTAATTTTGGATGGATCAAATTTTTAATACAATACACAAATATACATGTTATTTAGCAAATACATTTGAAAAATCAAACTTCCTTCTGAAATAAACGTAATTGAAAGAAAAACGTTTAATTGCAAATGAGTGGAAATGCATGTTTATCTAAGGGGTATCCCCAAAGTGAGGCAATCCTCAAACTTAAAATCAAACTCAGTGGCACAACAATCCATGAGGGCCAGGAACTACTATGCCCATCCTAATATACGTGACCATTGGGCGCTGAGGTGCATGAACACATGTCCCGATTTGGTGGTCTGTCTGAAGAGAGACCTTCAGTGTTTAAGACCCCAAGCAAGCTTGGTAATCATTTATCGTCCCAATGTAGCGAGGATTAAAGGCAGAGTCGACCTTGCCCAGCCCGTTAATACAACCCAAGACCTGTGGTGTGGAAGCACGATACACTACCACTCGACCCTGTTCGGTGAAAAATAAAACTTAATGTTAGAATCTTATATAATTCCCTAATGAATGAGGGATTAGAAACTTTTTTTTCATGTAAACTGTTTAGACGGAAATGGTTATTTATGAACATTTTACAAGTTGCAAAAATTAAAATTAACTGTTATAGTTTACATAAATTTTTAAGAGTGCAAAAAGTGTATTTCGGCTGCACGAATTAATTTTAAAAGGAATACGGTTACGAAAAAGTAGTGCAAATCTATCTAAAGTATGGTTGGTTACCTTAGATATTGTCAAACACAACAATGTATTGGGAGCCAATTCCACAATTCGTTGTTATAAAAATGTATGGAAAATTACAAGACTTAGTTTTTGCATTTGTAATTTATATATTTTTTTTTACCTGAGAGATTTAAAAGCTAGAGCGGCATCCATCAATACCGCGGTTCCCTCTTTGTTTTTCCAGGTCGCCCCTGACTAAGCCGGCTCGTCCATAGTAAGTGAAAATGCCGTATTTTTTGTTTGTCAAGATCATTTTATGGCAGACTGCATTTTTCATGTATTTTAGATATGGTCGTTTTCTATTTTCTACATCAATATCTTAATGTCTGAATTTAAAATTACATAAAATTCTGACATTCGCATCAATGACCATTATAATTTTTATTAGTATATGAATGTGTCATCAAACGATTACATGACTATTATTAACATATTATTTTAACCATTTAATTAATATTAAGTATAACAACGCACACAAATTTTCTGAACTTTAAAATAAATATTTCGAAAACTACTTCAGATATACTCAAAATTTTTCATTCCTACGCTTTAGCTTCTCAGTTTTGCTTCTATTTAAAACTTTATTGTATATTCGTCAATTTTTTTAGTATATTTTTTGCTCTTAGCATGCAGTTTTCAACTGATTGGTATGAAATTTTCGAAATATATTAAAAAATACCAAAGAAGCTGTATAATAAAATTTGAAATTTATATTAAACTCAAAGAGTTGCAAGAACTTAAGGTAAATAATTTTTAACTGCGCGATACATTTTTTTTTTCGAAATTTCAAATGGAATTTCTAACATAAAATTTCTAACTTTATACGGCCGAGATTTCAAAAAATATCCAGATTTTAATTACTTATTCAGTTAGCCCAGTGTTTCTCAAAGTGTGGGGCGCGCCCCCCTGGGGGGGCGCGAGCGTATCGAAAATTTAAAGATTTGTTTTTAAAAAAAATAACCGGAAAGAGAAGTAAAACAAAATGCTTTCTTCCATAATAAAAAAAATACATACAACAACACTGACATAATTTATGTTTATTATCTGGCTTTTTTCCGTCATCAAATAGCTATCTTTGATCCCAAAGTCAAATTAAAGAAAAAAAAACGTTTTGTTTAATTTGCTGTATTTCCTCAATGAGAGAAACTCTCGTTAAAAGAAAAAACGAAACCCAGACCATGAGAAAAATTCTAAGATAAACAATTCACCACTGTAATTATTATTGAAATACTGTACATTAGTTGTAGAAAAAGAAAAGGAAGTCATGATTCACTTTTCAGCCAGGCTGCATAGTACGTTTGCTAATCATTTGATTGACCTTCAATCTTATGGTATGGTTATTATCAATATTAGTTCTCTCCCATCTTTTATGCGTTTGCTTTTCGCTTAGGGAAATTGTAAATAATTGAGTTTTGCGATATTTGGAAAAGAATTGATTAGTTTAACATTTCTGTAGGATAATTGAAAAGTGTCTGATTTGCGTCCTTTATTATGGTCTTGTACTTTTGAATCATTTTAGTTCAGTTTTATTGGATTTTTTCTCAAATCATCAAAGAATTGAATAGTCCTTGAAAGAAGGTAAGTATATACTTTCTATAAATTAAAATATTCACTAGAATTCCGATTTGTATCGTGTACAGTAAAAATAATTCTAAACAAATGATTGGGGTGACTGAGTTTCCCGCACTACCATTAATGTTAGTATCGAGTACGCGCCTGCTCCCGGGTTAAAACATTTTGAAGTCTTCTCGCTTTAAATGTTAAAAAGTAACACAATTATTCTTCATCGAAATTTTATATTCTTTTTCATAATTTAACATTAATTCTAAATGCTAATTGTGTGAGGTTTAAAATTACAGTTCTTTTAAACAGTTATTTACAATTATAGCATTTAATTAAAAAAAAATCATTTTACATTTTTGTATACAATGTCGTGCACACAGTTTTACTCTCCTTACAGTTCAGCTATTATATCAAGAATAATGTTTTATTTTTTTAAAAAATGAACTCGTGCGAAGAGTCGGTGTTTCAGCCAGCATACGTTTTATGTATCAGTACTGAAGAAGGTATTTTATAAAGAATTTCTTATTACTGAATTTGGCCGCGGTAGCCGAGTGGTATAGGTATCGGATCGTGGCTTGCCTTGTCACGAGTTCGATCCCAGTACCACTAAAGACCCGCCGTGTAGGGCAGCGATGCACGTTAAATCTGTTGAGAGTTGAAACGTTTTCCCGTTGGTGTGGTGTGGTAGTTAGGAGAGAGGGGTGCCAGCTCAGGTGTCATCCACGTCACTTGACCATGGTTCAAAATTACGTGGTCCGTCGTCAAAAGCCCTCGTGCAGCTGAACAGTGCGACGTTAATATTCAATCAATCAATCATATTACTAAATTAAGAACAAGTTTAATAATTATTAGGGACTTCCACGGGCTTGTCTTGTAGAGGAAAGTTTTTCAAAGGAAGGTTTAATATCAGAAATTGACACTTAAAGAGTTATTTTTCTATATTTAGCTGAGATCTATATTTTGTCTTCAAGGCATTCACTGCAGAAAATCCGGTTTGAAAAAGGTAGGATGTTGAAAATGGTAATAGTATACGAAGTGCTTTTGTTTTCAGTACAGATAATTCCTCATCCACCTCTACCCCAAATTCAAAGAGCGATTTATTACAAAATTGCATTTTAATTTTTCACTGGATGTGAAATCTATTAAGATTTCTTCTATGGAAGTTGAGAGCCCTTCTGGAGTATTTAGAAATAGATCCCTAATCCACTCGTAACTTGCTACCAAGCTGTCCTCATCCAGAAAATACTTTTTTAAATTCTTTGCCAACATAGCTAAATGATTTTACATGTTTTAAAAACCACTTTCACATGTTGTTCTACAGATTTGTAAGTTTTAACACATATCGAGCTGGGGCTTTTTTTCCACATCATTTACTTCAGTAGTGGTAAATCCAAAATTTAAGTATTTTTGAGAAGATTGCCTTGATTTAATTTTCGGAACCATGCTCGTTCGTCTGTGTACTTGTTGATTTTTTATTATGGTCGAATGTTTGCTTACGACTTAAAAATGTATGTATGATATTGTTTTAATCTACTGCCGTAAATACTTAATTACCGTGAATTACAATTAACGTGGAAATTTTAAAAAATGTACATTCAAGCTAGATTCGGTAGCTATAGGAGTATCGAGTCGACCAAAACTGACTGGGATTGTACGAAGAAAAGCATTTTTACATGTTTTGCGCAGGCGTCCGATAGGTTGCCCAGACTCACGCAAACGTACCCTATAATGCCAGATGTGATGGATATGATAGAGAGCGACATTGACTAGACTATTTTTCTAATGACATTTGTACTTTGAGAATGAATGCTGAAGGAAATAAATCTTTAATTAAATACATCATTTTGCGATCTGTTCCAATTTAAAAATTAGAGAAAGAAAAATAACATAATTCTAAGTAATATATATTTTAAGTAATTTTCTTAAAATATATATTACTTAAAAGTTACATATACACAAAATTTAATACACTTATCGCATTAATTTGTACGGTTTATAATTAAGATCGTATTGTAACTTTAGCGTCTCTCTCTCAAAGTGCATTTTTATTGCAGTAAATACATTATTGTTGTACAGGGGGGCGAGACAAAAATTATGATTGAAAATTGGGTCGCCAGTATTGAAAGTTTGAGAAACACTGCTTTTAATGTATGAGTGGTGCACAGAGTATTTTATGACTAATTAATTAATACTAAATTAAGAACAAGTTTAATAATTATTAGCTATTTCCATGGGCTTGTCTTACAGAGCAAAGTTTTTGAAAGGAGTTTTAAGATAAGAAATTGACTCTCTGAGTTCATTTTCTATATTTAGCTGATATCTATATTTTGTCTTCTAAGCAACCACTGAATTTTGTAATATGTTCCAATTTAAAAATCAGAGAAAGGAAAAATAACTCTTAGTAATTATCCTATTACTTATCTTTTTTTTTTGCTTAAAAGTAATATATACAAAATTTAATACTTATGTCATGAATTTGTACGGTTTATAATAATTATTGTTGCTTTATCGTAAAAGTGCATTATTATTGCATTCAGTAAATTATTATGTATAAGGGGGCGCGATAAAAATTGTGATTGAAAAGGGGGGCGCCAGTATTGAAAGTTTGAGAAGCACTGCACTAAGAAAAACACAAACACTGTAAGATACTATTTTCGATTTCAGATTCTTATGATAGAAAAAAGGTATCACTTACCAAATTCTTACATCTGGTAAACTTGGCGCAGCAGACTTATTTTGAATCATCAAAAAATTACCTAAATCTTTTATCAAATTTAGCTTAATTAAATCTTCACTAAAAACTGCTTTTAGAGACATAATTTGATTTGGAAATTCACTAGATAGGTCGGGGCCAGTGGCGTAACGTGCACCCCCGCATCGCGGGGGGCAGGATTCTAAAGGGGCCCAAAGCCTTACTGACGCAAGTGTAAAATTTATAAAATTCAACATGGGAGCCCCAAACCTGACTTTGCAGGGGGCCCAAAAGTTCTCCTTTACGCCACTGGTCGAGGCTATATACTTTTTGAAGATTACTGGCTACATTATATAAGAGATCATTTGTAGTGCTTACAATATTTTTGGGAGAAAGAAAACCAAATGATTTGTAAATGCCATTCATACTATCAAAGCGATTTTTTAATTGAGTAGTAATAACATCAACATTGGCCTTAAAAACATCCACCTCAAACAATCGTTCTTTGTCTTGCAATTTTTCATCAGCATTGAAATCATCGAAAAACTATCTTTTCTATGTCTCTTTTTTTCAAACTCCGGGGTGATACCCCATTTTTTATCCACACCAATAGCTTCTTCCTTTATATTAGTAAAATTGTTACGAAGATTCTCGATAGACGTTAAGCTAGAATTTAACATGGTCTTATCGTTTTCCAAATCTATTTTTGGTGATTGTAATGCTTTTGAAGTTAAATGTATGCTTTGTAAAATTTGACGTTGGAAAATTAGCAAAAAAACAAATTGAATTTTTTCCATGTTTTTTTAATCGCTAAAGCGCTTCCTGTTTCTCCTCTTGCTTAGAACTGATTAGTAAAATATTTAAAAGTACTTTTAAAATCGAAATGTAATTGTAGCGAATTGGTATTACAGAGTCAAATCGAGATGATCACCTTGTCGTGCATAATGATTTAATAGTCTGCTGAATGTTCTCGTTATTCTGCACAATTTTCAGATCACGCCACCTTTTAATGCTGAGCCCAAAAAATGTGAAAACTTTTTGACAAAAGTCATCAAATTCTCTTACATGAGGCACGTTATTACATGCATCGTTTAGAACAAGATTGAGGTTGTGTGTTAAACAGTGAACGTAATTTGCTCATGGTTGTTTGTCCTTAATTAATTTCTGTAATCCCCCACATACGCTCCATTCATGTTGACTGCCCCATCATATCCTTGTCCTCGACACTTCGCCAAATTAATGTCCAGTGTATTTAGAAAATTTAACACGTCACTTTCCAAACTTTTTGCAGTCTGATTTGCCGCCTCAATAAAGCCTAAGAGCGTTTCGTTAATTCTGATATTATCTGGTTCATTATTATCATTAAAATCAGTTGTTACATACCTTATTATACTACTTAATTCAGTGCTTCTCAAACTGTGGGGCGCGCCCCCCGGGGGGCGCGATGACCTTACGAAGGGGGCTCGAGCATATCGAAAAATAATTAGTTTACTGGAATGAATTAAAACAAAATACTTTCAGACATAATAAAAAATGCACTTTTACTCTAATATAATTTATAGGCGATATTAAGCCATCAAAAATAAAAACATCAATACCTAATTAGCTATCTTTGATCCTATAACCAAATAAAAAACTTTTATTTGATTTGCTGTCATCCCGTGATGAGAGATTTTTTTTATTACGCCTTTTTTTGACCTAACATACTAATCTTTCAGAGAAAAACAAGATCCCGGACCCAGAATCGAAAAACTTTAGGAACATAAAAAATTCATCACTGTCATTATTTTTGAAATACTGCACATTATAGCTGTAATCTGTTTGACCTTCTAAGTTATTGGTACAATTAGTTATGACCCCTCTCTTACGTGTTCTCTGTTGCGCTTTTTTTCATGCAAAAGAGTTTTATATTTGGAAAACCACGGAGAGAGCACACACACACACAAGCACATGAAGGATTACTTGACCAAGACATATTTTTATAAATATTCTCAATGTATAAAGCATAACGAAAAACGTTTCACACAATTTTTTAGCAGTAACATACATATTATTATAATGAATATACTTTTTACCCGGAAGTGGTCGCGCGGGACACACAGATTACGAAATCGTTAATTCTGGCAAAACTGTTTATTTATTACCAAAGAAAAATTGAAAAGTCCTTGAAAGTAGGTAAGTAAACTTTCTCTTAGCTAAATTATTCACTGGAATCATGATTTGTATCGTGTACAATAAAATAATTATAAAAAAAAAGGATTGGGGTGACTCAATAACTCCGACCGTACCGAGTGCGCGCCTGCTCCCGGGTTAAAACATGTTGAAGTCTTTTCACTTTAAATATTAAAAATAATACAATTATTCTTCATCGATATTTTACATTATTGATCATTATTTAACATCAGTGGCGCACACAAGGGGGGTCCTGGCCCCAAAGCCCTTGATTTTTTTCCGATTGATTATAATTCTAAATTTATAGTACGCAAAATTTAGTTAAGTATTTATTATTAATGATTAATTTTATTAGTTAATGCTAATTATTTATTTAAGAATTAGTTTTTTACTGTGTTTTGTTCCCGAAAATCGACAAAATCAAAAGGAACCTGATACAAGATTGGTGAACTTTCGACCCCGGAGCCCCCCTTGAAAAATTCCTGTGTGCGCTACTGTTTAACATCAATTATAAATGCTAATTCTGTGAGGCTTAAAATTACAATTCGCTTAAGACTAATTATAATTTGAGCAACGATTTAAAAAAAATCATTTTACGTTTTTGTAAACATTGTCGAGCACTTGGCTTTGCTTCCCTTACAATTCAGCTATTATATCAATAATGTTTTATTTTCTTATAAATGAACTCGAGCAAAGAGCGGGCACTTCAGCCGGTATACTTTTAATGTATCAGTGCTGCACAGAATATTTTATAACTAATTAATTAATACTAAATTAAGAACAAGTTTAAGTATTAATGACGTCCATGAGCTTGTCTTGGAAAGCAAAGTTTTTAAAAGGAATGTTTATGATTAGCAATTGACCCTCTGAGTTCTTTTTCTATATTTAGCAGATATCTATATTTTGTCTTCTAAGCAGCTAGCGCATTTTGTAATATGTTCAATTTAAAAATTAGAGAAAGGAAAAATAACTAATAATTATCCTATTATTTTATTTATTTATTTTGCTTAAAAGTAGTATACAAAATTTAATACTTATGTTACTAATTTGTATGGTTTATAATTAAGATCGCCTATTGTAACTTTAGCGTCAAAGTGCATTATTATTGCATTCAGTACATTATTAATGTATAAAGGGGGGGCGCGAAAAAAATTGTGATCGAAAAGGGGGGCGCCAGTATTGAAAGTTTGAGAAGCACTGAGTTAGCCTTTAAAAAAAGATAAATGTTGAGGTATTTTGCATAAATAGATATTTTTGAAGAATAATTCGAATTTTTTTGAATAGCTCGAATTTAAAATTGATTTTTATGTTTATTTATATGCATAAATGTCTACTGTAAATGTTTCCGTATATTTTTGATTACCATTTATTCAAACATTCAAGTTTTAAAAAAATGTGTGAAAATCTTCATTCATGTTGTCTTTGATGTAAACTGAAGTTCAAGCACTTAAAATTCAAATATAATTCGGTGTATTTTAACAATATATAACTAGGCACTGTACGTAATCTTCCCTGAACACTTGGGCTTTGAAATCTAAAAAAAAACTAATAGATCTTAATTAGTTTTTTTTCGTTATTATTTTTATCAAAGTGTAAGAAAATGTTTCAAATTATTTAATGAAGTTTAAATTTATTCATTTTTAGTGGTTGGAAGGTTGAAAAGATTTCAAATTTTAAAGTGTTTGGTGTTTATTAATTTTTTTTTGGCATCTTATAAAGAAATAATCATGTTTCAAAAACTGAAAGCATTGATTAAGATAAGAAAAATGAAGCAAAAGTATATACTTTAAAAAAGATAATTTGTCTAACTATATAAAAAGCAGATTGCCCTGACACGCCCCAACTTGTTACAGTTTCAAATTAATATAAAACCAAAAGGGAATGGTAACATATTTTACTTATGCATTGGGACTTTTCAAAAGTTTTAAAATACAATTTAACAAACAAACACTTCCTGGAGTCTAAAGAAATTTTTCCCCGATTTCTTACGATTGCTCCAGGTTCAAAACATGGGGTTCCCTGCGAGCCATAAAACTTCCTATCAGTGTCCTGCTGTGTTGCTTCCACCGTCCCTAGTGGCCGCGGTAGCCGAGTGGTATAGGTATCGGACTGTGGCTTGCTTTGTCACAGGTTCGAGCCCAGTACCACTAAAGACCCGCCGTGTAGGGCAGCGATGCACGTTAAATCTGTCGAGAGCTGAAACGTCCTCCCGTTGGTGTGGTGTGGTAGTTATGAGAGGGGGTGCCAGCTCAGGTGTCGTCCACGTCACTTGACCATATTTCAAAATTACGTGGTCCGTCGCAAAAAGCCCTCGTGTAGCTGAACAGTGCGACCTTAATATTCAATCAATCAATCAATCCACCGTCCCTAATTATCTTTCAAGATGTTAAACCTTTAAAAGGGGGAAAGGATTTCAGAAAAGTACTTCTAATCCGCTTTTAAAAATGTTACTTTAAGGCAAAAAAACCCGTGCAGTCCATTTTCGCAGTATCTTTACAATGACGGAATTTTCCGTGCTAACCGCTTGGAGGGTTAAAAAGGTATTTGTCTAACTTTATAAAATATCAGATTGCTCTGACACGCCCCAACTTGTTACAGTTTCAAATTTTAATATGAAACCAAAAGGGAATTGTGTAACATATTTTACTTATTGGTTGGGACTTTTTAACAAAACTTTTAAAATACAAGCTAACACACAAACACTTCCTGGGGTTTAAAGAAATTCTTCCCCAATTTTTTACGATTGCTCCAGGGTCAAAACACGGGGTTCCCTGCAAGCCATAAAACTTCCTGTCAGTGTCCTGCTGTGTGGCTTCCACCGTCCTAATTATCTTTCAAGATGTTAAACCTTTAAAATGGGGAAAGGATTTCAGAAAAGTACGGCTCAACCGCTTTTGAGAATGTTACTAGAAGACAAATTTATACGTGCGGTGCATTTTCGAAGCATCTTTACAATGACGGAATTTTCCGTGTGGAATGCTTGGAGGGTTAATGAGGCATAATTCTGCTTCATTCACTTCACTATAATCTAATAGACCAGACCTTTTTACACTAGGATTTCTAGAGTTGTGGAGGAACCTGAAAATATAACTCAAAATATGCAACAATTTAGTATAGTTATTAGAACGTGTTTTGAAAGATCATCTATAAGAAATAATTTACAAGAAGTTAAAAGCACATTTGCAGGTTTAAGTTCCTTTAAATAGTCATTGTCAGAAGTTATCCTTTCAAAGTAAATTGGATTTGCTCCAAATTCTTCCTTTAAAAAGTCTGGGCCATGCCACCAAAGTTGTTTAGAAGAGATGTCCGAAGCATTCAATCCACGTGATTTTAGATCAGCCGGGTTTTCATTAGAGGATACATGATTCCATTGACATTTCTTGGTTAGTCTCTGTATAATTTTGATTCTATTGCCGATGAACGTCTTAAGCTGCTCAGGGGATCGCTGAATTCAGGCTAACACAATGTTAGAGTCAGTCCATAACATTATTTGCTGTATAGGTAGCGTCAGGGAATGAAAAACCTTTTCCAGGAGCTGTGACCATAACACACAATTTCAAACGTCAGATAGTGATTGTTTTCACCGGTGCAACACGGGATTTGCTGCACAAGAGTCTTGTAGATACATTCTCTTCTGAGATCGATTGAGCATATAGTACAGCACGATATGCTGCTGTTGAGAGGCGTCGGCAAATCCATGGATTTTAATTCTGCCTTTTCCTATTACGAGTCGAGGGACATGGATATTTTGGATATCTGGCAGGGTAGACACGAAGTCGTTCCATTGTTTAGCTATTGGATTCGAGAGAGGTTCATCCCATTCTAATTTCAGTGCCCAAAGTTTCTGTAATAGTAGTTTGGCCTTAGTTAGAATTGGCCCCAAGAATCCAAGGGGATCAAATAAACGGGCAATGGATAAAACTTTTCTTTTTGTGTACGACTCACGGCAGTTCACAACGGTCTTAAAAGAGAAATAATCAAATTGTGGACTCCAAATGATTCCTAGAGCTTTAGTTGTTTGGTCTGATGATTGGCAATGGAAATCCCAAAATTGCTCTTCTTTAGGTATTGAATTCAATATTTCTGGAGTATTGCTACACCACTTATTTAGGCTCATACCCGCTTTTTTAAATAAACTAATTAATTCTATTTGTAGTTTTTGAAACTCTTGAAAGTCTGAACTACCTGTTAAAATATCATCCATGTAAATGTCTCTGATTGTAACTGATGCAGCCAAAGGATAATGTTCTCCTTCGTCCCTAACTAATTGCTGAATGGTTCGGGTAGCAAGATAGGGTGCACAAGTATTCCCGTAAGTTACAGTGTTGAGTTTGTATGTTTGTACAAGACCACACACACACATCAACACTGTCTTTCCATAAAATCATCTGCAAATTTCGATGACCGGGGTTAGTTAAAATCTGTCTAAACATTTTTGAAATATCCGTTGTAAAGACAAATGTGTGCTGCCTAAATCTCAAAAGAATTGAAAATAAACCCTACTGCAAAATCTCGCCTTCATATAAAATGTCATTCAAAGAAAGACTTGATGCTGTTTTCGAAGAGGCATTAAAAACTACTCTAAGCTTGGTAGTTTTACTATCGTGGCGAAACACTCCATGATGTGGTAGAAAATAGGAAATATTTGTTTCTAGGGGGTCAGCTACTAATTGGATGTGGTTTAGATCAATATATTCCTGTAAGAACGATTTATAAAGGGTTTGTAATTCATAATGTTTCGAGAGTTTTTTCCAAAGTTGATTCAAACGAACTTCAGCCATGAACCTTGAATTACCTAAACAGTATGGATCTTTTTTAAAGGGTAATTGTACAACATAGCGTTCTTCTTCAATGCGATAATGAGTGTTTTGATATTGGGTTTCACAAATTTCTTCTTCTAAACTATGTTCTATTGAGGATTCATCTACCCTTTCAATTTCCCAAAATTCTTGCAATTGTTGATTAAGATTATCTGAATTTATTTCCACATTAATAGCTAAGCCACAATATGATTTTTCCTCAAATTTATCGGAACTTCCGACAACAATGTACCCGAAAACGGTCTCTTGAAACAGCCATTTTTCGCATGGCGATAGAAATTTATTGGGTCTTAATAATTCAAAAAAGAGCTCACACCCAATAAGCATATCTATTTCTCCTGGTATACCAAAATCTTTATCCTCGAGATCAATGTTTGAAGGAATGTTTACTTTAGTTGCATCCATGCGATGGATAGATGTTGCGGTAATATACGGGATGATTAATAGTTCTAACGGTGTTGAAAAGTCTCCATTTTTATTTTGAATCACCGTATTTACTTTTTGTTTAACTCTAAGGGTTATTTCACCTAACCCCAAAGTAGACGCGTTTATTTTTTATTTTTTCAAGGGGAGTTTATTAGCCAGCCGTTGTCGAATGATATACGTGGAAAGTTTTTAGAGTACCTGTTTCCCGCAGGGAACCTTCACATCCAATCATTGAGAACTGTGGGTGAGCATTGCTTCGGCTTTATCTTAGCCCAGAGCTGAATTTAAAAGTATGAAAAAATTTACTTAGGGCTTAGGAAAAATTTTTTAATGCTTTGAATTTAGTGAATTACATTTGTTAAGAAAAATTAACTTGGGATTTAAAAATAATGCTGGGTGTTGAATTAATAAGAGTGTGAGAATTAAATAATAATCGTTCCTTGGTGCAACAAATCTGTGCGGGACACTAAGCGATTGGGCAAGCCGAATCGCTTGTGAAGGGGTTTTGATCGAGAGACGGACCGCTAGGGAGAACCCGCACGGTCGAAAACGTCGCTCGGAATGGGAGCTGCACGAAAAATTGGGGTTTAAGAACATCTTAGGGTGAGTCGGACATCGTCCAATCGGGTTGCAGTCACTCGGGGTGGGCGGGGTGGATGAGAAAATTTTTTGGAATAAGACTGCTCTGAGAGCAGTGATCGGGATTGGTCAGCACGCTCAGCTCCCATTGGAGGAGAGAGAGTCTGCCTAAATTGGATGCTGAATTTTACAGATTAAGGATTTTTTTTATTGATAAAAGGGTAAAGATTAGGAATTTGCGAGAATATTTCTGGGACGATTAAAAAGAGGATTCAGGGGGTATTTTTCAATGCGGAGAATTGCTCTGTTGTCAAGAGAATCTATGTTACTAAAGAATTTATTTGCAATCTTTTTAATTACTTCTTTGAGGGTTTTTAAGTTGAGTGTGAATCTGATATTTTCGTTGCGGATGTACCAATTTGCTTTGGTGATGGTACGAAGGATTAAATTTTGGGCTCTTTCAGCGAGATTGATATTTGAGTGAGCTGCGTAACCCCAGATTGGGGATGCGTAAATGAGAGTGGGTCTTAAGATTTGCATATAAATAAGCATCTTATTTCGAAGAAATAAAAAAGATTTCCGGGAAATTAGTGGGTAGATTTTAGATACGAAAATTCTGAAATTTTTTCTAAGGCGTGTAAGGTGTTGTTTGCACGTGAGTCTTTTATCTAATATAACACCAAGGTATTTGGTGTTTTGAGACCAGGGAATGTGTGTATTTTGTATGTATAGATCTTGCGGGTTTTTCTTGATGTGACGAGAAAAGAATACTGTTTCTGTTTTTTCTACATTGAGTGCGATTTTCCAAGTGGAGAGAGCCAGTATTCCAATCTCGCCAGGTGTTTGTGAAGTTGGTGTGTTATGGTTTGTAAGTTTGTGTTTGTTGTCGAATGAAGGAAAGGCGAGATCCTGGGTCTAAAATCGCTTTGCAGGGGAAAAGCTGACCGTCTGCCCCCCTGAGGTAAACCATTGCGGTCGGGAGTAAAATATTTTTCTTTTCTCCCACGCAGTTCGAAACGTATAAGAGTGCTCTGGGGGTGTTGATCCTTTCATGTCCGGTAGGGCTTCTAGTTCATTAGCTAATGTTGTGGGCAGGGGGGAAGGAATCGCTTCAAATATATGTAACGATGTATGATGATGTTTTTTACAAACGGAGCAAGAGTTTTTCGATTTGCATTCCTTAATTTTATGATGTTCCTTTAAACAATTGATGCACAAATTAAGGCGTTTTATTTGATTAAATCTATCGGATACTTTCATATTTTGATAAGTGCTGCACTTATAAATCAAATGAGGCAGTTTACAGATTGCGGAAGAATTTGATGTGTGAATCATTCGAATTAAGAAAGATTTTACTTTTATGGAAGGGTACTTGTTTTGGTTTAAGAGTAATAGGAGCAGAACGATTAATACTATCAATAGTTTGGCTTCTTTTTTTTGATTTATTATACTCAACAAAGATTATTTCCTACTGAGGTGTTTTTTCGATCTAATAGTTAAAAGATATACTTTGGAAGCGAATATATACTTGCAGAGTACAGTGTGTTTTATTTTACATTTTTCATTACTTTTCTCTTTTTTCGTTTACAGTTTTCCGAAAAAATAGTAATTTACAAAAAATTGTTGATATTATATACATGTTAGTGAATAGTATAAGAAAATTCATTTCTGCTTCAAATAAGAAGTAAATGAAGTAAGTGTAAGTAAGTAAGTAATTTAAGTAAATGTGATGAAAATAAATCCTGAATTATCCACGTGCAAAATCTAGAATTTTTAATAAACCGAAACATCACGACTCTTAGAACATCGGATTTATTGAAAGGGGGGACTGAAAAATGATATTCTTATCTGCACCACTTAACTGAACAGGAAATATAAATATATTTATCTAATTAACGTATCAAAATTTTAGCATTTTTTATAAAATAAATTAAACAAAAAAAAAAAAAACTAGAATTTTCTAATGTCTTTTTGTGTCTGAAATTATGTTGTTCCTTATAATCCTACATGGTTTTTATTGTTGCATCAACTTAAGATAAAATTTATTAAAACCCTTGAATTATTTAATAAAACACTTTTATATAAAGGGTGTTTTTTTAGAGGTATAGAACTTTAAATTGCAATAAAACAACGATGTGTTATTCGATTGACATGAATTTTTTTATTCGAAAGATAATCTTGTGGCATTACATTTTAAATATGATTTCTGGCATAGGACTGCCACGGCTGGCTCGGATGTAGTCCAATCTGGACGTCCAATTTTCGATGACTTTTTCCAACATTTGTGGCCGTATATCGGCCGTATAACACGGCAAATGTTGTCTTCCAAATGGTCAAGCGTTTGTGGCTTATCCGCATACACCAATGATTTACATAGCCCCACAGAAAATAGTCTAGCAGTGTTAAATCACAAGATCTTGGAGGCCAATTCACAGGTCCCAAACTTGAAATTAGGCGTTCACCAAACGTGTCTTTCAATAAATCGATTGTGGCACGAGCTGTGTGACATGTTGCGCCGTCTTGTTGGAACCACAGCTCCTGGACATCATGATTGTTCAATTCAGGAATGAAAAAGTCAGTAATCATGGCTCTATACCGATCACCATTGACTGTAACGTTGTGGCCTTCATCGTTTTTGAAGAAGTACGGACCAATGATTCCACCAGCCCATAAAGCGCACCAAACAGTCAGTTTTTTCTGGATGTAACGGTGTGCCGCGTTGCGAGGTTAGACATTCTTCACTACAACACGGTTGAATGAAATAACAATAAATTTTTATTAACTTTAAAAATAGAAGATTAAATGAGCAATTAAGAGGTAAGCTTCCAAAAACTACAACACATGGTAAACCAGGCACGCTACAAGAATAACAGATCAATACAGTTCATTTTTGGAGTCGTTTTGTTGAGCTGTAAGGTCGCTGCATACTCCCCTTCCAGTGTCAACGATACCTAGTTGGAAGATGAACTTTGCGACTAGAACGTGTAGATGGTTGGGTAGGCGTTGAAGCTGTTGGATCATGTTCAACTGTAGCAGGTGTTGGAGCTGTTGCATTAGGTTCCACAGTAGCAGGTGTTTCATTCTTGGTTTGAGGTAGTTGCAAGTCCTCAGTGTTAAGAAAGAATGCAGGTTTGCACCTATCAATAGATACAGATACCCGTTTACCATTGATGTCAAGGAAAAACACTTTATCCTTCCTTTGTAAGACTTTGAAAGGACCATCATAGGGTTGTTGAAGTGGACGACGTAACATGTCTCGACGAAGAAAACATGTGTTGCTTCCAACAGTCCTGGATGGATAAAAACTGGACGTTTGCCATGGTGTTTTGGTGGTTTAGGGTGAACTGATTGTGCATGTGAGACTTAAGTTTCGAAACAAAATTCACAACATCATCGTCTGGCTTGGAAGAGTCAAACATCTCCCCTGGCAGTCGAATAGTGGTCCCAAAAACTAATTCAGCTGGGGTACACAGAATATCTTCTTTAAGAGAAGCTCGTAGACCAAGTAAGATGATAGGGAGTACTTCTGTCCAACGCTCAGTAGCATGGCACTTGATTGCACTTTTCAATGGGTGGTGCAATTCTTCGATCATCCCATTAGCTTGAGGGTAGTATCCAGTTGTACGACACTTCTGAACACCAAGTAGTTTGCTAAGAGCTTTGAAGAGCGAGGACTCAAACTGCCTGCCCCTGTCGGTTGTGAGAATTGCAGGAGTTCCAAAGCGAGACACCCAAGAGGAAAAGAAGGCCTCAGCCACAGTCTCAGCAGTTATGTCTTTGAGAGGTTGGGCCTCTGGCCATTTCAAAAAACGGTCAATCATTGTCAGGCAATAGGTGTAGCCATTTGATGGAGGTAGAGGTCCAATGAGATCCAGATGAACATGATCAAAACGTTGGGAAGGTTCTTGAAATGATGAAAGAGGTGATCTAGTATGACGATGAATTTTGGATTTTTGGCAAGCTAGGCAGTGTCTTGCCCACTTAGCTACATCTGATGAGATTGATGGCCAAACAAAACGCTGCTTCATCAAATGTACTGATCGACGTATGCCAGGATGGGATAAATTATGTATAGCAGAGAAAACATCTTGGCGATGCTGTTTTGGGATGTAGGGTCTGGCTGTGCCCGTTGATAGATCACACATAATTTCAGTAGACGAATTGGGAAAAGTTACCTTTTGAGTTCCAAGGAAGTTCCAGATGCTATTAGGGTGTGAAGCTTCTGATCAGTCTGTTGTGTCTCAGCAATACAGTCATAGTCAATTTGACTTGGGAAGGTGATTGCAGAAACACGAGAGAGAACATCAGCAGCAATATTGTCAGATCCTGGAATGTGTACAATATTTGTGGTGAACTGAGAGATGAAATCCAGCTGACGGATCTGCCGTGGAGAACACTTGTCACTTTTTTGCCTAAAAGCATAAGTGAGGGGCTTGTGGTCAGTAAACACTGTGAAATCTCTAGCTTCCAGCATATACCGAAAGTGTTGGATAGCCGAGTAGATAGCAAGGAGTTCACGGTCGTAGGCACTGTAAGACTTTTCAGATGAAGTAAGTTTTCTGGAAAAGAAAGCCAATGGCTGTAGCTCAGAGTCCACAACTTGGTGAAGTGCACCTCCTATTGCATAATCAGAGGCGTCCACATGAAGAGCAAGCGGGGCAGAAGGTGAAGGATGAGCAAGAAGTGCAGCATCAGCAAGAGCTTGTTTACACCTCTGAAATGCTGTAATTGCCTCAGAAGACCAGCTTAAAGGCTTTGAGTGAGTCCTTCTTACCTTTAGAACCTTTTAAAAATTCACTTAAAAGATATTGTTGTTCAGCTGCTTTGGGCAAGAAACGTCTATAAAAATTTAACAGTCCTAAAAATTTTCTCAGAGAGCCAACTGTCTCTGGTTGTTTGTAATCAAGAACTGCTTGAACTTTGTCAGGCAATGGCTTAATGCCATCAGGAGTGATAAGGTGGCCAAGGAAAATGAGCTCAGTCACACCAAATACACATTTAAAGATATTTAATTTTAAACCATATGAACTCAGTCTTTGGAATATAGTTCTTAAGTGAGAACGATGCTCCTCAGCATTTTCTGAGTAACACAAAATATCATCCAAGTAGACAAAACAAAAAAGGAAGTCCTCTTAGTACTTCATGCATGAATCGCATAAAGGTTTGTGGTGCATTCACAAGGCCAAAACACAAATGGGTATATTCGTAAAGACCCCATGGAGTTGTTACAGCTGTCTTACGAATATCACACTCAGCTATAGGGATTTGGTGGAATGCCTTAAAAATGTCTATTTTGGAAAATATCCTCTTGCCATGTAGTGCATGAGCAAAGTCATTCAAATTAGGCATGGGGTAGCTGTCGAACTCAGTAACAGAATTCAGCTGCCTGTAATCCCCAACAGGTCTAACTGTAGAGTCAGATTTGGGCACAACATGAAGAGGAGAACTCCAGGGACTTTTGGAAGGTCTAATAATGCCTTGAGCAAGAAGAAATTCAAATTCTACCTTCACTGCATTATACAGTTTAGGGTGTAGCCTTCTAGGCCTGGCAGTGACTGGTGGGCCAGTAGTAATAATATGGTGGACTGTGCCATGTGATGCTGATTTGGAAATTAAAGAAGGGTTGCTGAGGTGTGGATATTTCGATAAGATGTTTTTAAAACTAATGTTTGCATCTACAGTGAGGATTGAGGGCTGTACAATATTTGAAAAAACACAAGGAGTGAAAAGAGAAGTTTCCACATCCACCAACCTTTTTTTCTTAAGGTCGATTAAAATGTTGAAGTGCTTTAGAAAATCAGCACCAATTATAGGAGATGATACATCAGCAATTATGAGAGTCCAGATAAAAGGTCGCCTCAGACCCAGGTTCAGTTCTTTATGGACCATACCATAGGCTGGAATTTTGGTATTATTAGCAGCAAATAAGGAGAAGTTAGACTGAGGTGGTTTATTCATAGTTGGAGAAGGTGGGATGACACAGATTTCACTTCCAGAGTCTATGAGGAATTTCTGGCCAGACTTGCGGTCTAATAAAAATAACCGGCTGGTATGTTGCGAGGGCTCTGCCATTCCAGCTATGACAGAGCTTACTCGTTCTTTGCACAAATGCACAAGGTGAAACACACTTGCGGGCTGCTCTTTATAACGGCGATGATAGTAGCAGATGCCACTTCCTCTATTGACACTCCTAGAGCGTGAATGTGATCTACGGCGGTCAGAACTATATCGTTGGTGGCGAGAGGAATTGCGCTCTCTTGTCAGTTCAGCAACTTGTAGAGACAGCTCTTGGATCTGCCTGGCGAGAAAGTCCATGGTTGGCTGAACACTGCATGAAGATGACTGGGATGGTGGAGGAACAGTTGTGGCCGCACAGATAGTCGAGAGAACGCACCAACAACCTCAGAAACCTTATCAGCGATGATAGCCAGTTTATCCAAAGGCTCTGAGGATGCAGACAAAACAGTCTGGATATGTGGTGACATTCTTTGAAGCCACAAACTTTGCAGAAAGTCATCCTGAGTTGGCCATTAGACAGCTCTTTCATTTTTCGCAACAGGTGGCTGGGCTTCTCATCTCCTAGCTGAAGGTCAGTAAGCAGTTTCTTAATTTTTGAGTCTCCGAGTCGCTAAATTGGGTGATAAGCCGCTGCCAGAGAGTGTGATATTTGTCACTGTTCGGAGGGCTTAACACAATGTCCGACACGTAGGAGAGAGTTTCAGCATCCAGGTTCGCAACCAAAGCAGAATACTTAGTATCATCACTGGAGATACCACTGAATGTGAATGCATGGTCGCATTGCGCAATCCATAGACGAACATTCGATTTCCAAAACGGCGGTAGCCGCAACGCAATACGAGCGACTTCAACGGTTTCACTAGTCATATTGTTGAATAAGCAGGCAGCGAAACGAATCTCCGAGCAGATGCTTCAAGTGGCCTTGAGGAGAAGGAGAAAAAAAATCTTTCGCTAAGTACTGATCATCCGTAGTAGAAGAATTTGTATTGCATTCGCCAGTAGAACAGAATAGCTTACGTGTTTTTAAGTCCAAAAGGGGTCACCACTGCCGAGTTGCGTGGTTAGACATTCTTCACTACAACACGGTTGAATAAAATAACAATAAATTTTTATTAACTTTAAAGATAAAAGATTAAATGAGCAATTAAGAGGTAAGCTTCCAAAAACTACAACACATGGTAAACCAGGCACGCTACAAGAATAACAGATCAATTCAGTTCAGTTTTGGAGTTGTTTTGTTGAGCTGTAAGGTCGCTGCAGGTGTTTCGACATACACTTGCGGATTAGCTTCATTCCAAATGCGGCAGTTTTGTTTGTTGACGTAGCCATTCAACCAGAAGTGCGCTTCATCGCTAAACAAAATTCGCTTATGAAAATCGGGAACAACGGCAATCTCGTTTTGGGCCCATTCGACGAATCTACGCCTTGCTTGATGATCGTTTTGATGAATTGCCATACCAAACTGAGAATAAATCACTTGACAGCTGTTAAATCGGTCGCCATCTAGGAAAGTAATGCCAACTTAAACTTCTATATCTGGAAAAAAAAACACTCTTTACATCTGTGTACAAAAATTTTATGAGCACAGTAAGATTTTATGTGCAAATTTTTTTTTCTAAATAAGTATAAGATGTCAGCGTTCTTTTCAATGAAAATGAGTGATTTCCATTAAGAACAATTTATATTTCAGTATTTGAGCCATGTATAACTACAAATATACTAAAAATTATAGTTGACATAGTTTAAATATTTATGTAAACATTAAAATAGAATTTACATTCATATAATTATGAAGTTTCAAAATTTATATGTTCCTTAATTCATTGTTTTTTTATAAAAGTCTTAATAAACATTTAAAACCTTTTAATTCTCAAAAAAACTCAGAAAACTATTTTAAGAATATCTTATTATTACTAGAGGTTGAACATTATATGAACTGTGAAATTTTAGAGTGTGAAAATGTTGGCAAAAATAATGTGTCTTAAGGTGTGTGGTAACTTTTTTCCTTGCAAAACAAAAAAATTAATGTTTTAATTAACACAATTTAGATTTTTTTCAGAGATTAGAGCCAATTTTTTTAAAAAAAATGATAGCATTAAATTTAGTTCTGCTTGTAGACCATAGTCAATAAAAATATGATTAATAGCATTTGGTTAATTTCAGAACTTAAAATAAAAATAAATGGTAAAAAAAAATAGTGATTATTTTTTTTTAAAAAAGTGATTTTACCTATACATATATATTAAATCATTTTTATAGGTAAACTTTTTTTTATCGTAAACTATCATTTATAGCATACCACATTCAATTGTCATATGTAAGATCTAGGTTCTAAAGTACCATTGAATTTTGTCGATAGGATGCAGAAATGAGAGCAATATATAAAAGTTGTTACTCTTAGCTCTGTACCAATCAGAACTCTCCTTTTTTTTCTCTTGATTATTACTACTTAGTGACAAATATCGGCAACATTTTGAATTTTATTATAAAAAAAAAAAAAAAAAATCAGATACTTCTTAATTTCTTAATATACATATATTCATAAGATAATAAGATGCTATTTCAAATTTTTAAGATGACATTTTTTTCTAAACTCCGTAATAATCACATTTATATTATTTGAAGACTCTTACATTTCTTTGCATTTTCTAAGAAAAAATAAATCCTTAGTGTTCATTTTAAAATTTGACACTTCTTTTTTACTACATTCTGAGTTTATTCCCCCCCCACTTTTTTGATGAAATTATTCATCCCAATATCTTGAAGAAAAGTGTTTAAAACTCATTTATCAAGTCATCAAATACATTTTTTCTGCTAAACATAATTGTTACAAAAATATATTATATTAACCAACTAAGCATAAAATGTTTTAATGTTATTTATTTATTTTTCTGTTCTTTTAATGCTAATACATACAAAATACTATGTTTAGTTAAAATTAAGGAAATTCTACAAGGTCTGTGTTTTTTACGTATGGTTTAAAATTTGATTTTTAAAAATTTAAATAATTTTGTTTCACTCTGAATAGTGGCTGCGGTAACCTAGTGATTATGGTCACAAACTCGATGCCGGAATGTTACGGGTCCAAGTCCTGGTGCCAAAGAAGATCCATCGTGTAGAGAAGGCTGATGCACATTAAATCTGTATTGGCTCAATGTTCTCCCGTTGCTGTGGTGTGGTAGTTAGGAGAGAGGGTTGCTAGCTCATGTGTCGTCCTCGTCACTTGACCGAGGCTCAAAATTACGAAATCTTTCGCCAACAACCCTCTTGTTGCTTTATAGTGCGACGCTAATGTAATCCTCCCCTATCCTGGAAGGGGAAGAGAGATGGGAGGCCCCTGATCATCCCTAGGGTGTTCTCCCTCACAATTGGGGTGGAATGGAGCCAAATCATACTATAACTTGTTTGGTGCTTAAAGCTAAGACTAACGATAGGCATAAAACTAGCCCCTTGCCGTTGATGAATTTCGTGGGCCTTGATCTGATGTTACAATCGGTTACTGTCGATCAGGTGGCATAAGTACCAACAATAGAATTTTTCACCTTAGTGTAGATTTTTATACACCGGAATGTATTGCATAGATATCAAGAATTGCGGTTTTCTAATATATATAAAAGAAAGAAAATGAAAGTGGCTGATTTTAAAGCGTTAAAAAACTTAACTTTTAAGGTATCCGACTACGTTCGGAACCGTGATTTTGCAAAAGCGTATAAATGGATAATATTTATGTTATTTAGTGTCACATAGATTAGAAAATGTATATAAAATCGTTTTAAGAATAGTATTAAAATAAAAAATTATTTAAGTACAATAATTTGACAAAAAATGAACATAGAATGACCCATTTTCAAAATATTCTTCTTTTGTGAAAAATGCTTCTATTATAATAATATTTTGCCTGTATATAGCTGAGACTTCTGTATAGAGGCTCAACTAGAATTTTTGAAATATATAACTTAAAAGTGAGTTTATCCATGTTTTACGACACCAGAGGGGAGAAATTTTAAGAAGAAAACGCCGATAATTATTTCAATTGGTTGTAACTCCGAAAATAATGTGAATTTTTCAAAAAAAAATAGTTCAGACTCTCTGGAGAAAGCTTTACATTATGTAAGAGAAATATTAATATTTTAGAAGCATTTTTTATAAAGGAGAACATTTTGAAAAAAGGTTATTCTAAGTAATTTTTTTGCGAAAATATTGTATTTAAATAATTTTTTTATCAAAATGTCATAAAAACAATTTAATACATGTATTCTAATCTAAGTGACAAGAAATATCATGAAAATTATCCATTTATGCGCTTTTTTAAAACCATGGTTCCGAACGTAGTCGGATACATTAAAATGTTTCAGAACCTCTTGAAATTATTTAAATAATTAAGAAGTATCTCTTTGTAGGATTTAGGTATTAAATAAATGGAATTAATTCATTGAATTATTATTTTACGTTGTATTGCAAAAGAGGGTGTGAAATAATTTAGCGCTGACATCAATAGCCCGCTGGGATTGTTATGATTATCAATTAAATGAATGGGAAAAAATTAAAGTGGATTTATAATATTCAAGATACAAAAAATGCATTTTTTAAAAATATCCATGTGCTTTATGATCAGGGAATATTGTTCATTAAAATTTTTTCAATATGATTGATTGCATAATATAAAACACCTGAATTTTTTTTGCAATAGTCTATATAATAATGGTTTGTATTGATAACTCAAATCAAAGGCGCAACAGCCAATGAGGGCCAAGGCCTACTGTGCCCGTGTCATATTCATAATGATACAAGTTGAATGACGGATTGACCGAAAGCTATGGTTTTCACTCTGACAATGAATCGAGTTTCTCTAATATTTTTGTTTAATATAAACGGAAAATTTTTAAAAGCTTAATATTTTATCACTTTATATCAAACTCTCTCTCTGTAAAAATAAAAAAGCAGACTTTCAAAATTAACTAGAAACAATTTTTTTCTCATACTTTCAAGCTAGATCAGATTTTAAATTAAACTCATTTTCAAACGGAAATTAGTATACATCCTTCCATAGTATAATCATATATCTACACACATAATGCATAAACTCGACTCAATTTGTTACTAAATTTATGCCAAATAGAATAATGAAAAAGTGGATTTCAATTATATGTTACCGCTAAAGTAATTATTCATATATAAATACATATTTGTGAAAGCAATTCTTTTTTTGTACCTAATGAAATTCGAGTTCGAACAAGACAAAAATTGAATTACATACTGCCTGTGTTATAGTTTTTAATTAAATGGTATGAAAAGCCTAAATTCTCTCTACACGCTATGCTTAATGTACACGCAATAAGTTTTCTTATAAAGAGAAAGTTAAAAATTCACAAATTTAAAATGCAAGAATTCTTGTTCCGTAAGAAACCATAGGATACTCTCTTATGGTTTCCTCTTCTAAAATAACTATACTAAACGCCGAATTAAAAATAAATTCCCTTATTTAAATGCCTACAAAATGAACGAAAAGGTTTATTGAAATATTTTTACCTTAGCAATAATAGAAACCACAATTGTTTCTTTACAGTAAATTATTTTAAATACAAGGGATGCATTTTCTACTATGTTAAAAATCATACGGCCAATTATTGACAAATTACTAAAAAGAGCACTTCTAAATTTATATTAATTTAAGTATACAAAGCATGTTTTAATTTTTTTTTATGAAAAGTGATTAGAATTTTTTACGAGATTTTCCGGCCGTAATTTTATACCCTTGCTAATTTTAAATAATTTAAATAGAGTTTTTCCATAGAAATGTATCTAATTATAAAAATAAAATTTTATTTCTAAGAATGTCCCTAAAATTTTAAGACACGTTTACCTTTATAATGGACATCATACTTAAATTCCTGTTTAATTTAATTATTGAGTTCCAACCCTCCTCCCAAACTTTTTAGACAGTCATAAAAGCGTGATTCTTGCTGATTAGTGTCTGGGGGGTAAGGATGATAATCTAATTTTTTTCTGCTTTTTAACTCTTCAAAACATGCATATACTCTGAAAATAGTTTATTTATTCAACCATATAATAGTATTACTTCTATTTGTTATTCTTCCGTGCTCTGTTTGATAAATACTGAAGTGGGAAAAAAATTACTTTTGAGTCAAAGATAATATTCACAGTCCTCTAGTGTAAATCAATTGCTTTTCATGTAATGTTAAATACAGTAAATTATGCCAATCCTAGATCATAATGACGTATAAAAATTTAATCACGCAAAGTGATAAAGAATATGGTGAAGCATTGAATATCGCAAAATGGGTGATGACACAGATAATTTTTATCAAATTGCAACTGTAACATTTTTTTCTGAAATAAAAGGCCATTTAATTTCATAAATAATTGCATTATATATATATATATACAGTGGCGCACACAAGGGGGGGTCCGCCCCCCAAAGCCCTTGATTTTTTTCCTATTGATTATAATTCTAAGTATATAGTACGTAAAATTTAATTAAGTATTTGTTATTAATGATTAATTTTATTAATTAATGCTAATTATTTATTCAATAATTAGTTTGTTACCGTGTTTTGCTCGCAAAAATCGACAAAATCAAAAGGAGCCTGATACAAGAATAGTGAACTTTCGACCCCGGACCCCCCTTGAAAAATTCCTGTGTGCGCTACTGTACATATATATATATATATATATATATATATATATATATATATATATATAAACTTTTTAAAGAAGCGTGCAAATAACCACAAATATCATACAAAAAGAGGATAAGCTACATGAAATTGGGACTTGTAAGAGACACATGACTTTTAACAAATTTGGTAAATTCAATGCAAAAACTACATTATTTTTTTTAAAACACATTTAATACAACTGATCACATACGTGAGTACATTTGTTATTTTGATAAATAGTTTTGGAATATATATATATATATATGATACAATCTAAAACATAGTTTAAAATTAGAATATAATACATTGTTGACTAATTGTGATATTGGTTGCTAAATAACACGGAAACATTAGATTTGTGGTGCCTCAATTTCAATAGTATGCGACTGCATTAAATTTGGTAAAACACCATTTTCAATAATTTTATCGAAAATGCCGAAGTTTACTTTGCTTTTATTTCAACTTTTGCATAGTATTCTGTTATCTGTATTTTAATGTTGGATGATATCTGCAAGCCACTGTATTATTGGCTGAGATTTATTTGTGTGATAATTTAGTTCAGAAAGAAAAAATACAGCATTATGTAACAAAATTTGTTTCAAACGTATAGAGAATGTATTTGATATAGCATGACTACGATAAACCTGGGTCCCGATTTAATTAGTTATAATTGTAAGGGGTATATCACAGTGTAAGAAAAAAAAAGTAAAAACAAATATTTCTTTATAGCCTGTGTGACGTATATTCAATGACACTACGAATAACCAAAGACCTCCCCTCACTCTGTTGGCAGAAATTTAGGGGCCATAAAAGAGATAGACATCTGCTTCCCTTTGCTTCCAGGGGAAGGGACAAGAGACGGCCAACGCATTCTTGAGGAAGTTTCGACTCCACCCATTTCCTTTTAGACCGGATATGCCAAAATTTTTATTTCCTAAGATCCGAAAAATATAACTATAATGCTAATCAACCTTAAATGCAATTTAGTTTATCTTTATTTTCTTACGAATTGGTTAAGAAAAATTTACACATTTCCTTTTTAAACTTCATTGATATCAATCCTAATTAGTGATATTCTAAAGTAATATTGTTTTTAATTTTTCATGTCTGTAATACTTGTTTATGATTACATTTAAATCAGCTAATATACCTCCTTTTCATTTTTTAATCGATGTAATTTCTTTGCTCAAACGTGAATGGGATTTTTAAGCGCTATTTTTTAAAAATTAGCTTATTTTTATATACATAAGAAACTGAGGAAAAATATTTGAAATTATAGTATGATCATATGGAATGTACATTGAAAACTATTTAAGTTTCCAATAAGTAACAAGTTTTATTATTAACTGTAGTAATAAATTTTTTTGGAGGGGTGGGTGAGTTTGTACGGAATTAATGATTTCTAATATGCAATAACGCATGCTCTTTTGATTGGATTATTTCGAATGCGAAAGTTATTCCTTGGCATTAAGTCATCGTAATACAACCTAATTGGAAAACAAAAGAGATGCTGACATTGAGTTTCAGGATTTTAAAAATTAAAATTTGTTGGATTGAAGGAAATTTGTTTTAAGATGCAAAAATTTCTTTATATGGCAAAGAAAAAAATTATAACTGATAATATTCACTTAACTTATTCTTAAGATTTTTTAAAGACCGTGTAAACATTTACCACTTTGTAATAGAAAAAGGTAAAATTAAGAGAAATTTTTTTATATAAGTATTAACATTGATTCTCTGATGCTATAAAATGTAATAAAAACTTTATAAATTTTATAGATGGCATACAGATTTTGAACAAAACGTTAGTTTTCAAACTCGTTGAATCTCACTCAAAGTAAAACATTTTAAAGATTTTACAATGTTGATAAAAAGTATAAGCTGATCACACATATACACAGAAAATACTATATTATTTTAGGAATAATATTGAAGCTCTGAGTAGTCGTGCATCACGCTTCCACACCACATGTGCGAGTTTCAAACCCCGGCTGGGCATGGTTGACTCAGCCTTTCATCCTTTCAGTGGGTCGATAAATGAGTGTCATGATTGCTTGGGAACTAAACACTGAGAGTTTCGCGTCATATTGACCACATGACCGAAGCATCTGCTCACGCAACTCAGCGCCCAGGATCACGTATACTGAGATGGGCACAGCAGGTCTTGGCTCTCATGGGCTGTTGCGCTACTGAGTTAAGGAATAATATTTGATTGAAAATATAAATGATTAAATTAGAAAAAGCAGTTGAAAGTACAGAATTTAATGTACAAAGAACACATATTAAGGAATAAACATTTTTTCCCCTTTAGTATGAGCAAATGATTATAATGCAAACAGATACCATTATTATATAATAAATTATTAGCTTTATACATAGAGATATTCTAAAATCGTTTATAGAATTGCAAATCGATGAAAATCTCAGTAACTCGAGAGAGAGTGACAATTAATGTCGCTCTGTTCAGCTACACGAGGACTTTTGGCGACGAACCTCGTAATTTTGAACCATGATCAAGTGACGAGGACGACACCTGAGCTGGCACCCCTGTCTTAACTTCCTCACCACACCAATGAGAAGACGTTTGAGCCTCAATAGATTTAACGTGTATCAATACTTCTACATGACGGCTAATAACTAGATGATAAATATCGAATATTCTTTTTTATTTTTGGAATCTATTTCCAACTATAATCACATTTAGTTTCTATACCGGTTGAGAAAACTCTCTATAGAATTTTCAATAAATATAGTTCCATCTTTACAATTAGATTCAACAATTAATTTTTTCATAATTACACGATAAATCATTTTTTTAAAAATATTTTTTGACACAAATACAAAATTATTCATTAATTAAGAAAAAGTTTTTCAAAAATGTAATAGTCTGAGTATTTTGTTCTATATATTTCTTTAACCAGCCTATCCATTTAAATTCTAAAAAATTGGTGTAATTGGGTAAAAAAAAAAAAAATTCTGATATAAAATCTGAATCTCCCCACGTAACAACTCAACATTAGAATCATTGTTAAATTGAAAATCACAAACTATATCCCTGATATTGCGTCATTAAGTATAACTTTACAAGGGCAAAATTCTCATTAAAATCTTAATTTTTTTATTTAACTATATTAAAGGAATGCCTATATTTTATGTTGTTTATTTCTTATTAATTCCTACTACTAGTTCACTCTTTTTCAATCGTTAATAAAATACTTTCTATTCATCCATTGAAGTTCAAATACATCTTTTAAACTAGCAGTGGATGACACTTGATGTTAATACCATTGTTTCTTTTTTTTTTTTTCACATATTAATTCATTCATTATATTTAAAAAATGAATAAAAAGTAAAAATAATAATAGTCCAACAGCATATATAGAAAGGAAAATCGTTCGTTGTGCCCCTGTTGAGCAATAAATAGCACGTTGGACTTTTAATCCAAATGTCGTAGGTTCGAATCCCTCCTGGGATGGCCTAATTTCTGAGAATGTGATTTCTTTTTTACATTACTATTTTATATGAATAATTAAATTCGATAAATGAATAAATAGTAACAAACAAACACAAAATAGTCTAACACCATATATAAAAAGGAAAATGAAAAATTGCAAGGAAAATCGCTTTCTAGTTTGTCACTTAATATTGTAAGTCTGTCATATGTATATACATATTTATATTAATTGTAACTATTTAATAAAAAGTAACTAAAATAAAAGATTTTCTTTGTTGACTTAAGGAGGAATTAAATATCCTAAATATTATCCAAAGTATAATTTTTGAACACATATCCTCACTGGAAAACATTTTTCTTTTAATTAATATGTAAGAAATGAGCATTTTTTTATTGATGAGTTAGTATACTAAATAATAAGTTATGAAATAATGTTGCTCTCTCTCTGTTGTTACTAATGCCACCTATCTGACGATGTCAGATCGAGGCCCAAGAAATTCATCGCTGCAAAGGGCTACAAGTACGCTTGTCGTTAACCGTAGCTTTGAGTACCATTCAGGTAACAGTACGTTTTGGCTGGGTTCCACCCCAATTTTGAGGGAGAACATCTTAGCCTCCCAGCTCTTGGCAGCTCTCTCTTAAAATAATTAATTAAATGGGGGAAATAAGCAATGCATATTAGAAATATTTATGATATCGATCCCGTTTCTACATCACCCTGAGGTAGGAATATCGATGCGTTTTTTTTTTATAGAGGTATCGCCATCTTTTACTTTATAGAATAATCTGGACAAAGCCAATTTTTAATTTTTGACCCATTCTTAAAATTGACGCATTTCCAATGTTACCAGTAACTGCAATCATCACACTGAACCATATTTTTTTAAGTCGTTGCGCTTTCACAATGATTGCAACGCCAAAAGTTTTGCTTCAATGTAAATATTTTTTCTACTTCTTCCCAAGCTTGTGTAGTAAATAATTCTTGTACAGATATGTCAAATCATGAGATTTATAACAGAATCCGCAATTTAATTATCAGGTTTTAAATCCTGTACACTAAAAAGAAAAGTTTTAAATTTTCACTCCAATAAATGTTTTTTTGTTTCCAAATTTGATATAAAGGTACATATTTTTATGTGTGGCCCGCGAGATTATAATATTTTTCCGAAGTGGCCTGCAATTTCTTTTGGGTTGGACCCCCTGGACTAAGGGTTTAACCAAAGCGCTCTTTTGCGGTTAATGAACTTGGAAATTCCAGTTCTGGAACAAGCCTCTCAAATAAACAATCATAAACCATATCATTAGAAGTTGTTAGATTATTCTTATTCTTAGATAATGGTTCACAAAGAAGGTTCGTTTTAAAGAGTACTTCTGAGAAATTTAACTTTCTAATTCTTAGAAAAGAAAACCTTTCCATTTGCACATTTGGTGCTAAAGAAACTGAAATAAAAACCTTAAATATAGTTAAAATAAAATTGAAAAACAGGAATGATCCAAATTTGTACATTGCAATGGAAGCGGTCGAGACAGAACATATTTCGATTACACATTTACCAACCCCTGATAAAAAAAAATTTAGATATTTAAGAAATGTACAATTAGCTGATTCTTATGAATTTAACGATAAAGAAATATCAATTCTTATTGGCGTGGACTATTATTATCAAGTAGTTATAGGTAGAATTACACGTCTAAACAAAAATATTATAGAAATAGATACATTATTTGGGTCAGATCGGGAGGAACTTTTAACAATGAGTGTTATTGTTAATGAATCCAATACTTCGAAAAAGCTTAGAGAATTTTGGGATTTAGAGAATTTAGGAATATAGAGAAGAGCAGAGCTGACATTTTGAAGCAATATTTGTTTATTGCATATCTTAGTAAAATATTTATTTACTTTAAAAATTATAGTGATAAATTTTTGTATTTAACAATACTTGTCCGCACTCTAAAATTTTGCCACCCTGCCTAAATGCGACACTGTGTGGGTGTACATAATGGATATAAATATTCTCTCTTAAAAATTATAGATGGAAAATTTATATGGACTAGCAATTTTTTATTAAGGAATATAAATTTTTTTAGTATGTAATTTTATGTCCAAATTTATATAAAATTATAAAAGTGCAGAAAACTTTAAAAAAAACAATTAAAAACTTTAAAAATATTTTTCCTTTATTGATTTCGTTAAAATATAAAAGTTTTATGGCTTTAAAATAATAGATTTTTTTTTCTGAATGATCTTTTGGATTAGTTAGTTCGAATAGGAAAAATGGACTGTTAAGGTTCACTGTGAAACCGTAAATTTCTCGAAATTGGAAAATGGTAAATTCTTTTCTTTGTATATTTATGTTCATCATCATGTCTAATGGTGATATTTAAAATTATTTTGTTAAATTTTCAAAGGGAATATGTAGTGAACTTTAACCGCTTGCCTGATTATCTCGGGTTAGTATATATTACAGCTAATTATTATCCCGAGCGGAATTTGTCTGTACGATTTGTTTTATCACGGTTTTACTCGGCCTGAAAGAAATTAAAGGAAACGCTCAGCTTTGGTTGGCAGTTAGGACAATTTTTATCCCGCCCGGTTTGGCTGATACGTTGGTTAAAAGGAAGATTAATGTGAATGGGACATTTGGATTGAATAGAAGAGATTTATCTCGAGATCTAAAGACAAAGAAATTTTTTTAAAAAAGGAGAAATTATTGGGTATTAGAGAGGGAAGTAACTGTAATTACATGGAAAGATAAGAAGGATGTGTGTTAGTTTAATTTCCACAATACATACAATCGAAATGCAGAATGTAACAAATGAACGGGGAGAGACAAAGTCCAAGGCTTAATGTGTAGTTGACTACAATGACCAAATGGGTGGTGCAGATAAAGTTGACCAGCATTTAGCTCCTTACTTTACATCCAGAAAAAGAGAGGAAAATACTAATATTTTCTTCCATTTATTGGATTTGGTCTTGTGAAATTCCTTCATTTTGTACTGTAAATCAGGAGGTTCATGATCACCTAAGCAATTTAGAATGAAACTGACTGAAAAACTAATTTCAGAAAATCATCGTGACGAGTTTTCTGCCACATCAGGAAAACCCAGCATTAGTCCTTCACCACTCAGGTTAACCTCAATGCATTTTTCAGATGTTATTCCTGCATCTGAAAAAAAAATCAAATCCAACGAGACAGTGTTCCCGTGACTGTGCTCCTGTAATAGAGATTCCAGAAATAAGCCAGTAAGAAACGAGACTAGATACCAGTTTACAGAATGTCAGGTATCTCATTTTGTGTTGTCCCTTGTTTCAAAATCAATCATATTAAGACTAATATTTAACTTTTTTTCCATTTGCCAGATATAACTCGGGATAGTAAACTAATATTAAAACTAAATGTTTTTACGCCTGTAAAAAATTTTAAAAACTCAACTTAAAACCTACATATTTTGTTTTGTTTCGTTTCATTGTATTTAATAATAAAATTAAAAATGTGATGATTTTTTTGCAATTTTTTCAAAAAATGTGTAAAGGAAGCGGTTAAAGGGTTCAGGAGAAGGAGAGATTTATGGTTCTAAGTAATGAGACAGGGGAAAAGTTTCTACTGTTTATCAAAAAATATATATACAGTCGAACCTTCATATAACGAACCTCTATATAGCGAATTTTTCTACGCGCATTTCAGGATTTTCTTCATAAAATAAACTTCCTATAGTGAAGTGCATTTTCTATGCAACAAACTTTTTTTCTTGTGATTGGATTTTTTTCTCTTTATTTTTAAAGTAGTTCCGGACATTTTAAGTTATTCTCTCTTAACACATTTTATGGTTCTCATAAATCTTGAACTGCTTTTTTTGTTGTTGTTTAGCGCGCTGAGAGCAATAGATTTCTGAGAGTTTCATCCCAGAAGTACTACTTTTCACTAGAAACATCTTCGATATCCTCTTTCACTCTCAGTGGAATTGCATCGTGTCTCCGTGTCCTTGAACTAATTTCCGTTCATTTGTAGTGTTGATCAGTTGTACTGGTAACTTCGTTTCTGATAGTTCGTAAGTGCTTGAGCATGAAATTTTTTTAAATTTTTCAGGAAGTAGATAAAGGCGTCAAAAAGAGGACATGGCTTTATCATTTGGTTTTCCTCCAAACAGCTTATCAACTATTATAAGAAATCGAGATAAGCTTCGAAATTAGGATTCATTGAATTCTTGTTCAAAACGTAGAAGAACATGTGTCCATGAAGATTTCGACGAGGCAGTTATGAAGTGGATACATACAATGCAAGATAAAAATGTTCTGATCTCTGAGCCTTTCGTAATAGAGAAAGCTTTTCCATTTGTTAAGGTATTGAGATAAGACCAATTTCTACGTAGCAATGGATGACTAGAAACATTTAAGAAAAGATACGGAAAATTGCACCTGAAGGGATTTTTGGTGCATTTCAAAGATATGAAACGTATTATGAAACAAAGTATTTTTCAAATAAAAAACTCAAAAAAATTAACATGTTTTATGCCTAATTAAATTTAAGTCTGCATGTGGTGATGTAAGTTTAAAAAGTCTTGTTATAAAATAATGTATGCTTAAAATTACTTGTATGCTTTAAATTAGAAAATGTCCTTAAAGCTCATTAATTTTAAAATAAAATTATTTTCTTTTGTATATTCCTCAACATTCTTTTTTTTTCGATGGGTAAGATATGCTGCAACGTAAGTTAATAACAAACAAGTATATATTATCTAAAAAAATTTTTAATGTACCATCTATATATAAAAAGGAGAAAAGCGACTCACTCACTGACTGACTGACTAATCCACGATATCTCCGGAACTATTAAACTTACATATTTGAAATTTGGTAGGTAGGTTCCCTTCATGGAGTAGACATCAGCTAAGAACGGATTTTGCAAAGATCTAATCCCAAGGGGCGTTACGGGGGCTTAAGGGGCGTTATAGATAATTATTTCCATTATTAATCTATTAGATGTACAGTCTTGAAACTTGGTACACAGATTTCTTTCATAAAATAGAGGTACCTTACATAATGATTTTTACGAAAATTGACCTCCAAGGGGCGTTATGCATAATTATTTCCATTTTTAAACTATTAGAAGTACAGTTTTTGAAATTTGATAAGCGGACTCCTTTCATAGAGTACAGATCCGCTACAAAATGGGTTTTGTGAAAATCGACCCCAAGTTTGCGGAGAATTAAGCAGCGTTATAGGCAATTAACTCCTTTTTTAAACTATTAGACGTAAAATCTTGAAATTGAGTATAAGCAGATTCCATTCATTAAGTAGAGATCTACTATAAGATGGGTTTTGTGAAAATAGCTTCCTAAGTGGCGTTGCGGGGGCTTTATTGATAAATATTTCCATTTCTAAACTATTAGACGTACAGTCTTAAAATTTGGTAAGCGGATTCTTTTCGTGGTGCATCTACGTGTTCCTAAAAATAAATTCTTTAAAATACACAAAAGAATTTTAAGATTATATTTTTTTTCAACAGTATTAAATTGTTTTCATTTGTAAAAAAGAGGAAATGCTCTTGAATTTTAGAATACTTGATAGTAAAGTACAAACAATAAGCTGGTATCAAAGACAAAATATTATGACTACAAACATTTTTAATTTGCCGAGGAGCTTCATGTATCTCGGTAAACTTGTTTACATAAAAGGATTATATTCTTCTTTGTACTGAATTGTTTCTTTTGCGAGTAATGACAAAATACTGGGCTTCTTTATTTTTTTTTCGACTTTTGTACAAAAAGAGTTATATTCTTAGCCTTTGGATAATCCTTACTTTTCATTTAAAATTTCAAAAGAATTGCATAATGCCTAAATTCTAAGATCACTGCTCTGATTTTTGTGCGATGATGAACTGATTTTGTGCGTAAGGTAGAGCCAAAACATTCCTACGAAGACAACTGCTTCGATCAACATTCAAAACAATTAGAAAAACATTTCCTTCTCAACGCACTGACTCCGCAATCGAGTTGCAGATAACTGTGACAACAATTTTTCTTTACTTTTTTCAAAACGAAGAGAAAGACTTTAGGTTCAAATAACACTACCTCCCCCCTCCTCTTCGCTTGAACAGTCCCCTAAAGTGACCGGGAAAGTAGAAGAGGGCTTTGTCGGCATAGTTTCTATTTATCCTATGTCCGACAATTTAACAGAAAAGGAAATGCCCTTTCCAAAGATTTATTACGGCAATAAGAGGAAGAATAGTTTTCCGGCTACTTGAAAGAAACCTTAGAAGATTTACAAGAAAGCAGAAATGCATTTCTAGGTTTTCTTACACCAAATAGGCATATGATAATCAACAATGACCAAAAACTGAAGGATCAACAATAATCAACGGGGAGAAGCATTTTTTGTTGATATTTTTATATCAACGACTTGTTGATATTTTTATTTTACTACTTGCTTTCCATATTCATTTACATGAACCATCTTATTCTGTATTCTGAGTTTCAAATGTTCAACAGCCTTAGAGCGCCCCCGAACACTCCTTTCTTTGTATATAAAATGCGTGACTCACGAATAAATAGGCGAAAAAAAAAAGAGAACGAACATATTATTTTAATTTAAATGTAACTATCTGTTCGACTACGTTCAGATTATATTTATTTTTCAGATATTTTTGATTGGATAATTTTTTTAAATTATCCAATACTCTGTAGAACTTTCTAAGTTTAAAAGTCCCCATTTTCCTTTTCTTAGAGAAACTTGTGTTTGGAAATCGCCTGTGATAATTTCTACTGATTTCAGTTCAAAAGATTTCTTTTCCTTTTAAAGGAGACATTTCCTACGAATTTAAACCACATTCCACCAAGATTTCTTTTTCAGTATTATTAAAAGGCATTGAATGAAATAGTATAAAACATTGATTATATTATATAAAACACTAATCACAATGATAACTATTGCACAAAAAAGGAAACGCTTATTTCATTTCAGTCAAAGGTATAATAACCTAAAGCAAATTTAAATTAATTTATCAAGGTAAAATTTATTTATATTTTGATTTTCAGTAAATGTTGAAAATGTTATAGATTTATTTTTATTCTGTGTTAAACGCAGTAATTTCGTACATACAAACTCAAATTATCGTGTTAACTCTTAAATTAATTAATTTTGAAAAACAAATAATAATATAATTATTTGAACATTTAGATACATACAATGAATTTAAAAAAATGGAAAGAAAAAGCAAAATTTTTGCCTGTCTCTCTATGTCATAATGTAAAGTCTCAAATCGATAATGGGCTATTTTATAATCATATAGCTCTCTATCTTTTATAATGGAAAATATTTGCTTTAAGACACATATATAATTCTTTAACAAATAACAAAATTACATTAACTATATGTGAGTTAAAAAAATCTTATAACTATTGAACATCTGTATACCAATAGACATGTTAATATTCAACTAAGCTATATTGTGGTTAATCAATTTATAATTGCTTCTCTGAGAATTAATTAGTTATTTATACAACACTCTGTTAAGAATTTTTGTATACTTACTTTCTTAAAAGAATAAAAACATTGATAAATGTCATTTTTTTATTGCCTCGATAATTCATTCTGTTTTGATGCATTAGATTTCATAATAATTATTGAATCTTAAGATTAAGTTTACATTTTTACACCAAGCATTTTTCAAGGATTAAAATTATATGATAATGTTCATCTTTGATCTAATTGTTCCTATGTATGCTGAAAATTATGATAATCGATTAACAATGACAGGTAAATGTGATAAATGGCAGGAATGTGGCGTTAACTTAATACTTTATCTCAAAATCATAAATAAATGTTACTTGTTAAACAGTATCACATTGTAGATTCCACATGTTTTTACAGCTGTGGTAGCCGAGTGATCACAATTGAGGATTCCATCATCTAGCAGGGCTCTAATACACGTTAACTTTCTAAAGGCTTAAAGTACTTTCATTGACGTCATAACATAATCGACTGGGTTCCAGGTCGGATATCATCCTCGTTACTTGATTGTTATTCAAATAATGAGGTCCGTCTCATTGCGATATCCTCATGTTTCCTCTGAATGAGACATTAATAAACTATCAATTTATTTGCATGTTCTTAAAAATAAATCCTTTAAATACACAAGTTAATAAATGTAAAATTAAAATTTTTTCCAACTGTAATGTACTGCTTTCGTTAGCATAAAATATCAAATCCGCTTTGAATTTTTAGAAAAATTCTTGATTAGTAAAACGCAAACAATTAGTTGACATAAGACAAAATTATGACTACACATCTTTAAGTCAGCAAGGAGCAAATCATTCATGTATCTTGGTAAACTTATTTATATAAGGAAAAAACTATTCTTATTCGTGTTTAATTGTTCTTTTATGACTAATTACAACACATTTATTTCTTACTTTTTCATCTTTCATATAAAAAGGTTATTTTATTAGTTTTATGGATAGAAGTTAAATTTGTTAACTTCTTATTTTTAAGTTACAATAAATTATAATTCTTTTGATGTATCAGTTAGTATAACATTGATGAAATTCTAAGATAAATGCTCTGATCTCTGTGTGATGAAAATAAATAAACTTCAAAATATTTTAAGAAATATAATGCACGCGTCATTCTAATTCTAAACACAATCTTCCCTTTTAGGACGTATGGTAATACAATAGTTTCCAAATGTGCAGCTCAGAAAAAATTAGCCCCAGTCCAAAAAATAAATCGAAAAATTCACAATAATCGAATTTTCTTTATTAACATAGCAATAAAAACCATTACATTTGAAAATCAATCCCCTCTTCCAATAATTTACACTCAAAACGTGAAAAAGGTCTCCACAGGTATCTGCCGTTTTTTAAGTGATTGATTAGCTTGAACTTATTCACTACTGTGCAATTTTAACTGAGTTGGCCTGATTACAGTTATGTTGTAACCTTTTATATTTATATATTAAATGTGGGAGAAATTATCGCAAGTTCGACTTGCTTGCTGGTCAGGGTGCGAGGGCCCCGCTTGAGGTTGAAGGCTCTGGTGCATGGCATCGCTTAGCCCATTGGTAGGTACGCCACTGTGTTCACTAGTACTTTCTGATTCAGTTCTTGATGCACCTACTTGTAGAAATCAAATTTAATTCAGTTGAATAAACTTGCTGATGACTTTTTAAGAAAAATAAAAAAGTCTTCCAAATTTTGATAGAATTTAATTTTTGTTTACGAGATAGAATTATATTTGTAGTACAAATAAGAATATACGTAAAGTAAAATTATTCATTCAGATCTGAACCGAAAACCATTATTTTTGGCAGAACGGAAACCGGAAGAGAAACGATATTTTTTTATAGTTGAACTGGAACAAAAAATTACGGTTCGAAGTCCTGGCTCTATATGTTTAGAACTCACTTATTCAAAGTATTATCCCAAGAAAAAAATTTAGAAAAAAAAAAAAAAAATAGTGTACTCTTTCAGATCTACATTTGATAAAGAATTTGATTTCTTTTAACTGAACAATATTTCGATATATGTAGAAGTTAATTTTTTTTCCAGGAGCTTTTTCCTTATTTTTAAAGTTAACATTTTTTTCCCAGAGTATAATGCGCACTCATGAATTTCGATCTTATTTTCTGTGTTCAAATAGTGCGTTATACGCCGGCTTTTACGGTAATTTATTGTTTCTATAAATGTTACGGTTATTTTATTTCAGACATATATGTTTAGTTTGTTGGGTTATAACTGACAAATAATAATTTTTTTAAAAAAATTCTTACATTTTCGTATAATATTAGTGGTGTTTCGAAAATTTACTGAGTGCGTACTTTATACTTCCAACGCCATTGTGCTCATAAATAACGAAATAAAATGGAAAGAAAGTACAAATACATTTTAAAACGATACCAGAACACACGTGAATATAAAGATATATATTTCTCGAAAATTAAGCCCATTTCTGGATATTTTAAAATAAACTTTAAATTACTACTACTATATATATATATATCTAAGAATGAAAATGTTGGAAAAAGAAATTTTTCTAAATGAGAGAGAGAGATTTCGTTAAATAATTTCTGCTACGTTTTATACTTTCTTGATTATCTCTAATTGTAACTATAAGAAAGTCAATAATTAGTGTGTGAAAATTCTTTTAAAATAATATGCAAAATCTAAATAAGTTTTTGGAAATTATAATTTAATGGCTAATTTTTATTTTTGCTCGAAAACGTATTATTTTATGTCATATTTTCGTATTAATTCTCGAGCAGTAGCTTTACAGGAGGAAACATACTTTAGGAAAGGAGAAAATTGATGTGCTTCGAGAGTGACACAACATCGATCAGTAAATACTTCTTAAGATGAATCCAAATTCCATTAATGACTATATCTTCATTATACTTGCCTGTTATAAAAACAAACTATTCTCTATAACAAACCCCTGATGAAGGGATTCAAGTGGTACTCTATTTCAGGACTTTTACTTAGATTTAAACCCTGAATGAAGATTTGTATGTGTGAGCATGTTAGAAGAGGAAACCTCTAAAATAATTGCAAAAATTGAGAATTATGTGAATAAATGTGTTGATGATAACTTGAACGAATAATATGGATGTGATGTGGAAGTTAGAACAGTGAGGTGTTTCTTATACAATAGCCACGAATCACTTTATTTATAGTATTTTACTAAAGATAGAAAATAAAAATTTATGTATAAGTTTATTTATATAGTTAAGTTTATAATAGCTAAAATTTTTGCAGTATATTTAATTCTAAAATTTAAAAGGAAACAGAGTATTAGACGAATTTTTTTTTTAGAAATGTGAATAAATGAGTCTTTCACACATACACAAAAAACAAATAACTAATTACAAAAATGAAATTAAGCTAATAATTTAAAATATCACTTGCCTGTACAAATTCATTCTGATATAAGAACGAATTCACATTTACCTTTAAAATGTACATTAATATTACCAATAAATATATATTATAAAAAAAAACATAAATTTTCTTTATTTATAAGTGACTTCTTTTTTCTTACATAAGGATAAAACTCGAAACATGTAATTCATTTTCAAAGTATTATTAATCACAGTAAATGGATTATTAAAAATTATATAACAATTTTTTTATTTGTAATTGAGTTCCTCATTTACTAAGCTCAAATATATATTTTTTCTACAAAATTGATCCCATTAAAAATATTTTGATTTACGTGAATGAAAAAAAGAACCAATTGTTATTTTTACAGTGAAAATTTCATACGCAAGGGAATTTAGCTATTATACTCAAGACACGGAAGAAAAAACTGCCTGAAAAACAATCTCCCAAATTGGGACAAAACTTTTATGTTTCAATGAACCACTACGACATAGAAAAATGCTATAACGCCCAACCAGGCAACCCAAAATAATGACGTCATTGCACATGTACCAATGACAAGCAACCTCTTTTCCTTTGACCGTGCCGAAGAGGAATGCCCGAGGGTGTGAGGAACTCAAAAAGTGCTCTTTATTTAACGCTACGCGTAAACATCCCGCGATAATGCTATCCAACTGTTGCCAAACCTCCAATACAAAATTTGAGTTCTTGAAAGAATCAATTTTAAAAAAAGATTTATTCAAAAAATAATCCCAATTACGTATCAAAGGACAATAAATAGATAAATATGACAACGCATAAACATAACCATAGAAGAGTTATACAATAATTTCGAAAAATCTAAGCGTAAAGTTTAAATTTTCGCATTCAGAGCGATTCGTTACGTCGTATGACGTCATAACACCAAAAAATCACTTAAAAATTAAATTTTAAAAAATTTAGAGAGAATTTCGAAATAAAAAGTGCATAAGATCCTGACCAGAGACAAATGCAACGTTGTGTCAATATTTCAGATTAATCGATGCAGAACTTTTTGAGTTATGCGCGCATACACAAACCAACACAACATTTTTATATATATAGATGATGGTATGTAAATACAAGTATGATATGCAAAAGCAATGTGAATAACAAACTCAGCAGTTTAAAAATATCGAAACTTCACGAAAAAAACGCACTTCACAACTACAACCTTGTTTTTACAAATACGAATATCATACTACGAAGCCTGCGCATGTGGAATGTCACTCTGAGTTGTAACAGAATAGTTTGGACCCGCCTCCTTCGATGATTCACATATTTTATCATTTCTCTTGATTGTACAATGTAACTCTATATTCACCGTCTAATTTATTTCGTCCGTTAGTTAGATATAAAAACAAAAAGGAGTAATATTTGGCTAGGTTGGGGAGATGACTGAGCATGTAGTATATCCCGAACATAATTTTAAAAAGTTATAGTAAATACTGAAAAACCGGCATTTATGCTTGTGAATACCGGTATTACAAAATTGTAAAAAAAAGGCTCAAAATACTGGTATTCGGTATACCGGTATTGCAATCCCTAGTGAGAACATTGGTGATTTCAAGTACGGCAATTGTTTTTTGTGTTTTTTTTATTGCGTAACCTTTTTACCTGTTTACAGTGGAAGACATCGAGCGTCGTCTGATAGTGGTACTCTTCCGAAAAATGTTGTCCACCCCCCTGGATTATAACTAAGAGAATTAACTTAAGATGAAAATGATTTATTCTTGAATGTACGTTGCATTGTTTGGCAATAAAGGCATTATCTGATTTTATTATATTTGTAGCTATATATACTATTCATTTGTGTAGCTAGTTCTAACTGGGCCCTGTATCAAAATTCCTCGAAGGCTCTCTCTTGAGGCATCTTAACATTTTATATTTTGCTTACACATTTTGGGGCTTTGTAGCTTGGAGTACCCATATCCTCTATACGGTGGCAGCTACGCCCCTGCTATTATTATAACGTTTGTATCTTGCATCTTCTTTAAACGTGGTTTTAAAAGGGTAAGTTTTTTCTTATTGTAGATAATTACATAATCTATATTTTAAAATTACTATATATATTGTAGGCCTTTTTTTGCTCACCACGCTTACACCACTTGGTGGAACGTAATACCTTAAAAATATTAGAAGTGGTGAGTACCCTGGAAAAGTCTGCCCATCCCTGACAGTCTTTAGAAGTGGGTGTAGCTATTTCAGTGGAATGTTAGGAAAAATAAGCTCGAGCTGTGAAAAGAATTAATCAAGTGTTAGAAGGAGAGATTTGAAAATTCTATTAAAAATACAGAGGAAAGCCAAATAAACTTACAAGGTTCTCCGTAAAACTTCTAAAACTGGTTTTATAAAAATATTCAGGTGACCCTAGAAAATTCTCCGAATTCTGCAACTGTTACTTAAGCATTACCGATAAAAGTGAGAATTTTAGTAAACTAGAAAAAACTGCGAATTTGAAAACATACTTCATAAGAACTGCAAGCAACACGGCAGTTTCTAAAAAGAAACATATTCTTTCATTTTAATAACTTCTATATTTCAGCACCACATTTAAAAACAAACAGGGCAGATAGTTAATGTGGGTTTTGTGTCCCACTGCGCTACTGCAGCGCCATCTATAACTTGGATCAACTTTCTAGATTCGAAATTTCAGCCTGGATTAATTCGTGTTAGTCTATTTTAATATTTAAATAAAATATAAGTCTGTTTTCCCATTTAAAATGAGAGTGGTGCATTAAAATATACCAAGGCCAACCTCTATATGTGTTACCAATAAATCCGAATGATACGACAACATAAATTTTAAAAGCTAACTCAACGATACCAAGCGAAATGGATAATGGATTTACTGACGATGTAAGACTTTGACGCTCTACTTTGTAAATTACAAAAGGCATACTCTCTTGTGATCAAGAGCAGTAATTAACGGTTATTACTCGCACGGACATCGATACATGTTTGACATCGTGCGTTTGTTCCATTGTGACTTTAAGCATTTTGTATGTACCACTGCTAAAAGAGGTTAAGGCCTAGTTGTGTTTAAATTTTTATAAGAGGAAAGAAATTTTCTTTAGTGACTGTGCTACTTGATAAAAATTACCCTTCTTAATGGCATTCCGTCTGTTTCAAACTTTCTTAAAAACAGAAAAATATACATAAAAGCTGTGAAATATTAGATTATTCAATGATGTATTCGTTCGTAATGCAAGTGGAAAAGTAAGGAGTTTCCCCTTCTTGAAAACAGATATAAATATTGAAGATAGATGAAAAAAACAGTATCTGATTCAGCGATTTAGCTTGTGGTTTAAATATGTTATAAGTCTGAATACTAACAGTAATAAAGGATATATACTTAAGGCTGTCGTCGTGTCAAAAGTACTTGAGCATGAACTAAATATAAAAAACGTTTTCAGGTAGAAAAATACTTTAATTTTCATAAAAATTTGAAACATTGCTACTCATACATCTACTTATAATAAAGAGTTTTTAAAATTATAAAATAGTCCATAAATTTTTGAATTTTCGTTTTAAGGCTACAAGGTACCCTTTTTCAAAATATTTTTTGGAGACAGTTACAGTAAAAATAATTGATGTTTTATATTTAGATTATATTATTAAGCTGATTCTGTAAGCAAAACGTCAATTTGACTAGCTTTTATTTTACAATTTTAAAAAAACTAGGAATTTTTGAAGTTTTTTCAAACTCTTATAAAATACTCAATTTTTAAAATTTTTTAGTAATTTTAAGTTATTTATGATTCTTAGATTATTACAAAGAATTTTTTTAGTCTGGATTTGAAAATCTATTCCCTTGTTCATTTTTAATAATTATTTTTCTAGAAAAACCTGGAAAAAACACGAAAATTTTTAAAATATCAACTTTGGCATTTTTTAGAAAAATAACTAGAGTTCTCAGCCCTAAATCCATACTAATTTTTATAGAATATACATTTGGGAGTATATACAAAAAAACTTATAATGCCCCTAAAACTAATTTTTTAATATGTTATTTTCCAATGTATGTTCTACATTAAAATACTATTTTTATTAAATATGACTGAAAATTACACTTTTAATTCAAAATATATTTTTGCATAATATTGATAGCCATTTGTTAAGACGTCAGTTTATTCAGCTTTATCTTAACCTAATATTTCACAAAAGTTTTGAAACACGAAGCATTTATGTACAAAATAATAATGATACTAACTTAAATTAAAAATAGTCAGGTTTACTCATAAAATTTAATTTTTTCAGTTTTAAATTGGGGCAGTTTAGGAAGTTTTAGCTCTTGTCGTACGACTTTAAAATACTAAAATATAGTACTACAATATGTTTAGTATAATGTAGTTTGGTGTGTGTGTGCATCAAGGAAATATTCAGTTATATCTGCAGCATTTGAATTCAGAATACTTGTATTCGGAAGTCTAATTGCAGAATCAGCTGAGGACTGACTTTTAGATACATCATTTTCAGTAATATTCCATCTCTTCGAAATATTTTTTCTCACAGAAACCCAGAACGCATTTGGCATGGCATTTTCTCCACAGGAAAAAATTAATGATAAAGCATTTAAGTTATATAAACTATTTTTAAAGCAAAAATTGGCCATGAAATTAATCTTTATTAATTAATTACGAGAACTCAAAAAACTCAAAGCATAATCAAGCAGAAATGATTTTAGTAATGAAAAATGGAATTAATAACCATTTCAAACTAAAAGATCAAAAATATTTTTAATTAATTCAACTTAAGTGTGAAAAAATGCTTTAAAAGGAAACCAAAACCATAGCTCATAAAACTTCAAATATCTTAAAAACTAATTTGCTAACAGATCTGAAATTTCGTGGCAAGCATCTCAATGACCACCAAAGAGTAATGGCCACCAAAACATGCAAAAAAAAGTTTCGGTAAAAATGAAATTTTTAGAGTATTGTGTAGTCTTAACGTGAAAAGGAATAGCTCATTTAGCATTACAGTATAGGAGGAAAAAATGTTGAAACACATTTTGTATACCATAAAAAAATTGGTCAGATAAAAATATTCTATTCTATACATCAGGGGTGGGCAGACTTTTACATGGCACGGTCTACTTTTAATTTTTTCAAGATGTCGCGGACTACCATGTGACGTAACAAAAAAAAAAGCTCAACACACGCTATTTTTGTATTAAAACGATAATAAATACAGAATGTGTACACTTACCTACATAACTACAGCAGAAAAACAAAACTTACTCTTTTAAAGCTATGTTTTAAGTATAACGCAAAATACAAACAATAATTATACCTATAAATTTAATACCAAATGATTCATTTTCAAACAACTCATAATACATCACAAATTAAGTAATTTTCCCTTAAAATTATAGTTTTTATTGCTATAGTCTCAATAGGCGACTTAGTCTTTGCATTATCTGCCCCAATCTTGAATACATCGGTATATTATTACTAACTGCTAACCTTACACTGGATTCTAAGTGGTCGTCTGTGAAACGGGAATATGTTGTCTTAATTATATTCTTCGTTGAGAGAAAATGTAGTTTCTCACAGGTAGGTAGAGCGAAAGAACGATGTTAAATGAATTGCAGATTTTTTAAAATTGAGATACTTTACTTCGACCAATAGATTCCAAAAGTTATTCTTTACAAATTGTGTCCTTTTGAAAGAGAAAAGCTTCGTTTTCCTCGAGAGATAAAGAAAACATGTAACTTTTCTTTATCTCTCGAGGAAAACGAAGCTTTTCTCTTTCAAAAGGACACAATTTGTAAAGAATAACTTGCTAGAAAAAGTCAGCGTTCACCCATAAGAAATCATATAGCCAAGGTAAAATTTAATAGAAATATAATTTTTTTCTAACAGAATTTCGCAAATTTGTTTACTATTATTTAAATACTGAGCATGCAAGAATTCGTTAATTTTGAATGAAAACAACTCAGGCTAACGAGAGTTTTGTAGCAAAATACACAAATAGTAGGCAGAAAAGTCTGCGTTCACTATTTGAATATTCTTGGTTCTTGGAATTTGTATCAACAGGCAACAGTGTTTTTGCATTTAATTATCAAGTAAAATAGCTTAAGAAAATTGTGACGCAATAATTGTTACGTTTTTGTGAGATACGCGAAGCAATTCAAGGACATGGAAAATAAAAAGAAGGAAACTAGTATCAGTGAGTGTAAAATAAATGTGAAAATGTGTAAAAGGATGGAAAAAGTGTTCCGGATATAGCCAAATCCATTGGACGTCAGTATTCATCTATCCAGAATGTTATTTAAAGCTTTAAATCTACAAGAGTTTACACATCCAAACCTCTTTTAAGTCATCCATCTAAATTCACAATCAGAGAAAAACGAAGTATGACATCAACGGTGAAAAAAAAAATCCGCGTGTTTGTCTGCAACTTAAATAGCAACAGACATTCACGAGCAATTTAACAAAAATAATTGGGTGGATAACGCAAAGAAAAATCTTGAAAAAGTCTGGATACCATAGTCGAGTGGTTCTCAGAAAGCCTTATATTTCAATGACCAACCAGCTTAAGCGGATATCTTTTGAAAAAAGATCATATACATAAGCCTCTTGAGTTCTGGAGGATTGTGATATTCTCTGACGAGGGCAAATTTTGTATCTTCGGCATAAAAAGGTTGTAAATTAGTCTGGAGAAAACTTTGCACGGCGCTTTAAAAAGAGCATTTAGTAGCAACGGTAAAGCACGGCGGCGGTGCAGTCATGGTATGGGGGTGCATGGCGAGCAATGATGTTGGCAAGTTGGAGTATATATAATCAATTATGAACAAATATGATTACTTTGATGTCCTAAAAAACAATTTAAAGGAAAGTGCCACCAAACTCGGATTAGGATAGTCGTTTCGTTTTCAACACGACAACGATCCTAAGCACACCGCTGAGATTGTGAAACTTTGGCTCTTGTATAATGTCCCAAATCAACTGCACATGGTCCCACAGTCATCTGATCTGAATCCCATAGAACACCTATGAGATTTGATGGAACGCATGATTCGTCAACACGACGTATCTAGCAAGGATATGCTGAAGAGTGTTCTTAAGGACCAATGGGAAAAGATAAGTGCTGAAAAAACCCCAAGATTTGTTAGTTCAATGCCGAAATGACTTCAGGAGGTTCACAAATGATTAGATTAACCAACCAGCTACTAAATAGCTCATTATTCTCTTTTTAAATAACTTTTATAGTTACTGCTAAAACAGTGAACGTAGACTTTTCTACTTGATTTTTGTTATTATCGTTACATACCTGTCTTTATTTTAAAATCTATGAATGCAAACCAAATTTACTGTTGTTATTCTGAATACTTAAAATGAACTAAATCAAATCTAATTAAAATTTGTTTTTTAAATTCCAGTTTTTAAACTTTTTTTCATTGTTCATGTAAGCAATAGTATGAGAACGCAGACTTTTTCTAGCTAGTGTATATTTAGTTATATTTTTCTCATCAACATTGTTAAATGAATAACCCATGAATGCAACTTTTGTGGGATTCTAGTCTAGTAAATTCTTGAAAACGTCTCTCAAATTTGGTTTGTAGTTTTATTCACCGCTGTTTTCATTATCTTGGTAACCACCTGTGTTTCTTTTAGTATGCGCGTCTAAAATTAATCATTAATAACCAATACTTAATTAAATTTTACGTACTATGTACTTAGAATTATAATCAAACGGAAAAAAAACATCAAGGGCTTTGGGGGGTCCGGACCCCCAGGACCCCCTTTGTGTGCGTCACTGTATCCAGTACATAACATCAATGTTGGAACACTTCTCTTACCTGAAAAAATATTCCAAATATGTGTGTGTGTGTGTGCGTTCTATTCTTTAACGTTCTGTGAAGACAGCATGAACAGATTTTTTCAATTTTTATCGAATTTAAATGAATTACTATCGGTAACTGCTCCAACTTCATAGTGTAAGGAAGAATTCTTTGCTGATGAAGTGAAAAGATCGAACTTCTAACCCTCCCCCCCCATATTACAAAGCGTGCGCACACACACAACGTCAGTATTAAATCTAAACCTAACTATTACTTTAGAACAGCGATATTCAAACTGCGGCCCTCTATGCCTTTTTAAGTTGCCCTGTGATGGCCCCTTGCTCTGAGAGATTACAAATTACTAAAAATTTGGCGAGAAATTCTTTTAGTGTCAAGAAATCAAATATATCTATTTTTCTTTTTGCTGTCAATGTCGTACGAGTTCGAATTCATATTTTTTTCTTACTTGTAACTCTAACGGTTAGTGATAATAGACAACAGTACAGTAGCGACTATTTTATGAGTGGAACTAATTCTTTATTAATCCCTCATGTCTTGCAAGCTAAAACTATTCAAAGAAAATATGTTGTTTCAAGACGATTGGGAAATTAACTATTTTGTAATGAAAAACAAACATGGATCCGTAATTGTTTGATTTTCGCGAAAGTGTTGTATTTATAAATACCAAAAATTACGAACCTTTGAATGATACTTTTCCTCTAAGATTTCTTTCAAGAGGGGATAAATAGGCTTTTTTGTATAATCTTTGCAACAGCAGCGAAGTGTGTTGTGAATGGTAATTGTTGGATCATGAACTGAAGCTTCGCCAACGCATTACATTCTTTTTCATTTGTCACGCGTTTCTGTTTATGTATCTGGCAACAGATTTGTTTGTGTTTTCATTTATTCTCGCGATATGTTATTCGAATCGAACCGTGGAATAAAGTAAGGTATGTTGAAATTTTGTTCTTGTGGAACTCTTATTCTGTCGAAATTCTATTAATGATTTATTCAAAACTATTCATTCCTCTGTTCTTAAATTCATTATATTTATATTTTTAATTTTGATGTCTGCAAACTATTTATTTCGAATCTGTATCCACAAAAATGTTACAGTGGTAACAAATGCCTTCTAGGAAATTTGTTATATTGGTAATCATATGAAGTAGTTTACTATATTACATAAATTGTGAAGGTGTTTCTTAAATGCTTCTCCGATTTAGTGTTTGATAAATTCAACGACAAAAATAAAAAGTGTAAAAAATAACAAAGTAAAATAGGCGTTTAAATGTTTTGATCATTTCCTACATTTTGTTTCCTGTGTTAACTTGATTTTATAAAGCGTTTCTTCCCTCCCCCGGCAGCCTAGTGATCAGTGTATCGGATCGTGGCTGGCATGTCACGATTTCTAGCTGAGTACCTCTAAAGACCCGCCGTGTAGGTGAGCGATGCACGTTAAATCTGTCGAGAGCTCAAACGTCCTCCCGTTGGTGTGGTGTGGTAGTTAGGGGAGGGGGTTCCAGCTCAGGTTTCATCCTCGTCTCTTGACCACGGTTCCAAATTACGAGGTCCTTTGCCAAAAGCCCTCGTCTAACTGAACAGGGTGATGTTAATATTTACCCACTTACACTCACTCCCGATTTACTCCTCATTAATTCTGATGTTGCAGTCTCCTTGAAATAGCTATCTCATGTATGCGGCTTGGCAGAAAAAAAGGTTGAATACCTCATTCTGCAGAACTTGTTTTAGAATCAGGGCTTATTTCAAAATGCGTATCAGGAGAACAATATTTCTGAAACTGTGCGAGAAATTTAGTGCGATAACAATTCCATTTTCCTAAATTACCTATTCATATTACAAGTTCGTTTGATAAAGTTATGATATCATTTGTTTTGACTCAAACGTAGCAAACGATTTTAAATTTCGTCGTTGGGATCATCTGTAATATTTTTCAGGTAGGTACTTCCACGCATGTTGTTCTAAATCAATCAGAGCTATTACACACTTTGAACAAAAGTGTGGAGTAGATATTTCTCTGCATCAATAAAAACACTAACCGTTGGTGATTTTTAAGGCTCTTAAGCATTTGGACATCAAAATCCTTCATTCTTTGAACGAATAAGAGATTTTTGAGCTGGTTTGCAAACATTGCTTCAAGATATTCTTGAAGACCGACAGAACAACATCCGAGCTGAAATTGGCAGTATCCTGGTCGATATGCTTGAAAAGGTGACTCAGTTTTCGAAATTGACTGCATCAGTGTATTGATAATGCAAGGATTGGGATATATATTTGTCCATAGAGCCAGCCTGGGGGAAACCAAGTTTTTTCTTCAGTTCTGTTGTGGTTCCTAAGAGAAGAGAGATAAAAAGAAAAACACCTCAGATGGCGGAACGGCTTTAGCAATCAGAAAGGAAACATTTCACTCATATTGTGTTTAAAGCTGTGTAAATTCAAAGTTCCAATTTTGTATGATTGGGAAAAATAACGATAAAATAGAATGCAGCATGTAGTGCGTTTATTGCATTTTCAAAACAGGAAGTTATCAGACCCTTAGGTATTTTAGTTTCATGTGGAATGTCTTTCCACAAATATAGCATTTGTATTCTTGACAGTGCTCTTTCAGCAAACAACTGTAAAAGCTTAGTAAGTCTACTGACTTACTTTCGAAGAAAGTTTATATTCATTATCTTAGTTCCCAAGATATCATTTTACTGCAAAAGACATGCTCTGAGCTAGACTGTGTAATCCTTTAGGTCTCTTGGGACCAGTCTTTTCAAAAGCTGACTTTTTTTTGCAAAACCCTTTTTCTTAAACACTTAAAAACACTCAGGGAAGATGTATCTTTCCTGAAACTAACTCTAGAGAATGGACGGACTTTGTATTGACTTTATTATTCTTTAAAGGCTTTAATATAGATATTTCTTAAACTACTATCAAAGTACATTACTATATGGATATGCACATGCATCTCAATCTTCTCTTATGGGGCTTAACTGGAGATTAATAAACAATAGAGAGTCACAATATTAATCACTGTTTTGAAAAAATGGAGAAAAATAAAAGTTTTAATAATGGGATTTTTTTTCTATTTCAGAAAATATTTAAAGTAACATTGAGTGTCAGCTCAGGAATTTTTTCTCAGTCACAGAAAATTTGTTCTATAAATTTGCCGCTTTTATTATAAATTAATGTGTTTATTTTTTCTTTTAAAATTCATTTCATTGAATGGAGTCCAGAAACTGAATAGGTATTTTTCTAATTTAATTCAAAGCAAATCGCAAATCTTCCTAGATAAAATATTTATATTCGAAGTGGAATTAAAAATTCCTGATTATTTAATTTTTTTTTCTCTAACTTGCAAACGAATACTGTCAGTTGATATTAAAATATTTTTATTTAATGGTATTGCGTTACTCATGATAATATAGCAAAGAGTGGACAAGTTGAGATGAGCCTCCAAGATGAGTGTTCATCTTGTTTTGTTTCGGAATCCTCATAAGGGAATAGTGATGCGTAAGGCTGTCTTCGGTAAAAGTACGAGAACTTGATCTAAACGCAAAGCACATTTTCAGACAGAAAAAATGCCTCAATATCTATATAAATTTACAATATTATAAATCATACCTCCGTTAACAATAGTGTTTTTAAAAATATCAAAATATTCAATGAAATGTTTCTTTTTTGTTGTAATACGTGAAGGCATAGCCCATTTAACATTACGGTATAGGAGAAAAAGCGCGAAACACATTTTTTACCAGAAAAAATGAATAACGGTTAAAAATGCGAAATATAATAAAAAATTCTGCTTTCTAAAGGATAGTGAAGACAGAATATCATATTAATGTTTCATTTCTTTTATATGTGAAAATATTTTCCACAAATTCTGGTCCTATTCTTTAACATTAACCGAAGACAGCCTTAAGGCTATATACTGAGTGAGACACCATTCGCGTCTGGGTGATTGGTCTGATGCTAATAGTGTTCTTCAAGCTTTTAAGCCACACGTGCAGATTGTTGAGAACACTGGGATTTTCTTAAGGTTTTTCGTAAACATAATTCACATAGCTTAGAAAATCTGACAAGATCTAATATTTTATCGAGATGAAGAGGGGAGTAGTTCTAAGAATTTTTTTACAATGGAATATTGAATGTGGACATTTTTTCCTGACAAATTATACACGCCTTGTTTTCGAATGTTCAGTTCATCAAGATTCATTTTGATTTTGAAAGATAGTTTAGGTAATATCATTATTTTTGTATCGTGAAATTTTTACTTACGTATAAAAGAATTGTGTTGTGCTGTTCTAAAAAGCTATAAACTCGCTTCAATTTTGGGACCATTTTTTTTCTTTGACTCAATTCAAGATTCGTTCGGAATTTTTAATCCAATTTCTTAAGCATTTTTAGTAAAAACGCATAAGAAATTATTTTGCTCATACTGTAGTATTTTAAAAGTCCAAAAGTTTTTCTGAATACAATCAATCATTCAGCGTATATCTTCAAGATTTTCAATTTCTATTTTCATAAAGTTCAATTTTTCTTGGTTATGAATAGCAACAATTAATTTTTTACCATATTCTAACACTTAATGGCTTCTTAAACGAAAAAAAATCTATCAAATGCAGAGCAAGTTTTTTAACTTAATTTGAAAGATATGAATAAAATAATACAATTTCGGTGACTTAGTCAGGTAAACAATCAATGTAATTAAAAAATTGAATTGAGATTTACAGTTACTAAATTACTCATACTTTTCCGAAAACGTGTTATTATAGGTGGAATTTTTCTTTTAACAAGAGAATTTCCGTTTTTGTATTTTTTTCAACTGTAGTCACAGAATGATTTGGTTGCAGTAGCCTAGTGGTCAAGGTATCGTGGTTGGCTTGTCAGGAGTTCGAGTTCAGTACATCTAAAGACCCGCCGTGTAGGGGAAAGATGCACGTTAAATATATCGAGATCTTAAACGTCCTCCCGTTGGTGTGGTAATTAGGACAGAGGATGGGATTCCAGCTCAGGTGTCGTCGTCGTCACTTGACCATGGTTCAAAATTCCGAGGTCCGTTGCCAAACGCCCTACTGTAGCTGAACAGTGCGACGTTAAAAACTCACTCACAGAAAATGATTCATTTATAATAAATCAACTTTTCAATTCTTAAATCCAAATCTTCTAGGATTTTCCTAATCTGCAAATTCAGCAACATCAGCTGGTACAGCTTTTTCATGTTTAGAGGAAATCCGTTTCACTTCATTAATCCTCCTCTGATGTTGATCTATTTTCTTTAGTTTCCCTTTAGATTCTATTTTAAAAAGTCTTCGGATACCTTTTCATTGAAAGTTTATGTTTAACAATATTTCCCTTTCAAGAGGTTTTAGCTTTGTTCAGTTTCTCAATCGCATCCATTGCTTTAGCTCGTGATCATGATCCGACTGGACCGATAAATGTTCTCAAGTTTAAAAATATAAATGTAGGTAATGAAGGACTAAGTGTTATACCGCCCAATTCACTAATCTCAAAATTGTAAATTTGCTAGCTTTTTAGCATCACTTTTTCAAATAGTAATGCATTTTAATTTACATACAGTATATATTTACTTAAACTAAGTAAAATTTAGCAGCTGTTTATTATCAATGTAGGTTATTTCTTTAGCATACAAACAGATGTAGGATGAAATATTTTCTTGCATCTTTTACGTGGTTCAATCTTGATTCACTACTGAGAATTTATAAAGGTACGTAGAAAGAGCAATTAAGACAGCGCCAGTTCTTTTTAAATTTTGATCTTGTTTTAAGAAAACATAAGTATCATGGTAGAGAGTACCTCAAAGAAAACCCTACATCAGCAAAGCAAATAGACAAGCAAGGGTGGCAGTTGCTAAAATATATATAAAGCAACCAACTGAATTTGGGGAAAATGTAATATTTGTTCATCAAAGCAAATATAACATTTTTGGCTCGGTTTGATTGATTGAATATTAACGTCGCAATCGTCAGCTACACGAGGGCTTTTGGTGACGGACCACGTAATTTTGAACCATGGTCAAGTGACGTGGACGACACCTGAGCTAGCAGCCGCTCTCCCAACTCATTTTCGGATCGGATGGCAAAGAAAAACTTTGGCGGAAATCAAATACAGCTATGCATGTCAAAAATTTACGGCCTACTGTGAAATATGGAGGGGGTAACCAAATTGTCTGGGGCTGCATAGCAAGCTCTGGTGTCGGGAACTTACATTTTATTGAGGATATAATGAAAAACATGTCTATATATCTTGACATTCTCAAGCGAAATTTAAAGCAAAGTGCGAGCAAGCAAGGAACCTCAGGACATTTTAAATTGTACCAACATAATGACTGAAAACATACTGCACATATTTTCAAGTCATGGGTCCTCTAACTGTTCTAGTGTTAGTAAGACTTCTGCACAAAGTCCAGACCTTAATTTCATCGAAAATGGGTGGGATTATTTACAAGAAAAACTATATGAGCACCAAATTTCTAACAAGCAGAATTTAAGAAAATATTTGGTCGAAGAGTGGACCAAACTCAATAGATCGTTTTGCAAAAAATTGATTCAATCCATGCCAAATAGACTTCGAGAGGTCATAAAAAGCAAGAGTGGCCGAACAGGATATTAATTTCCAAGTTTGAATTGTTTTTCTTAATTTATTGGGAAATGTCCAAATACTTTGAACATGTATTTTAACTCGATTTCTTTCATCTTCAATTTTAACCATAATTGCATTAATGTATGTAAGTTTTGTTCAAGTTATTATTTGTATTTACCAAAATAACATTTTCTGTTTTTTTTAGTTTCATTTGTATGTTTAAATAAAAATACTACGATAAAAATCTATGAACTCTGGTAGTGTGTCCCAATAATTTTGACAGACTGTATATGATATCTCCTGACATTCATTTTCATTCCTAAAGAAGATTGACAATTCTAGAACATTAATTTTCTATTATTGGTCATTGTTTTCGCTTAAAAACAAAATTAATATCTTCGGGCATTAATGTAAACTAGGGGTCATGTGTGAGTTATAGCTCTAGTGCCAATGAAGACCCTCCATGTTGAGGAGCTGATGTTCGTTAAATCTGTCGAGGCTCAAAGATCTCCCGTTGGCGTGGTGTTGAAGTTCGGACTGTGGTGCCCTCTCAGGTTTCGTTTTTGTTACTTGAATATGGTTCAAAATTACGATGTGTGTCACCAATAGCCTTTGAGTTGCTTTTTGTAGCGCAACATTAATAAACACTCCCTTACGGAATAGTAAGGCCATTGATGGTGGATGTGATAATTTCGAATCCAGTTCAAGAAACATATATAACATCTCAATCTCTTATATAGGTATTGAGCAAGAAAATAAAAAGAACAGCTCTTTAAACTCCAACGATTTTCATCTCAATGGAAACGAACAGTTGAATTAAAAAAAATCTTCATGAATTTTCTCTTATTTAAAAAGTGGTAGTGGAAATTTATTACGTCACAATGAAAGAAATTATTTCGCAACAGAATTGCAACACTAAGGCTGCGGCAGTTTAGTGATCATGGACACGTGGACGGCATATCATGATTTAGAACTTATTGCCACTGAGTTAGTGAGTGAATAGTTACGTCGCACTATTCAGCTACTCGAGGGCTTTTAGCAACGGACCTCATAATCTTGAACCATGACCAAGTTAGTGCAACTGAAGTGTCGCGTTAATAAACACTCACTCATTCGGAAATTAATTTCTAAGAATTCATCTTAATAACCGTCTATAATTTTCAAGCTATCTAGTTCTTGTTTCTAGATTGCCGTAAGAATTTCTCAACTGTCTGGTACAGCTTGAATTTTTAACTAGTTCTGAATTCAGTAAGTTTGTGAAGTGATTATTTATTATGAGCCTTCTCCCAAATCTCTCATTCAACAATTTGATGCAATTGTGTCATAATTTTTATTTCTATGTATTAAAAAGGGTGTAAAACTTAAATCTACTAGAATTTAATGGTTCAAAATTACGTTCTCCAAAAGCCCTCGTGTAGCTGAACAATAATATTAACTATTTTTTTTTATTTCAAAAAGAATATATCCCTAATATATTTTCAAAAGAATTTTACCCAATTTCTCATAAGTTTTTTTTTCTGTAAGGGGGCTGCGTATTGGTATTTCTACCTTTGCAGAACTAGTATATTCCGCATTAGCTCATATCACTTTTGAGTGCGGCACCACATTTTAGGTGATACCAATTACTAAGTAATTTTGACGCCCAGTTTCTTCCGCAGAGGAAGACAATTGAGCTCTGCCGATGCGAAATACATACTTAGGAATTTAATTTTTCCGAGAGCATCCAAGACAAACGGACACTCAAGGGATCTTTTTCCTGTTGTATAATCAATCACACGACATGGCCGATGTCTATTTTCTGCATCAGGAAAATCTACCGATTTGGGCCGGAAATGAACCCACAAACTTGGGTACAGAAGGCCAGTGACAAACCAACTGCGCCACCCAGCCAGTTAATTTCTCATAAGTATGTGATAAACCTTTTCCTAATGGCTACAAAATTCTGAAAATTGCTATTCATAAGTAAAATTTGATGTTTAGAATTTCTGTGATTTAATGATTTTAGAATTTTTTGTGAAATTGCTTTCATGAAAGGTTTGTGTAATTCATTCATCCGACTTTTTATTTTGTTTATTTTCGTTTTCAGTGATAAAATATGCGATATTTCTCCCTTTCCGTTTAACTATTTTTTAGAATATTTCTTTTTGAAAGCTAAAATTTTTTATTATATATCTTATACATCGGTCAAATCCAATATCACTGTATCGCGTTATTTTAAGGGTCACAGGACTCTTAACAGATTTCCGTGCAATCTCGAAGAAAACACCCTTCTTCACACCAATGTAACCTAGCAGTAAAACAAAACAATAATTTGTGAAATTTTTACCACATGATTTTCATATATATTTACATTATTTGTCAAATTTTCAGAAAATTTGAGAGAAAATTAAAAAGTTATAAAGAAATAAAATTTGGACAATTTTTCAAAAATATGAAAATTAGCATTTTACACCGCGCAGAATTCTGAAGTATAAAAGTGATAAAATTTAATAAATTAATTTTATTTGATATATAAAAATGTTCCATTTTGAACTTATACAAACTTTTAAAGCATTTAGAGAAAAACAATATTTTTAAAATACAATTATGAAGAAAATTTTAAAATTTTAAGAAAAAATTCAATAAAAACACAACTAAAAATATGTAAAAATTTGTTTAAAAATTCCTGTATAAGTTATAAAAAGCCTTATTTTTTGAGCATGTGTATGGAATTTCATATTGATATAAATAGTTTTTTTGAAAACTTATGCGTGGGAAGCAAAATTTTTCATTTTAAGAAAGATGATGTTAAAGATAAAAAATAACAAAAAAGAAAATTAAACATACCAATATGCATTAAAAAGCCCCAGCATCATAAATATTGCCCTCTGCAAGCTTGCATTGCTCAATTTCTTTGAGTATTTTAAGTTTTTTAGCTTTACGAGCTTAAAAGGAGGTTTTAGAAACTTGTCTCTTAGCCGTTGACTTGCGCACTTTGTCAATATTTACACAATTCAAAATATTTGTTTTATTTATTTTTAAATTCAAAGCACGCATCAGATCAATTCTGTTCTTACTTCCATCATTGTATTCACATGCAGCTATTTTTGTGACATTAATTCCTTATCCAATCAATTTCGGGCTCCCAATCAGTGAGTTCAATGACTCATTAGTATTTTGAGTTCCCCCTAAACACCTTCTTAACAATTTCAAGTGTGATAAATCTTTAAAAACAGGTTTAACCCTCCAAGAGCGGTTAGCACGGAAAATTCCGTCGTTGTAAAGATACTTCAAAAATGCACTGCACGGGTTTTTTTGCCTTCAAGTAACATCTTCAAAAGCGGATTAGCCGTACTTTTCTGAAATCCTTTCCCCCTTTTAAAGGTTTAACATCTTGAAAGATAATTAGGGACGGTGGAAGCAACACAGCAGGACACTGATAGGAAGTTTTATGGCTCGCAGGGAACCCCACCCTGACCCTGGAGCAATCGTAAAAAAACGGGGGAAAATTTCTTTACACCCCACGAAGTGTTTGTTTGTTAGCTTGTATTTTAAAAGTTTTGAAAAGTCCCCACGCATAAGTAAAATATGTTACAATTCCCTTTTGGTTTCATATTAATTTGAAACTGTAACAAGTTGGGGCGTGTCAGGGCAATCTGCTATTTTATATAGTTAGACAAATTATATCTTTTTTAAAGTATATTCTTTCGCTTCATTTTTCTTATTTTAATCAAAGCTTTCAGTTTTTGAAACATGATTATTTTATTATAAGATACCGAAAAAATTAATAAAACACCAAACTCTTTAAAATTTGAACCTTTTCAATTTTCCAACCACTAAAAATGAATAAATTTAAACTTCATCAAATCATTTGAAACATATATTCTTACACTTTGATAAAAATAATAACGAAAAAAAACTAATTAAGATTTATTAATTTTTTTTTTTAGATTTCAAAGCCCAATTGTTCAGGGAAGTTTAAGCCGATGGTTATCGGATAATTCGAGCCCAGTTTGTTGCACGCTAAATCTGTCGAAAGCTGAAACGTCCTCCCGTTCCAGCTCAGGTGTCGTCCAACCATGGTTCAAAATTACGTGGTCCGTCGCCAAAAGCCCTCGTGCAGCTGATCAGTGCGACGTTAATCTTCACTCACTCACTCAGGGAAGTTTAAGTACAGTGCCTAGTTACATATTGTTAAAATACACCGAATTTTATTTGAATTTTAAGTGCTTGAACTTCAGTTTACATCAAAGACAACATGAATGAAGATTTTCACACATTTTTTATATAACTTGAATGTTTGAATAAATGGTAATCAAAAATATACGGAAACATTTACAGTAGACATTTATGCATATAAATAAACATAAAAATCAATTTTAAATTCGAGCTATTCAAAAACATTCGAATTTTTCTTCAAAAATATCTATTTATGCAAAATACCTCAACATTTATCTTTTTTTAAAGGCTAACTGAATAAGTAATTAAAATCTGGATATTTTTTGAAATCTCGACCATATAAAGCTAGAATTTTTATGTTAGAAATTCCATTTGAAATTTCGAAAAAAAATGTATCGCGCTGTTAAAAATTATTTACCATAAGTTCTAGCAACTCTTTGAGTATATATAAATTTCAAATTTTTTATTATATAACTTCTTTGGTATTTTTTAATATATTTCGAAGATTTCATACAATTCAGTTGAAAGCTGCATGATAAGAACAAAAAATATACTAAAAAAATCGACGAATATACAATAAAGTTTTACATAGAAGCAAAACTGAGAAGCTAAAGCGTAGTAATGAAAAATTTTGAGTATATCTGAAGTAGTTTTCGAAATATTTGTTTTAAAGTTCAGAAAATTTGTGTGCGTTATGTTATACTTAATATTAATTAAAAGGTTTAAATAATATGTTAATAATAGTCATGTAATCGTTTGATGACACATTCATATACTAAAAAAATTATAATGGTCATTGATGCGAATGTCAAGAATTTTTTGTAATTTTAAATTCAGACATTAAGATGTTGATGTAGAAAATATAAAACGACCATCTAAAATACATGAAAAATGCAGTCTGCTATAAAATGATCTTGACAAACAAAATACGGCATTTTCACTTACTATGGCAGAGCCGGCTTAGTCAGGGGTGATCTGGAAAAACAGAGAGGGACCCGCGGTTTTGATGGATGCTGCTCTAGCTTTTAAAGTTCTCGAGGGGGGACATATAAATTACAAATGCCAAAATTAAATCTTGTAATTTTCCATACATTTTGATTACAACGAATTGTGGAATTGGCTTCCAATACTTTGTTGTGTTTGACAATATCTAAGGTAACCAACCATACATTAGATAGATTTGCACTACTTTTTCGTAACCGTATTCCTTTTAAAATTAATTCGTGCAGCCAAAATACACTCTTTGCACTCTTAAAAATTTATGTAAACTATAACAGTTAATTTTAATTTATGCAACTTGTTAAATGTTCATAATTAACCATTTCCGTCTAAACAGTTTACATGAAAAAAAAAGTTTGGACTCCCTCATTCATTAGGGAATTATATAAGATTCTAACATTAAGTTTTATTTTTCACCGAATAAGATCGAGTGGTAGTGTATCGTGTTTCCACACCACAGGTCTTGGTTTCTATTAAGGGGCTGGGCAAGGTCGACTCTGCCTTTCATCCCCGCTACATTGGGTCGATAAATGAGTATCAAGCTTGCTTGGGGTCTTAAACACTGAAGGTCTCTCTTCAGACAGACCACCAAATCGGGACATCTGTTCATGCACCTCAGCGCCCAATGGTCACGTATATTGGGATGGGCATAGTAGTTCCTGGCCCTCATGGATTGTTGCCACTGAGTTTGAGTTTTAAGTTTGAGGATTGCCTCACTTTGGGGATACCCCTTAGATAAACATGTATTTCAACTCATTTGCAATTAAACATTTTTCTTTCAAATACGTTTTTTTCAGAAGGAAGTTTGATTTTTCAAATGTATTTGATTAATAACATGTATATTTGTGTATTATATTAAAATTTTGATTAATCCAAAATTACATGTTTTTAGCTCCTCTAAAAGCTTTTAGGATTTTACAACTGATCTTACAATCCATATACGTTTTATAGTAGTATATTTAAAAATGATAAAGACATTTTTACGACTGTGTGAGCTTTTATGCCTCGTTTATAAATATAAAAAATTGCATTCAGCTACAGTTTTTAAAATGTACTGAAATAAGTGGAGGAATAGGATATTTTTTTACATATGAATATTTTTGACTGCAGTAAGATATATTTATATTTCAGTTTCTTTACAATTTGAGTAGAAGTTGTAAACCACACACACACACACGCACACATTTTGCGAATAGTTTGATATTGAATATAAACCCATAGGCTGTTTAATATTGTAAAGTGTTTTATTTTGATACCAGCACACATTAAAATAAGGCTCCTTTGCAGTTATGTGATATGCTTTAGTGATATTTAAATTTTAAAAAATAGTCTACACGTACGAAAATATTCTTTCAAAACCACACACCACATCTCTTACTATGTCTTCCGTACACAGCAGGAAATATTTGTGTATACTCAAAAAATTTAATACAGGATACATTTCAAAACGTTAAAATTGTTTTTGAAATTTGGTATGGATACATTGTGGAACTGTCGGTTAACTTCAGTGAACAAAATTGTTTTAAGTGTACTGTTTTGAAAGACAAAATTAATTAGGGAGAACTTTTCTCACAATAGAATTTGAAATGACTGAATTGTGTGAAAATGTAGTTATCGATGTGTGACATTTTTCCTTGTAATAAAAGAAACATAAAGATAAGAAATTAAACTTGAGTAGAATATGGTTAGAATTACTGTCATGCGCATTTGAAGAAGTATATCCCCCATTAAAATTAAAAATTATTGACTGAATGTGTGTTATGTCCATCACAAATGCCAATGTAGAAAATAAATATTTATTTCATACAAGAAGTTCGAAAAGGAGAACACTAGGAATGAAATTTTAGATTTTTTCCGAAAAATATTCAGTTAATATAAAAATATCATTTATATGATTTTATTTAAAATAAATTAAAAGTATTGAAATCTCCTTTTTTATGTTATTTTAAATTAAAAATATAATTGAATAGAGAAAGATCGGTTTTATTTCATAAATATAATCATCGTTTGTATATCACCATATGCACCATCGTATGCTTATTGTTTAAAAAAAGAGATAGGGCCTTTACACTTTTTACCTCATTACTTTTAAAAAACAGGAAAGTGAGCGCGTTTTCTTCCTCTCATATTCAAAAATGAATACAGATGCTTTTTCTGGTTCAAATCGCAATACCAATATATTCCAAGACGTTTCTCTTATGGTTTATTTAACATTAAACAAAAATTAATTAAAAGGTAGATAAGTTTTTACAGATAAGTTTGACGATGATATTCATAACGCCTGCTCGCGCACCTCTCGCGTTCTTTTTTCTCTCTCTAATTCTAAGTTTTTTCTCAAGAGTCTCTGTTTTTACAGTTTCAGTTCTGCTTTTACTTTGATGCGCCTGCGCGCGATGTGTTTTGCTTTTGGCTGCATGCCAAAGCCTGACTGTACGCTGTCCGCAGCGGTATTTCCATGGAACCAGAGGAGAATCTGAAACATACAAAAAACGGAACAGACAAGGACTATACGACAAATATATAGAGATTAAACATATCATTTTTTCTGAACTAGACAGTTTCTCCATCATGTGAAGGCACCTCTTCGACATCCGGAAGGTTCCACAGGAAAACATTGTTTTTCACAGGCATAAGAACGTCTTTTTAACAAGTTGATTTTGGTTGAACGCATCGATAAAGTTCTGGACGTCTGTTCAAAACGATTTCTCTTTTTCCTTCGTTTCCACTGCCAAGGCTCAAAGATCCTTCGGAGCAACACAAACCGATGATGTTTACTCTTCATAGGTAAAGGGTTAGGTGAGCGGGAGATAAATTCCACGGAACTCGTTTTCATGGCACCATTGGCTTTCTTACACAATACTATATCAGAACATTTTTCTCTTACAATACTTTTTAGCTTAGTACTCTTAATTTTATTACATTTATAATCCTTAATTAGAGAACTCGAATCATTTCTAGTATTAAAGTTTTTAACATGTGACAAATCATAACTAGAGTTTTCTATCACATTTGAAACGGAAACATTTGGAAAAGAAACACCATAATCTGCACTCAAAGAGGATCTTTTCACTCAATAAAACATCGCTCTTTGCGTGGCCTAATTTCAGAATATACACTGGGATGTATAATAAATTCTTCGGTCAAGGTCGGTGATATCGCCGTTCGAACACTTATACCAGGAGAATGTTGATCAAGAGAAATATTTATGGGTTTAACTTCTACTATACGCTGTTCGCCAAAACATGAACTTAATGTTATGATCTCTTCGGAAGGTGTTTGTACTCTAATTAGTGAGGAATTTAAAACTGGGATCTGGCAACCTGAATCAATCAATGCTGTTACGGGCTGATTTTCCACAAAAATGTTTACGTATTGAAGATTTGCGATCTCACCGCTATTTTGTTTTTCGCTCTCGACTTTCAAAGTATTCACGTTTATTTTATTACGGATGTGGCTGTTAGATTCTTTAGATTTAAAACGCTTCTTACAGTCTCTTGCGTAATGAGATGAATCACCGCATATATAGCAATTTTTATTTTCTTTTCAAGATATTGGGGATAGTTCTCTTTAATCTTTGGTTTAAAGTTTTGTGATCTATTTTTAAAGGGGTTTTGGGTATATCCATAAGTAATAGGAATTTCTTTATGTGATCCGCTTCTAGATGAAATATAAATATCACACTCTTTAGCTAAATCGATAGGCCTAAACCAATCTTCTGCTTCTCGAATGCCAATATGAGTTGCAGTTTCCTTTTTTAAAGTTTCAAATAATTTATCAGAAATTATAAGATCACATAGAGATTCAAAGGAATTAACTTTTCTTAACGAACAATAATATTGGAAGTTTGCCGTCAATCTTGCAGCAAATTGGATGTATGTCTCGCCTGATGATTTTACAGCATTTTTAAATGAGTTTAAACACTCGCGAGGGGTTAATTGGAATTCTCTGAGTACTATAGATTTTAGTTTTTCATAGTCATTTAATTCCTCTTCTTTAATATATAGTAAGACGTTATGAGCTCTTTCGCCCAAAGATTTATTAAAATTTCAGATTTATATTCGTCATTTATTTTCTTGGTTAAAAATGCGCGTTCTAATGATTGGAAGAACAGATTAAAATTTTCAGATCTGGTGGGAACAGGAAGAGATAAAGTTTTTATACTTTTTATCATATTTTCTATGTTAGTTTCGAACTGTTTTTCTTCGACTTTAGCTGCAGGATTTAAACTTAATGCTTTATTTTTAGCTAATTGAAGTTCGATTTCTTTTTCTAATTTTGCCAACTGAAGTTTCGCGAGCTCAATTTTTTGTTCTGAAGTTACCTCTCTTTCGTTTTGCGATACTCTCTCATCTATACAGTTTTGAATTAAAGTTTTAACGAAATCTGGATCACTTTCAAATGTACTACTGTTCTCAATTTTAGTCTTTAGTTTAACTATAGTGTCAGTACTTTCAGTACAGACCGTCTAGCTCCTCAACAACTCTTATAAGATCCTCTTTTAAGAGCGTTTTTATACATTTTATAAAAATATGAAAAGATCCTACCTTTTTTTTTTTTCTGGCTCCTTGTTGCTCGCACGTACGATGTATCCAATGAAGAAAAATTTCAATTCCACTGATTTCACCTCTTCGCAGGTAATATAGTTGAAATTGTGGTTCCGGCCTCTACACAGGCGGATTATTCACACTGAGTTAGTTCCAACCTCTACACAGGCGGGATTTTGAGGGTTCGTTGAAAATACACCTCTACACAGGTTATTTTGTTATTTGTTCCGACCTCTACACAGGCGGAATATTTGTCGATGGTTCGTTGAAAAATACACCTCTACACAGGTTACTTTGTTATTTGTTCCGACCTCTACACAGGCGGAATATTTGTCGATGGTTCGTTGAAAAATACACCTCTACACAGGTTATTTTGTTATTTGTTCCGACCTCTACACAGGCGGAATGAAGTTGAAAAATTCAACCTCTACACAGGTTGAACGAAGTTTCCGAAAAATGGCGGCGCGTCTCCTTCACGGACGCTGTTGTTCATTGTCCAGACTTTGGTTCAAAATCGAAATTTTATCTATCCCGGCCGAGCCCCCATAATTTGTGGGAGACAACAAGGGGTCCAAGACGTTTCTTTATGGTTTATTTAACATTAAACAAAAAAATTAATTAAAAAGGTAGATAAGTTTTTACAGATAAGTTTGACGATGATATTCAGAAGGTAACGCCTGCTCGCGCACCTCTCGCGTTCTTTTTTTCTCTCTAATTCTATTTTTTTTTTTTCAAAAATCTCTGAATACAGTTTCAGTTCTGCTTTTACTGGTTCAAACTGTGTTTTGCTTTTGGCTGCATGCCACATATATATATATATATATACACACATATATATATATACACATATATATATATATATATATATATATATATATATATAATTTTTAAAAATGATATAGAAAAAAAAATGACAGAAAAATAAATTTTGTTTGAAGAAAATATAATTATTTTCAACTTCTAACACACTATTTATTTCCTTTTTTCCACCCTTCATTTTGTTTTAATTTTACTGTGACTAAACATATAGGGGAAACGACGCAGTTGCACCAGAACTTTCTAACAAGATTGCCCAAGGCAACTTGACAGCTAGCTGTAAACGATTGATCTCTTGGTTCTTACTTTACAAAGGGACCGAACTGAGTCATAAAATTGTCCCCGTTCGACCTCCCAAGTTTTAAAAGGGGAAAAGGAAAGAAGTCTGTTGCATTTTTAAAGCGAAAGCCAAAATAAGAGTAAACGCTTTCGGAATAACTTTTCAGGAGGTAGCTAACCACTTAGAGGGTTAAGTTAACTAAACATAATATGTTCTCAATATAACTTGATATAAAATAAATAAAATATTTGCTTTTAAATATTTGCATTCTTATAGAAGTAAGTCTACATCTATCCAAAATCCTTTTTGAAGAAGTTTCATTTGTCTTACTGTGTTGAAAACATTCAAAGAGTGGTCAAACACATAAACACTGGGAAAATGGTAGATAATCCCCACGTTTCATCATGCTATCAAAGCACTGTAGCGGTATCTAAATAAGCCAGTACTTAGACAGCATGCGAAAACGATCGTTTTGGCGTGATCGATAAAGTACTGGCGTTCGGAGCGGAAGGTGCCTGGTTCGAATCTATACTTACAGCACTTAGATTTGTTATCATGATATTAAAAAAATGATTTTTTTCTTTCTAATTATCCTTTCTATAACTGATCGAGCAACCATTTCAACAAAATAAGACATTTTAGAAAGTAAAATGTAAATCTTTAAGAACAAAATAATCGTACGCAATAGTTGTAAACAATGACGCCATATTCACCGGTTGACGGAATCATGTGATCGTGATGTCACATGAATTTAGTCCAATGGACTAAATTCATGTGACAAAATATCCTAATATCAGAATAAAATGATTAACGAGAAAATGAATGTCATTGTGGTAAGAGCATGGGGTGCTTTGTACTACATTTTTACACTAGCTCAGCATTTCGGAATAGAATTAGCAAGAAATTATTACAATTAATATAGAGCACCCTACGCTTTTATCCCAATGACATAACTTTCTCGTTAATCATTTTATTCTTATATTAAGAATTTTTTTTTACTTTTATTTCGATTAACTATAAAAGCGTCTTTTTCTTTTAACTATAATTTAGGAAGGACTATAATTTAGGTATGGATAGGGGAAAAGTGTCTCTCAAGGATTTGAACATCGCTAGTTCTTCACATCGCTAAATAATTTTTACGAAAACATTGTTACTGATTGACTGGTTGGTTTGAGGCGGTAGATAGACATACCTCAAATATTGTAATATTTTTTCCTTTCTTAAGGATTGATTATCATAATTTATGTATACCACAAGTTAGGGATAAAACCTCCTTCATTCAACTTGTTAGATTCTTAACATTCGTTATCATACTACTTTTGCATCTTAAAACTCCTCTGTTAATGAATCTAGCACTACATGTTTCTCCTAGTTGAAATGCATTATGATGAATCATATTGTCTTGAATAGCTGAGTAATTTATTTATATTATCCTATCAGTTTGATTAACATCTCAAATTATTGTTTCACTTTTCTTTTTAATTTCAAATTTTCAGTAAAAATATTGTTTTCCACGCTTCTTATCATACCTTAACTTTGACTGTGCGCAATAACGTCGTTTCCCTAAACAGCAGATTGTTAGACCCGTGAGGTTTTGTGTTTTCTCGGGGCGAGTAAGTTTTTTGTATTTTGATTAATTCGAAATTAATTTTAAGAAGCATGGTTTCTGTTTCTTGACTTTTTTAGTTATTTAAATAATTTTTTATAAATCACAAAATATGATGCGTATATTCCACTTGAATATCTTATTTATATGGTACTGGAATTAAGAAAATCTTAGCCTGAAAAATGTATCTCATTCATTCATCGTATTTCTGTAAATTATCGTGATATTTGTATAGATCAAAGTAATATAGAACTAAAGAATGAATGAATTTAATATTAATGATTTATATTTCTTTGATATTGATTTGTATATTATTTGGTTAAAAGGTAAGCGTAATGGAATTGTCAATGGCTTGTCATATTTGACAAGCTATTTACATGTTGAAATTCATCGCTTCATTTTTGGGGGGATTATTTTATAAGCTGAGTATTAAAATTAGATTCAATTTATATCTCGTTCACAAATACTATGCAAGTTGATCTGGAAACTTGTGTTTGATATTCCGGGGCATTGTACCAAACTCCGGCGACAAAGGAATCACGCCATGCAGCGCTTGTTGCTGGAAGATGCATCCAAGATGGCGGCCTAGCGGTAATTTAATGATACACAATAATTTTAAAGAATTGTTTGGAAATACATTGAAATGTATTTCAAATTAAGGATTTTGGAAGAGCTGAGAATAACCAAGATCAATCAATAAAAATGAAGATCAATGTATTATAATAAAAAGTAACATGTACTAATAATAGTACTATATGCAGTATAAAAAAAATTGTTATAATTTAATAGTAATTTTTTTGTTATTCACGTAGTATGATTTAGTAATTGTTATATATAATATTCATGTAATGTAATTTAATCGTCATTATAATAAAGAATCATCGTATTGTAATAAAATAAAAATAATGCATAAGAATACTCGTATTGCATAATATTAAATAAAATAACAATTATAAATAAATAACATAATATGTAAGAATATTTACAAATAAATATGAAAAAAACAATTATAAATAGCGAATGTTATAAGGTTATTACATATAGTAATAATTACATTTTTATATTAAAATTATCACATATTTATTTAAAATTACTAATGAATATCAATTACTAGGAACTTTAAAAAAAAGTATTTTTAAAACGTAAAATAAAGCGAAAATAAACGATTTATAGCGATAATTAAAAGTACAACACTCATTCTTTTTTTAAAAAAATCCTAGAACTCATCCATATTTGAAAATAGTGCAAAATCAGACGGAAATAATAGAACAATTACACTGAAAATGGTTAAATCTTTAAAAGAAATTGAGTTTTAAAATCATCTGAAATTGATAGGGTTACCGCAGGAAAAAACCAATAAAAGTTATTTCTAATATATATTATCCCCATGGCAACTACATCACCAGACAAAAATATCAAGGTAACCATATTGTAATGTTATCGCCCATATTGGCAAATATAAACAACAACTTGGCTCATGCCCCTTGATATCAAACTAGCACCCTTGATCTACCATGAACTTTCAGATTTATTCAATGAGTTTTTAGTTCTGGAAGTCGTATTTTGTGGTATATTGTACTGTACTAAATGATACTGCGCATTTGTCGAGAAAAAATCTCGCCAATGCGACAAATCATCCAATATATGCTTATTTTTATAATTTATTGTGGAGTCAATTTAAATATTTTAATAATTTTACACATGTTTTTTTCCAAAAGATTCTCTATATTTTCAGCTCTGTTATCAAAAGTGCATTATATACGTATATGTATATACACTCTTTGTGACATGTCTTGATAGATTTACTTTCAAATTTTATTGAGTATCATTAAAATAATTTAATCTTCAAGAAAATTATCCAGTTATATTTCCCAAATATATTTTGTCATAAACATCTTTTCATTCGCCGAAAGGGAAAATCCTTTTATGTACTGTTATTTAATACTGAATTGTTCTACATGTGGTTATCATAATAATGGAAACACCTTTGATTTATAAAGAATCCTTTATTATTATGATGTAATACTACTTATATTCGCCTAGGAATGAATTCATGCAAGTGCTTAGAGGAATATTGCACCATTCTTAATGGAGATAATGGTTCTACCACATTCAAACTACCATGTCCAAATCATTTTATTTTGTTTTTTGTAATTTTATTTTTAATTTATTGTTTTTTGTAATTTTATTTTTAATTTATTATTTTTATATACATTATTTTATTATTATTATAGTAAGTGAAAATTAACTTTTTTATTGGTTTATATTTATGGCTGTATCCCTAGTAATTTCGGATGATTTTAATTCAATTTACCATATTTTGTGTTGTCTAAATTGCAGCTACACCCAACTTTCATCCTCTGTTGTTTTTTTTTTTTTGAGCAAAGATATTTTGAACATTATTGATGAGTACTATGATCTTTTTTAAAAGAGTATGAGAACTCCGCTTTCAATTTTTATGAACACAAAGGTTTGCTGAAATCAGACTTTCTGGTTACTTGTTTTCTAATAGTTTTTTTTTAATATATATGTAATTCTTATTCTTGATTAAGATTTTGCTTATTTTGGTCATCATAAAATGTGATAGTAAAATGAAAATAATTTAAAGGCAGGATAAGAAATTTTACAGCCATATGTTTTGCTGTGGATTTTTTGGTGGATATTTGCCATTATAATAGTAAATCTGTCAAATATTCTTTTTTCACTTACTGCAAAATTGTGCATTTCCACTTTATTTTAAATTTAAATGCATTTTTAAACATTTCCATGTTGTTGAAATTCATTAAGGGAACTCTTAGTTTTTGGAATATTGCAAGTTATCAATTATTAAGGTATGTGACTACCCAAAATTCATAGTTTTGGTGAACATTTTCAAAATTTCTTTTATGCTGTTATTTTATAGCCATACATTTAAGATTCCCAAAACACTATTTTTTGTTTTTACAATATTTAGAAACAAAGTTATATATCATGATAAGTACACTGGAAATGGAGTTTACAAAACCAGAAATAGATCCCTACACAAAATATTTTTAAGATATTGAATTGAACTTTTCAAAACATGTTTTATTTAGTTCTATCTGTGTTATGATTCAAAATCTAATATCTGTGTATATATTTACGTACTTTATTGCTTTTTTATGAAAAAAAAAAATGATTTTTTAAAAAATCGTATTTTTGCATAAAATATGGCATATTTAAAAAGCTTTCAAAAGTATTACAAATCTTTTAATTTTTACACATATAATGTTATTTAAGTACCATGTAAATATTATTTGAATATATTTGTTAGAATTATGTGTAACTGCAATTTTTTTCATCAAAATTTCCATAAAAATGACAATTGTGTTATAGACTATAAAACTCTCCAGAAAACAGCAAAAGGGTAAAAAAAAAAGTCTGAACTAGCTAAACATGAAGCTAAAGAAATCTTGGCCTATAAATATTGTGAGTTAAAAAAGTGTACAAGTAGTAAAAAATTTTTTATACTGTATTAAAGTCTTTAAATGATTTTTCTGAGAAACTATGTTTTTCAATTATTTGCTTCATAATAAAGTTCACTACAGGTTGTCATTACTGATTCATTTTAATATATATTATATAATTTTATTATGTATAAAAAAAAAAATATAAGTAGTATTATTTTACATAATTAAGTTCTTATATGTAACGGTATTATTATATTGATATAGGTTATTTTCATTATATTTGAAGTCTACAAATGTAATGAACATATATTCGATTATATCCAATCCAAATCATGACGTTCCACAATATTATCTTTTTTCTCTGGATAGTAATTTCTTTTTTCAGCCTTAAATTTCTTTTAAAAAACATTTCATTTGTCCCGTATTCTACTTTTCATATCTTTCTGTTTTTTCGGCATTCCTAAACACCTCATTCTATTTCTTTAAGTCCTGGTACTCTTATTTTCCCAATTGTTGCTTATTTTATTTTTGTGCTTTTAACATCAATACATTTAAATTCTCATCAGGAAAAAGCCATTCTTTAAACAAGCTTTCATGTTGAGTTCTAATGCTGGGTTGAAATCTTGGATTTAAAACTACTGGTTGCAAAAATCGTATTTGGGATGATTTCAAAACCATACAAAACAGTTTGTTTTTTATTGGTTATGAGAAATGTTACGCTAAGAATTATTTCATTTGAGTCAGTTATGGTAGCAAAAAATGTTGTATTTCAGACATATTATAACAGGAGACATGTTTAATTTACAGGTTTGTGAGACAAAAAAAATCTAAATTAACAAATGTTCTATTTAAATTTTATATGTAAAGAGAGGAAAATAGCAAATGTAACCGTTAATACTTGTTTTATTAATATTTCTGTGTATTCTCCTTTTCATAACGATACAAGTAAAATAATGGGATTGATCACACATTAGCCATAATTTTCACTCCAAAATCAAGTTTTCATTAATATTTTGACGTTAAAATGCAGATTAGGGGGAGGGATTAACGAAGGCGTTTTTTAGGTGACTGGATTAGTTGCCTAACTATCGATTTATATTGATAGTTGCTCCAAGAGGTTACAAAATAACACTTTCCAGAAAACAAATCAAGGAGAAATATAAATAACAATACTTTTAAAATTATCGATCATGGACTAGAATTTCATTTAATGTGAACGTAAAAATTTAAAAAAATGATTAAATATAAAAATTTTCTAATTAACTAATAAAAATAATTACATACTTGACATATAGGTGAGATTATGAATTTAATTGTTTTAAACAAAGCATATCCTGCCATAGTGTAACTGTGTTATACGTGCATGTCTTTTTTTATTCTCAATTTAATTGTGTTAGTGGCTAAAATTTTTATATTTGTGGTAATTTAGTTCTCAGAAATGTACAGCATCTAACCAAATTTATTTAAAAAGAATATCTAATATGTTTTATAATAACATGACCAGAATAAAATTGTTTAATCAGGTATGCATGAATTATGAAGAGAATCTGTGAATGGAAACCGTAATAAAATGTTTTATCATCTGTAAACTGGTAGTATAAGTAGCTCAAATAGGTTTTTGTAAGTAAGAAGCAAATCTTAATTGTCATGACTTCTGTGAGGCATATGGTGGGTAATACTTTTTAAAAACCTGTGATCTTTTGTGGAAATATAAAAGTTGCATAAAATATAGGACATCTGCTGCTCTTTGCTTCTTGGAAAGAAGGGGTAAAATACATCAAGATAAAGTATTCTCTACAATAGAGGTTTGCAAACTGTGGCTTTTTGTAGACAGCTGTGGCTCTTGAGAATTCTGCCATTATATATTATCAATAATAATTGTCTATTAAAAAATATATTTTTCTTTCAAAGTTATTTATAGAAAAAATTTACCTATTCTGTGTATTTATTTAAATATTTAACTGGCTTAAAACTTCTGTATCAAATTGTTTTACATGAACATATATATATCTTTTGAGAATCATTGAAAATATATTCGAATTAGTTTCAAAGCAATAAAATTCAAATTCGTTGGTAAAAATGCCCCCTTGGAAACACTCTTCTAAGTGATTTCCTGCAATATTGATTTGTTCATATACAAGGGTTTAGGAGTACTCTTGAATGAATGGTACACTTTAACTCCTAATGGAAGCGACCAAAACACCTTCCGTATTTTCTGAAATGCTTTAGGGTTAATAAAAATAGGGCTTAAATGACTTATAAGAGATAAAGCAAAGTTAATTACAACAGTATAATTGTGAAATTTGAGGATAAAGCATGGTATTATTTGCAGAAACATTTTTCACAAAGCTTGATATTTGGACGCAATAGTTCTTTCATTGAACCGCAAATAAAAATATTTTCTGTAGTTCCCATGTTATGAAGAAATGGAAAATGCTACTTTGTGTATAACTTGAATTATTAATTAACACTGCAATCTTGATCACAACTGCTATTGGAACCTCACACTCCCTTCTCCTACACATATCTATCTATCTATATATATATAAAGGAAAAAAGCGACTCATTCACTCATCAAGATATCTCCAGAACTATTAAATCTACAGACTTAAAATTTGGTTGGCATGTTCCATCCAATGAGTAGATTCACTAAGAACGGATTTTGCAAAAATCGAACCCCAAGGGCCGTTATAAAACAATTATCTCCATTTTAAACTATTAGACGTACAGTCTTGAAACTTGGTAAACAGATTCCTTTCTTGGAGTAGAGGTCTACTGCTAAATGATTTTTATGAAAATCACCCCCTCCCCAGATAATGGGTAATTATTTCCATTTTTTAACTATTAGATGTAGTCTTGAAATTTGGTAAGCAGATTCTTTTTATGGAGTAAAGGTCCACTGTGCAAAACCTAAAATATTAAAATTCATAGGTAAACAAACATATCCATTTTTGCTTGTTTGTATGTACATCTATTTTCTCATGAACCGCACAATGCTGAGACTTGCCGAAGGTACCAAAAGATCAAGAATGATCAAAGGAATCCGTTTTTACCAATTATATTCCGATATTGCAATTAGTTAAAAAAATTAAAAGCCTTGAAACACATAATTATTTTTTGATTTACCCCTGTTGGCTTTTTATTCCTCCGAGCGTCATTACCATTCCTGTGGAGCGAAGTTCTGACTTTCCCCTCATTTTTAAAAAAGCCATCCAATTTTTACTATCAAACTCAGAGAAAAATTTGTCATTGAATCCTCAATTTGATTTACAGATTTAATATCCTCAACACACTAAAAAGGCCTTTATTTTTACTAGAATTAGAAGCATTTTTGTTTAAAATATATTTTAAGATATTTTGCTGTGGATATTTTGATTAAAGTATTTCTATTTTTTTTTCTTATTAGCTGGAGTTTCAATTTTGATTTTTTGAGTCTTCAGTGGCCTGAGGTTGTAAGCAATAGACTTGATTATCAAACTCAGGAATGGTTGCATCAGACACATGATATTTTAGCACACAAATATTCTCACATCCTTCAAACCAGGACTGTGGAATCTCTCAGAATCATGGCATCACTAAAAACACACATCCAATTCCAGTTTTTGTTGCACAGTTTGAATTTGAAATGAAATAAAAGTAGATAGAAAGAAATTTAGGCACAAACTGAGTTATTTTTATTTATGGACTATATATACATTTATTAATTTATTTTCTGTTATATTGACACAGGAGACATTAGGACCTTGTACTTCTACTGGTGGACAGGCTTACCTCACTCGTTTTTTAAATACAGTCTAGATAAATACAACAATGACTTCTGAGAGTTTAAAAAAAAATCTTAACTTAATTGTACAGAATGTTGTATCCCTGAATGTATTTTTTTTCCCAACCTACATTACTAGGACTTGATGAAATAGCTACGAAACTTAGGATTTCATTAGACAGCGAAAGTGCTCAAAAACTTATTTTCAATGACACTATGAACAACAAACAAAATTTTAAGGATGATGTCTGAAGGAAGTTAATATGCTTAGATGGACGAATAGGTGTATTACAACAACAAAATTAAACTTCACACATATACTTTGTGAAGTACAAAAGCAATCAATCAACAACACGAAGGCGTCATTTACAAATACGTCTTAGATGACATCAGCAGTGCTATTGTAAATTTGCATGTTCAACTGAAAATTCTCACGCAACTCACGTGTTTATATAAATTATAAAAGGGACATGAGATATAAATTAAATGGCTTTTCGAACAATTTATTTGAGGTATTATTCCAAGCCTTTGAAAAAAATAGCATAATTCTACAACTACAACTCATTAAGTTTGTAAGGAGTATTATATATTTCTTTTAAATAAACTGTATTTCGATATATGTATAAGTCTCATTTTTGTTCTATACTCATCTTTTCTATTATTTTTAAAGCTCTCCTTTTTATACTTGGCGTATAACGCGCACCTGTAAATTTCAAGCTTATTTTTTTGTGTTAAAAGTGCACATTATATGCCGGATTTCATGGCAATAAAATATCAAAATTTCTTCCAAATTAGAAAGGATAGTTGCAGAGAAGAGATGTCAAGTGTCAGGACATTAAAACATTAATTTTTTCTTCTACTTTTATATATGTTTATCATAATATATTCAAAGTAAACTTACGTATCTATGAATATTGATTTTTTTTTTTTTTGCGGCCCACCTGAAGTGGAACCTTGTTTATTTGGCCAAAGTTAGTCTGAGTTTGACACCCTTTTTTAACAGTTACAGCTCTTCCTCATATTCCAGTTACTATAGAAAGACTATTCTCTGCTGTGAATATTCAGCATCTCAGATCTACGGTCCTCTATCAAAAAGATCTTGCTGCAGCTATACTGTTTCTTAGAAATTACTAATGCCTGTGTTTTCCATTTTATAATAATTGTTAAGTAATATAAATAATCTGCTGTGCCATAATTTTTTTTCCCTGTAGTCAACTATTACCTACTACTTTAATATTTAAAAAAATTAGCTTTAATATATATATATATGTGTGTGAGGGGATTAAAATTTCAGGAGTCTGAGTCGGTCATTTTTCCTACAGACTCTACAGCCTTCAAAATCAAGAGTTTAATTAGTTGTAAATAAATTTTTCTTCCCTTGTAGAGGCATTGAGAAGTGTTATACTTTTATTGTTTCCTAAGTTAGTAGTGGGAAAATGATTTTAAAAATTGCTTATATTTTTTAATATTCCACTTACTTCCTAAATTTTTTTTTTACCTTAAAATCCGGCATAATATATGAGGGGGATTAAAATTTCAGGAGTCTGAGTCGGTCATTTTTCCTACAGACTCTACAGCCCTTCAAAATAGAGTTTAATTAGTTGTAAATAAATTTTTCGTCCCTTGTAGAAAAAGAGGCATTGAGAAGTGTTATACTTTTATTGTTTCCTAAGTTAGTAGTGGGAAAATGATTTTAAAAATTGCTTATATTTTTTAATATTCCACTTGCTTCCTAAATTTTTTGTTTTACCTTAAAATCCGGCATATAACGTGCAGTTTTAATGCAAAAAATGAGATCAAAATTTGCAGGTGCGTGTTGTATGCCGGGTATAAAAACGATAGCTTTTTAAAAAAAAAAAAAAAAAGATGACATAGAAAAAAATTAGGCTTTTACATGTATTGAAATACTGTTTATTTAAAAGAAATTGCATTTCTTATCAACTTAAAGGGTTGTAGTTATAGAAGTATGCTATTTTTTCTGGAACTTGAATAATACCTCGAATAAATTCCAAAGCATTAGAGCATTGTGCATGTACATTTCAGGTTTATTCTTAAAAAAAGGGGGTGAGTGTTATACAGTGAATATACCTAAAAATTAAAAATTGCAGCTTGAAAATATAGGCGTGCATTATATGCCGGATTTTACGGTATATTTTATTGGTTCTAGATCAGCGATACTCAACCTTCAGCCCAATGGGCTTTTATGAGTGGCCTGGTCACATCATGGCCAATTTAAGAATTTAAAAAAAATTATGCATAATTTAAGGAAAATTATGAAAATGTGTAACAAACATTTAACTTTTAAATGGTGTCTACTACTTTGTCTTTTATGGCATTTCTGTAAAACTTTTGTAGTTTTTTTTTTTGCCAGTAAATTTTCCCTACTTATGTGCCCAGATTCATTTCAGCATGGTTCAATAACTCCTCCTTTTCAATTTTGACATCAGATCTTTAAATGTTTTTTTTTTTTTTTTTTTGGCATTCGTGACCTGATTGTCTACAGATCATTAGGGCAACATGCATATCCAGGGCTGCCGATGTTCCATCAAAAGTTTTTGTCCCACTTATTAACTTATCCTTTTTGCCATGTCCAATATTCCACACTTATCAGCTTTCATAATTTTTTTTACAAGTCTGGTTGTACTTTAACCATATGCCTTTCAATGTTACAGATAAGTCCATTAAATATATCAATAACTATATCTAATCCCATGATATAGTAACGTCCTTACTTTTGCCAATTGCCAACATACGAGATAACATCAGTGATTTCTTTATTTTTAAGAAAACAATCTGAACTTTTATGAGAGCTTCTTTAGATGCTTGACTTTGTATTTCAAAAAAAATTTTATTTTGTTTTTTTATCAATTTATGTATGCATTGTGCAAAACATTTTTTAACTATTGTTGCCATGTTCATCAATAAAGAAAGTTTCCAAAGCATCATGGTCTCTCTTTATGTATAATAAGGCAACAATAACCAGATAGCTATTTAATCATGTGAGCCTTTCCCCTTCTGTTGAAATTTTGATTAGAGAGTTCCATAATTTTCATTACAAGACTTGCATTTAAGTGCTATTTTTACAGAATACCTCTTGAAATGGTGTTATTTGATAGCAACACAGTGCAGACCACTTTTACAAGGAGCTTTCTGCAATAATTAGGGAAGCATAGCTGGTGTGTTATAAAATGTAATTTACTTTGGGTTGGAAAAATGTCATACTAGTCTTAGATGATTATCTCCTTGCTGTATGATCTTTGTATTGTATCTGATGATTTCTTTTTATCACTTCTTACTCATTTTGGATAACGTCTTTCTCCATTTAGTATGCAACCTTTAATTTTTATTTACATGGTTGTTATAAGAACCCTGCTTATCACTTTTATCAACAAATAAAATCTAAAATGATTTAAGAATTCAGTAAATAACTATTTGTTTTAGTAACATGAATAAGAAGTTTGAATAAATTCTAAAATAAAATGCACACACAAGTCTGAACTAATTCAGTTTAGTATGTAACCACTGAGATGTTAAGAGACCTGGGCAAAGCTTTATACTCTTAATAAACTTTGAAGAAACTGAAAAGTTTCAGAATTTTTGGAGCAATATCAAACATTTTTCAACCCGTTTTATATGTTCCTTTGAATTACATTAAGTAATAGAAATTTATTGCATTAACTCTTTGAACTTTGTACCTCTAGGAGGTTAGCATGAAGTGTTTGCTAGTCTCCGGAATTCAATACTCTGAAGGCAGTTTAGGATCTACTTGTTTAAATAAAATATATAAATTATGTAATGCTATTTTTTTATATCGCATCTTATTAATCAGAACTTCTGTAATTCAGTTTACCAAATATCAAGAAAAGAAATGTAATTAAATTTTTTATATACTCTGCTCTTTGTTCACTTTTGCACAGCTGTGTATAAAAGATTTACAACACTGAATGTCCTAATAAAAAAATAGAAAACCAAATTTTTGTGAAAAGTATGACAAACATATATTTATAAGGCATGTGGCTTGTAAAATGTGCACAAACTGAATATAAATAGTGTTTAAAATATGGTTTTATATATAAATACAGTTATATATTTTCTGCCTCTTACATTTGTATGCAGATTTTATGGTTATATTCTTGGATATAAGTTACCCTGTGTGAATAATTCCACTCATTTTTGTTGCATTAATTTCTATGGAAATAATACGAGATGCAGAGGATGAGTTTAAAGTCTTTCTTTCTTCTTGGTTCAGCACATAGAGATAGCAGATGATATGTGCTAGAAAAAAAATTTAGAAATCTAAAAAATTAAAATTACAAATTGATACTGTTAGTCTGTTTATTAATAAACTCAAGAATTTTTGTGTACACAATTGTAGTAAATGAAATACATATGCAAACTCAAAGTTAAAAAAATTGTCTTAATTTCTTGTTCTAAATATATCAGTTATACAAAACTAATTATAAATTTGAAGTACAAGAGCAATTAGAAATGTTTAAAAGCTAATATTCTAAAATTGTTTATATATTTTTGTGTATTTTCTTGAAAGAGAAGGTATTGCCATGCTTTCAGAAAAACTTTTTGCTATCTATCACTACTAGTCTGTCATCCTTGTTATTTGACGTTGGTTCTGAATTGTCAGATAAATTTATAAAAAAAAACCCTTTTTGCTTATGCAGAATGATTTCTAATATTTGTTTTAAGAGATGGAATACAAGATTGCATTGAGTATTAAAAGTTTCACATATATGTGATGTCACCGTTTCTTTTAATTAGGCTTTAATAAATACATCTTAAAGGTTACAGTTAACACAAAATAGTCTCAGCTGTGCAGCAAAATTTGGCTAAAGCAACCTCAACAAAAATTCTGTGTTTAAAGTACTTGTTTGTTACGCTTTATGTTGTCCTGCTATGTTGCCATTAATAAGAACCTTATGCAAATTTATTGATTTATAAATTAACAAAATCATTATTTTTTCATTAATTTTTTGGTTTTGTGATTTGTTAATAAATATACAGTGAAATACATTTAACGTGAAAATGCCTTAGACAAATTATCGGTTAATAAAAAATAATACAATGGTCCTAACAAACTACGATGTATGTTCATGCATTTTTTTCTCTTAACACAAAATGAAAATTGCTTCACATGAAGAGACTTCCCTTCTGGGAGTGAAGAAAATATAGAAAACATCAGCTGGACTTTGAGAAATTTTCTGCATTCTTGGACTGTCCTAGTGTATCATCTGAAGAATTCGTTACAGTATATGATAATGTGTGTACAGCCCCAATTATGGCAGACAAACACATTTTGGAGTTTGTTCTAAGCTCAAAAAATATCATTGATGGAGTTTCTGATGAAGAAAATAAAATGAATTATGCAACTCCTGTTCCTGTGTCATCCGAAATTAGGAATATCATGAAAAGTATGCAGAGTTATTTAGAAGCACACATCAATGGTGATGCTAAAAAAGACAATGCAAAGAAAAATATCAGATTATTTTTCAAAAATTCAATAAAAGTTTTTTTTTTTCAGAAACTTGAAAATATTTCATTAGACTTCATTAAGTTCTTGTGAATGTTTTTCTTTCATTGATTGTTATTAAATGCTTGCATATGTATAAGTCCCCTATGTTTCGTGTTCAGCGTTTTCATGGTAAATATTACATTTAAGTTTGTATTCATAATTTCCTAATTCTTTTGAATCTTTAAAATTTTTAAAGTATAGCATATTAGCTTTTGTTATCCTTTAAATTAATCATGGGGAGGGGCTACATTAGGCTGGTTTCTGAGTAACATCATTCATATACAGTTTCTACAGAGGGTAACAGTTTTATAAACTATCATGCAGCAAAGCTGATTCTTATGAATTCTTTAGAAACTTTTGTCCACACAAAGATATGGTGGGGAATAATTTAAAATTGCAATATCTGTGTGTGCTATCTTCAGTTGATTTGCTATCATCATGCCTCCAATATAATTTTATGCATTGAAACTTTTATAAAAATAGTTATTCTCCAAAATAAAGAAGATTGTGTGTTACAGAGCAATGTAAATTGTATTGTCTGTAAGAGTTCCATGCAATTTTTGTGACTTTCTTGCTTCATATAGATTATTAAAATTATGTGAAACAAATCAATCTGTAAAGTTATTTAAAAGTACATTGAAATTTTTATTTGCCTTTAGAAATGCTTCCTTTTGAATGTATAATGTATGTTTTCTTGTTGGGGAGATACTTTTGTAGATTAAAGATTTTTCTTGCATGTGATATGTAATGTAAGGGAATTTATCTTTTACTATTGAAGTCATTTGCATAAATATAATTGTTAATTTGTCACCCATTTCCTTAAATGCTATTTAAGCTTGGTTATTCAAGTTTGATTTATAACTTGTTGTTAAATAAAATTTTTTTATTCCCATTCAGAATCAGTTATGATTTCATGTTTATAATGTATTTAAAATCAAATTATAGATTTAAATTATTTAAAGTAGACCGCTTGAATGCTCAATGAATGTTAAACTTCTAATTAAATTTCAATATTATTATTATTAAAAATCTTATTTGAATATCGAAAATGTTTAACAGTTCTGCAATTTTTTTTTTATCTAATAGTATTCTTCTATCATACTAAAGTATAGCTAATTTTCATTATTTTTACTGTTATAAATAACTTACTCTAATTAGACAATAATGTTATCTGTTTTGTTAGTCTTCTGAGTCTGGTCACTTTATTCTAAAAGTATTCAGTAATAAAACAGCCTTGTATTTTGGCCTTGTTACTTCACTGCAACAAAAAACTCAGTTGCATGAAATTTTTATCTTTAAAAATTAATATATATTTTTTTTAAATTTTGGTTGTATTTTTTGTATTAATTTTGAAAATAGGATTAGTGTGTTTTTTTATTCAATTTCAAAATTTTGTAACATTTAAATTACTTTTCAGGGATCTTTTTTCTACTTCAAGAAAAATTTGTGTTTATTTGAAGATATACAGTGATTGCTGAGGTAAATTATATTTTTTATTTTGGCATATTTCCAGCTACGAGGTCTTCTAGTAAATCATTTTGATGGGGGGAGGGCAAATTAGGTATTTTTGAATTCATAATTGAAAGAACTGGTATGAGTGTCTGCTTTTTTAAATGATTTTTTTGCATAAAATATTATAAAGTAGGCTTCTAGATACCATGAAAAGTATTGTTTTCTAATGGCATTTATGATGTATTATTCATTTTTTCACCAATTCGTCTGGGGAGAAAAAAATCTTTTTTTTTTTTTTGAAATACTTGTGAATGGATTTATAAAGCATGAGTGAGATATTGAGAAACCTGTAGCATGTATCATGATTCCTTACCTCAGCTAACTGTTTCATGCAAAAAAAAGAAAATATATTGGTTTTTGGAAGTATATTGTCTCTTTTCAAAATACTTTTTACGAGGTGCCTGACTAGTGCAAAAATGTCAATTTTGATGAATTTTTTTACTCTAAATTTTATTTAGTTGAATTTTCTGCTTTCTAAAAATACCTTACTTTTGTTTATATTTCAATTATTTACGAAATTATAACATTTTTTATGTCGAGAGAAAGCAGTAAAATCGATCCGGAAGTTGGGTATCGAAACTGGAAGTGTTTGCATTTTTACACTTTTTTTAATGTTTTATCGAACTTATTTTAAAAATATTAATTTAGGTAAAGTAATGAGGGGACATGGTGATATTTTTAAAAATATAGTTTTTAGTAAAATTTGGCAAAAATAAATTTGTACATTTTTGTTGTCATTTTTCCATTTTCTTATGCCCTTGCTTCTCGACATTTTGTTTCAGATTTAACTTCTTTTATATATATATATATATGTATTTAATAGGAAACTGTCTTCTAAAAGACAAAATATTAATTAATTATGCCGAAAGCAAGATCTGGGAGGTCCGAGAAGCTCAGATTTAATGGAAATTGCTTCATAATTGGTGCTAGCAATAATGTGAACATTGACACAGCTGATCCCAATAATATTGAGTCATCTGGTGAGAAAAAGTTGAAATATATTCCTAAAGAGGTTTCAAAATTTACTCAGAAAGCCTTTTTCAGTAACATTTCATGGAGTATTTTACTTAAAAATACAATTATTAATCTTGAAACATGTTGCTTAGGTGCATTATTAACGTTAATTCCTCTTAATTTGTGATATACTGGTTTATTATCATTGTATATATATATATATAATTAAAAATGCAAATACTACTCTTCCTAAGATGTACATGGATTTGCAAAATTTGATCTGGAATGTATTTTAGATTCTGCGAGACATCCTTTAGAATTTAGAAAATTTTCTCGAAGAAAAAAGAAAAGCTATGTAGAAATAAAATTACGAACGATGAAAAAAAGGCAAAGTGTATATGGAGGTAATATTTACTGATAAAATAAGACACCTTAATATATTTTATATTGCGTATTTCTTAAGCTCTAAGATACTTAGTGGAAATATTTACACCTGTTTTTCTAGTGTGCTTTTTATGTATCTAATTTTTATTTTTAAAAAACTCTGTATTTAGACTTTAAGAAAAGCTTTTTTGACTATAAAATTGGTAACAAATTTTTTTTAAAAAATTGAAACAAATATATAATACTGATTTGTTACTATAAAAGGTTTATTCTTTTGATACAAAAAGGTTTTAGATGCATAATTCTTTAAGATTTTGATTATAAATCTTTAAATGTGTTTTTCTTTGAAACAGATTTTTCCATGTTTTATCTCACGACAAACATGATATCTCAAAAAGTTGTTGAGATAATTGCATGAAATGTTTACTATTATAGTATGCAAGCAGTGAACTAGAGATTAAGAAAAAACAGTATTCTTACCATTTCTATGGTTGTTTTTCTTCGTAATGAATGCAAAATTTACATTTCGTGCACTTTTTGCCCCCTAATTTTGTGATAAATTTAAATTATTCAAAGATGATAAATCAATGCATAGGTAACTGCTTTCTAAATAAAAGTCTTAGAGCTTCATTTATTTCTTGCATTAGAATTTATTTTACAGTGTTTGCTGTGCAAAAAAATGCATAATTTTAACCTTAAATTGTCCATTTTCTTACAAAAATATATTGAATTTTTTCTTTGTTATTTTTATAAGTTTTTTCAGGTATAATTAAACAAAAAATGAGTTTAAAGATAAATTTTCAGCAATATTTCAAAAACATGTTCCCACAACTAGTCAGACACCTTAAAGAATTCCTTACTCGAGAACATAAGTATGTTGCATTATTGTAGCTTCATTCCTAAACGCTGGGAGTATGCCTATTTACCTCATTCTAAAAATTATCTTAAATATGCATATTATATTTCCTTTTATTTCAATTGTAGATATAAGAAGCAGGAAAAAAATATTTCAAGATGACGGCCCCAAAAGATTTTGAAATCGGTGACTTAGTTTGGGCAAAGTTGAAGAATTTCCCCTTTTGGCCAGCAAAAATTGCTGACCCTCCGACCGTATTGGAAAAAGTTTTTTGCACTGCCAAAGGACCCCAAAAGAAAAAGTCATGTACGCGTAGAAAAGCTCAACATTATGTCTTTTTTTTTGGAAGTCAGGACTATGCTTGGATATGGGATAAAAACATTGTTCCCCATTCTGTAGAAATGTTATCTAATGTTTCTAGAAAAAAATCAGCTTCATATGTAAAAGCAATAGATGAAATCATTGCAGCAGGGGGTGTAAGTGTTCCAAATCTCAAACTTGTGAAGGAGGAATCTGTTGAAAATGACGAATTAAGCAAAAATTTAGTAGATGGTGTATTCTTAGAAAGTACTAAGCAGTAGATTAAAGTTGAAAAGACCGAGGAACCTGTTGAGAATGGCGAATCATCTAAAGAATTTTTAGATGTTTTTGTAAAAAAGAGCACAAAACCCAAACAGAAAAATAAACGTGGAAAGACCAAGAAGTTTGTTGAGGATGATGAATCATCCAAAAGTTTTTCAGCTGTTAAGAGTCGAGGTAAAACTACTAAGATTCCATCTGTTGCAGATGATAAATTACTTAAAAATCTACAGCCCTTCCTGTAAAAAAAAAAGTAGAACACCCAAAGAGAAAATTACACATGAAAAGACCAAAAAACCACCTCAGAAAAGAAATTTGACAGAAGAAGCAAGTGACAGAAAGTTATCTCCTGTGCGAAAGTTATCTCGTAAATCAGATGACAATTCTGCTTCAACTTCCAACACTCCTCGTAACAATACTTATAACCCGGTTGGAGTTAACCGGTCGCTGGTTGAACAAATATATGTTGAACCTTCTCCAGTACCCGTTCTGGATATGTCAAGACCCAACCCTATTGTGAGAGCAAAAAAATCAGAGCAACTGCTAAGAAGATTGGATTTATAGGCTTGGGAACGATGGGACAAAGGATTGTCAAGAATTTGTTAGAGTCTGGGCATGATGTTTCAATATGGAATAGAACACAGGAGAAATGTGCACAGTTTGTTGAAGCTGGAGCTCATCAGTTCTTGACACCTTGTGATGTGGTTTTGCATTGTGACATTATCTTTTGTTGCTTACCTGGACCAGAGGCAACAAAATCCGTAGTTTTTGGAAATATGGGCATTCTGCAGGGGTTTCAGAAATGCAAGCCTGGAACCAAAGGATTTGCAGTATTGACGGCTTTGGATCTCAAAACTTCACAAGAAATTTCTTCAGCTGTTACTTCTGAAGGTGGGAATTATCTCGATGCTCCTATCAGTGGTTCAATATCTGATGCAGAAGCAGGCACCCTGCTAGTTGTTGTTGCTGGGAAGCGTGAGTTTTTTAATGACTGTGTGACCTGCTTCCGTGCTATAAGCAGACATGCATATTATTTGAGTCATGATGTTGGAAGTGCTTCAACAATGTATTTGTGCACTAGTATGGTAAGGGGTATTGCAACTGCTATTTTGGCTGAAGGAATGTCTCTAGCTGAGAGCATGAGTTTTTCGAAGAATAGTTTCCAAGAGTGTGTTGAATTATCTACCATGAATTGCTCTCTTTTTAAAGAACTGGGTTTGCCCATGGTTACAAATAATTTTACTACTAACCGTTCACTTAAGTATCAACAAAGTGATTTGCAAATGATTTTAGAAACTAGTGAGACATTTATACAACCTCTGCCATTGGTATCTGCTGCAAACGAAGTATACAAGAAAGCCAAAAGATTTCAGTATTCTAACCATGATGTGTCTGCTGTTTATTTTGGAGCAAAACGTTAACAAAATCTAAAAAATGTTTTCTTATTCTATATATCTTAGAAGTTAACATTTGGTTTGAACTTATTGTAAGATGTAGAACTGAAAAAGCTCTTTTCAAATTTATTGTAAGATGTAGAATACAAATCTTGTGTGATCCATTAAAATTATTGGTATCTATTATATTTACTGACTTATTTTTTTAATATATTTGGGTAAACACATATTTTTAATTAGAATCATCATTAGTGTCTAAATTTATAATTTAAATATTTATGAAAAAGTTGAAAGTAAAAAAACCTAATGCTAGACATATTTTTTTCCGAAAGGGTATTAACGAGTGTCACATAATATATAATTTTTTGTAATAAGTTGAAATATACTGTGAGGCATGTTTAAGTTTTTATTTTCTGGTACTAATTGATAGTAACTAATTGGGTTTAGTTACATTGATGATGATGAATTATTTATATGTGACTATTTCTGCTCTACATACCTGTAACACTGCCAGTGCCTCGTAATTGGATACAGTAATATAATAGGATTGCTCATTCTTTTCTCTCTCATCTTACCTTTATGACGACATTGAGGTAACAACATTGTTCGGCCATATTGGTTTTCTCTCAATGGTTAATACTTTTATGAGTAGTTTATTGTAGTGATAGCATTCTCGCCTTTGAACAGCCAATATAACTTCATATATTTTGGTAGAAGTATGTTGCTTTTCAAAATGTTTAGGTTGGCATTGGTTAATTCAGTAGAGGCTTGCATATCAAAGGTTTGCTACATATATTGCCTTTAAATGAATTATATATATATATATGTGACTAGAATTAGTAGGTTCTTTCTCATGAAAATGAAGACATCCTTAATCCAGGTACAATAAAGTCACCACTTCTTTAACCCTCCAACTGGACAGAACGGATTTTTCCGCCCTACTAGAGAGGCTTTGAAAATGGACTGCACGGATTTTTCTGCCTTCAAGTAACGTTTTCAAAAGCGGATTAGCCGCACTTTTCTGAAATCCTTTCCCCCTTTTAAGGTTTAACATCTTGAAAGATAATGAGGGACGGAGGAAGCAACACAGCAGGAGTTTTATGGCTCGCAGGGAACCCTGTGTTTTGACCCTGGGCAATGTAAAAAATCGGGGAGAAATTTCTTTACAACCCAAGAAGTGTTTCTTTGCTAGCTTGTATTTTAAAAGTTTCCAAAAGTCCCAACGCATAAGTAAAATATGTTACAATTCCCTTTTGGTTTCATATTAATTTCAAACTGTAACAAGTTGGGGCGTGTCAGGGCAATCTGCTATTTTATATAGTTAGACAAATTATCTTTTTTTAAGTGTATTCTTTCGCTTCATTTTTCTTATTCAAAGCTTTCAGTTTTTGAAACATGATTATTTTATTATAAGATACCGAAAAAATTAATAAAACACCAAACTCTTTAAAATTTGGAACCTTTTCAATTTTCCAACCACTAAAAATGAATAAATTTAAACTTTTCATCAAATCATTTGAAACATTTTCTTACACTTTGATAAAAATTATAACGAAAAAAAAACTAATTAAGATTTATTAGTTTTTTTTTTTTAGATTTCAAAGCCTGAGTGTTCAGGTAAGTTTAAGTACAGTGTGTGTGTGCCTGGTTATATATTGTTAAAATACACCAAATTATATTTGAATTTTAAGTGCTTGAACTTCAGTTTACATCAAAGACAACATGAATGAAGATTTTCACAAATTTTTTTTATAACTTGAATGTTTGAATAAATGGTAATCAAAAATATACAGAAACATTTACAGTAGACATTTATGCATATAAATAAACATAAAAATCAATTTTAAATTCGAGCTATTGAAAAACATTCGAATTATATATTCAAAAATATCTATTTATACAAAATACCTCAACATTTATCTTTTTTTTAAGGCTAACTGAATAAGTAATTAAAATCTGGATATGTGTTGAAATCTCGACCTTATATATATAAAGCTAGAAATTTTATGTTAGAAATTCCATTTGAAATTTCGAAAAAAAATGCATCGTGCAGTTAAAAATTATTTACCATAAGTTTTAGCAATTGTTTGAGTATAATAAAATTTCAAATTTTATTATATAGCTTCTTTGGTATCTTTTAATATATTTCGGCCGCGGTAGCTGAGTGGTATAGGTATCGGAGCGTGGCTTCCTTTGTCACGAGTTCGAGCCCAGTACCACTAAAGACCCGCCGTGTAGGGCAGCGATGCACGCGTTAAATCTGTCGAGAGCTGAAACGTCCTCCCATTGGTGTGGTGGGGTAGTTAGGAGAGGGGGTGCCAGCTCAGGTGTCGTCCACGTCACTTGACCATGGTTCAAAATTACGTCTTCCGTCGCCAAAAGCCCTCGTGTAGCTGAACAGTGCGACGTTAATATTTAATCATTCATTTAATATATTTCGAAGATTTCATACAATTCGGTTGAAAACCGCATGCTAAGAGCAAAAAAATATACTAAAAAAATTGATGAATATACAATTACAATAAATTCTTACATAGAGAAGCAAAACTGAGAAGCTAAAGCGTAGGATTAAAAAATTTTGAGTATATCTGAAGTAGTTTTCGAAATATTTATTTTAAAGTTTAGAAAATTTGTGTGCGTTATGTTATACTTGATATTAATTAAATGGTTAAAATAATGTGTTAATATTAGTCATGTAATCGTTTGATGACACATTCATATACTAATAAAAATTACCATGGTCATTGATGCGAATGTCAAGAATTTTATGTAATTTTAAATTCAGACATTAAGATATTGATGTAGAAAATATAAAACGACCATCTAAAATACATGAAAAATGCAGTCTGCTATAAAATGATCTTGACAAACAAAATCCGGCATTTTCACTTACTATGGCAGAGCCGGCTTAGTCAGGGGCGATCTGGAAAAACAGAGAGAGAACCGCGGTTTTGATGGATGCCGCTCTAGCTTTTAAAGCTCCCAGGAAAAATTATATATATATATAAATTACAAATGCAAAAATAAATCTTGTAATTTTCCATACATTTTTATAACAACGAATTGTGGAACTGGCTTCCAATACATTGTTGTGTTTGACAATTTCTAAGGTAACCACAACCCTACTTTAGATAGATTTGTACTACTTTTTCGTAACCGTATTCCTTTTAAAATTAATTTGTGCAGCCAAAATACACCTTTTGTACCCTTAAAAATTTATGTTAACTATAACGGTTAATTTTAATTTATGCAACTTGTGAAATGTTCATAAATAACTATTTCCGTCTAAACAGTTTACATGAAAAAAAAAGTTTGGACTCCCTCATTCATTAGGGATTTATATAAGATTCTATCATTAAATTTTATTTTTCACCGAAAAGGGTTGAGTGGTAGTGTATAGTGCTTCCACACCACAGGTCTGGGGTTCTATTAACCGGCTGCGCAAGGTCGACTCTGCCTTTCATCCCCGCTACATTGGGTCGATAAATGAGTACCAAGCTTGCTTCGGGTGTTAAACACTGAAGGTCTGTTCATGCACCTCAGCGTCCAATGGTCACGTGTATTACGATGGGCACAGTAGTTCCTGGCCCTCATGGATTGTTGTGCTTCTGAGTTTGAGGATTACCTCACTTTGGGGATACCCCTTAGATAAACATGTATTTCCACTCATTTGCAATTAAACATTTTTCTTTAAATTACGTTTATTTCAGAAGGAAGTTTGATTTTTCAAATGTATTTGCTTAATAACATGTATATTTGTGTATTATATTAAACATTTTATCAATCCAAAATTACATGTTTTTAGCTCCTCTAAAAGCTTTTAGGATTTTACAACCGATCTTACAATCCATATATATACGTTTTATAGTAGTATATTTAAAAATGACAAGGACATTTTTACGACTGTGTGAGCTGTTATGCCTCGTTTATGAATATAAAAAAATGCATTCAGATACAGTTTTTAAAATGTACAGAAATAAGTGGAGCAGCAGGATACTTACATATTATGAATATTTTTGTCTGCAGTAAGTTATATTTATATTTCAGTTTCTTTACAATTTGAATAGAAGTTGTAAGCCACACACACACACATTTTGCGAATAGTTTGATATTGAGTATAAACCCATAGGCTGTTTAATATTGTAAAGTGTTTTACTTTGATACCAGCACACATTAAAATAAGACTCGTTTGCAGTTATATGATCAGCTTCAGTGATATTTAAATTGTCACAAAAAAATAGTCTACACGTACGAAAACATTCTTTCACAACCGCACACCACATCTCTCATACTATATCTTCCCTACAGCAGGAAATATTTGTGTATACTGAAAAATTTAATACAGGATACATTTCCAAGTGTTAAATTTGTTTTTAAAATTTGGTATGAATACATTGTGGAACTGTCGGTTAAAACTTCACTGAACAAAATTGTTTTAAGTGTACTGTTTTGAAAGACAAGATTAATTAGGGAGAACTTTTCTCACAATAGAATTTGTAATGTCTGAATTGTGTGAAAATGTAGTTATCGATGTGTGACATTTTCCTTGTAATAAAAGAAACAGAAAAATAAATTTAACTTGAGTAGAAAATGGTTAGTACTGTCATGCGCATTTGAAGAAGTATATCCCCCATTAAAATTAAAAATTATTGACTGAATATGTGTTATGTCCATCACAAATGCCGATGTAGAAAAGGAATTTTTATTTAATACAAGAAGTTCGAACAAGAGAACACTAGGAAGGAAAATTTAAATTTTTCCCGAAAAATATTCAGTTAACATAAAAATATCTTTTATATGATTTTAATTAAAATAAATTAAAAGTATTGAAATCCTTTTTTATGCTATTTTAAATTAAAAATATAACTGAATAGAGAAAGATCGGTTTTATTTCATAAATATAATCATTGTATGTAATATTTATTGTGTTATTGTTTAAAAATGAGATAGGGCCTTTGCTCTTTTTACCTCATTACTTTTTTAAAAAACAGGAAAGTGAGCGCGTTTTCTTACTCTCATATTCAAAAATGAATACAGGATGCTTTTTTCTGGTTCAAATCGCAATACCAAATATATATATATATATATTTTTAATTTTTAAAAAATGACAGAAAAATAAATTTTCTTTGAAGAAAATATAATTATTTTTCAACTTCTAACATACTATTTATTTCATTTTTTTCCTCTTTTTTTTTTTTTTTTACCTTTCATTTCGTTTTTAATTTTACTGTGACTGAACATATAGGAGAAAGAAACACCGTATCTTTCAAAGAGGATTGATCAAGAGAGGATATCTACGCTTTTTCAAAGAAGATTGCCCAAGGCAACTTAACAGCTAGCTGTAAACGATTGATCTCTTGGTTCTTACTTTCAAAGGGACCGAACTGGGTCGTAAAATTTTCCCCGTTCGACCTCCCAAGTTCTAAAAGGGGGAAATTAAAAAAGTCTGTTGCATTTTTGAAGGGAATCGCAAAATAAGAGTTAAACGCTTTCGGAATAACTTTTCAGGAGGAAGATATCCAGTTAGAGGATTAATCACTTCAGAAACTGCTTTTGGTAAGGAGTTCTTGTGAGAAAATTCATTCACTGTATTGTTGTGAACCGAAACATTGAACTTATACACCAGCTATTTTTGCCTTTTGGGCAAAACCAATGTCTTGGCTCATCATCTGCGCTGGATGTATGATCCCACGCAGCCCAGACAGCATGCCTCATCTCATTCACATTTTGAGAATTGGCCCGAATAGCATTGCCATAAAAAAAGTCGTCAATTTGCTTATAACAGCATCGGTTAGGCGACCTTTCAAACCAATTGTTTTCCCATCGAAAGCTTCTTTTCCTCCCATAAGGCTTTCAATTTCCGTAAGCGGCTACCCATTCGCTTTTGAACATGGCTCACACACTCTATTTTTTCAATGGAAACACTATTGTGAAGATCCCCTTGGATCTCACTTTGAGAACGAGAATAATTTGGAGTCAGATAAGAGCCAGTAGCCATTTTTATAAATAATTTTATTTGGTTATCTTTCCCAAATAGAATCAAAGACTTTTAATAACAAATAATTCAAAATTAGCTATATGAGGTTTAAAAGGGACTTTCCTTTAAATTAACTTAAATATTTAATGATCCAATTAATTAACAATTAGAATATCGATCACGCAGAGATTACCACGATAAGAGATCCCAAAATTATATTCAATAATATTCCTATTGAACATTTAACTTTAATCTCACTCCTAATATAAAGCTTTAATGAGACTTTAAATATAAATCAATATTTACCACACTGAATTTCAACTCTTCCTGAGATTAATTTATCGAACTAGAGAAATCTTCAATAATAAATCTCTAACTTCACTATTATACCTTTCTGCTTCAATCTCTTTCTCCTATTGCTTTTTACTTTACTATTCCGTTTGACTTAAATACTTTATCTAATCTGCATATATATAACAAGGAATCCTGTCCTCTCTTTGGAGCTGATTGGAAATAGGTAGGGGAATTAAATTTCCATAAAAAAGACGTCTCAGAAGGTTAGTGAGAAAGTTAGTATAGGTTTGTCACACTATTCCCATATGTTTTTTTTCAGCAATAGACGAAAATGTCTGAGTCACCATCAACTATGTATCGTTGATATTTCAACCCATGTTTTTTTTTCTGAACGAAAAAAATCTTTCTGCATTCCGCAAACTTCCATTCCTCCAGCACATTCGCTATGGTTTTTATGCAGAAAATTTAGTGTTTAGTCAAAAAAGCACTATATTTTGGCCCATTATAGGAATCGCATCCTTTGCAACAAGAGGACATGACTTCCTTATCGAGAACTTTCCCGCTGTCAGCTCAAATCAACGTACACTCTCCAATAAGAGATGTATGTCCACGGGTCTTTTAGGTCCCATCACACCACTAGCTACAACAGAATTTATGGTGCCATCAATAATTTTTTTCCTCAGCAGCAGCTTTCTTCATCGATGCATTTGCCAGCGCTTTACTTACATCAGCTATCTTCGCATTTATTCTGTCGTAAGCTTTCTGAGACTCTGGATTTGGCAAACACATAAGAGAACAAAACGTCTCGAGCGAAGACATTCCTTGGCCTATATATTGCATGGCCAAAACAGACCGTCTGTTGATTTCAGGTATATTTTTTATACCAATCAATTCACACGAATAAAGTTTTTTTTTCAATGCTACATTTTCTGCATGTGAACTGAAATGTAGAAAATAATCCCACGGGGGAATTTTCACTCATTTTTATTTTGCCATAACACACAGGGCAACAAAGTAATTTTTGAACTTGGGAAAACAATAAACTAATCTTGATTAGTCTATAACCTTGACACTCAAGGCAAAGATCATTTTCGTATGTTTCCGAAATCTTTTGTACACTTGGTAATTTTTTCGCAGATGAACTTATGTTTGGCGAAACATTTTCGAAAGAAATATTACCCCTTTTTCTGACACAGATTTCTTCCGATACATGCTTCTTTGAAATCTTTTCTTCTTTGGTCTCTTTCCAGATGAAGTTTTTTCAATGGAACATCCATGTTTAAAAGCTTTCAATAACAAATGAAAAAAGAATGCTAATCCAAAATCCAAATGAAAATAAACAATCCCGCTTAGATAAAAAGAAGTTAAAGTTGAGTTGCAGTTATGCTACTCATGAAATCAATTTGATATTAGGTTTATCTCTTTTAATAAAACTAATCGACGAGAAATATTAAAATGTTTTGAATGTGTTCTGACAACTGTCAAAAGTGGGCGTGGCAGATGCAAGTTTTTTTTCCGTGTTACTAGTTATTTCTCCATAACTTCGGAAGTTTTCACAGTATCAACAAAATTTTGGCAGAAAAATGCTCAGAAGCGTTAAGGCTTTAACATATATATATTTTTTTTATAAAAACTGAAAAAAATGAAATTTAAGGTTCCTCCGAGGACTTAAGCTAGTCTTTTTCTATTAATTGTTCCTTTAAACCCTTTATATGTCTTCTAATTCTTCAAGAATATCATATGTTTCTCATCTTTCAGGAAAATACACTCATAGACAAAAAAATTAGCACACCAAGAAGGAGTCTTCAAAATAAAACGAAATTTTACATACATGACAACTTTGATATAAGTAAATTATTAGAAAATCAAAGAAAAAAGTATCAGTTATTTCAGAGAAAAAGGCAAAAGAATGGAGGATTTAATACCCTGTTGAGCCATATCTAGCGCGAATGCACGATGCGATATGATCGGGCATTAAGACATACAAGTTGTTTATGATATCTTGAGACATTTCGTAACATATTTACTGTAACCTTGCGTCTCGTTTAATCAAACTCTTGGGATGCCCAACTGAGCATCCCTAATGATCCCATATATGATGGATTGGAGACAAATCTGGGGATCGGACAGGCCAAGGAAAGGTAGTAACAGTGCAAAGACAGTCTTGTGACACCCTGGCCGTGTGAGGGCGAGCATCGTCTTATTGAAAATGGCTCTTGGGAGCCGTCGGATGAATGCAACTCATGTGGTTGCAGGCTGCCATGGTGCCACGGATCAATACTAAGGGTGATCGTGTATTGTAGGCAAAGGCACCCATACCATCACATTATCTGTGAGAGCTGTGTGTCGCTGTAAAACAAAGGCAGGTGGAGGCATTAAAAACGGACTCTCCACTCACGAACATGATTGTCATCACTGCTGAGATTGAATCAGGATTCGTCGCTAAAGACAACCTGCTTCCATTCCGCTGCAGTCCAGTATCCTCGTGCGTGGCACCACTCCAAAAAAAAGGCATCGTTGGGTGGGCGTCAAGGGCACCACACATAATAGGTACCACGATCCCAAATGTCCTTCAGCCAGGCGCCTTCCTATGATTCGAGAAGACACAAGGGGCCCTAGTGAAGGCGTTATCTGTGCCTGGATGGCGGCCCATGAAGCAGTTGGCTGTACGCATGAATTTCTTGCGATGTGGCGTTTTTCTCGACAACTGGTCTGTCAAGAGCATCCTGAGCCTTGTCATTGTGTAAATGACATCTGTCGGATCCACTGGTCCCAACACCTCACAACACAATCAGAGCGACCTAATTGACGAGCTACTTGCCTAGCTGACCACCCAGCTTCCACCAGGCCGATGGTTCTCCCCCTCTCAACCTGCTACAGCTACTCATATTGTCTTCGAAAACGGTGTAATGGAATGTCTACCACAGCTGTTCCTTTGTAAATTATTCAGCACACTCAAACAAGCTTTGGTTACCTGTTTCATACTCCACGGAGAACGTTGTTAAACGCCCTCTACCGGTTATACGTAATGCGCAATAACGCTGCATTTCTAATCACTTGCATATCTCCCTGATATGTAAAGTACCTTCATGGCAAGTTTCGTTACGATTCCGCAATTATTTCTTGTTGAGCTAATTTTTTTTGTCCATGAGTGTATCTATTTTAACATCATGTTTCTTAGTTAAGGATTTAAAGGAAATGTTCTTAACTTTTTATACATCCCTAATTCTGTCATTTTAAACTGATAATTTGTGCAATATTGCTGCACTTGAATAAATGAAAATCGATCTTTTTAATCAATATTCATCAACAACTTTCATCGTATATTTTTTTCCAGTTTGTACAAACTAAATATATGTGTTTTATCATGAAGTATCAAATAATTGAGTTCCCTCTTTAATTAAATATCATGGACCACATTATAAAGACATTAAGTTAATATCAATCTCTGGTATTAGGAAATCAATTCTTCAGTGCTTTTTTAAGTGATTTACTAAAATACTCATTCTGTTTGAATGCATACACTACGAACAATTTTAAATAAGAGATATATACTGCTGGCTGCACAAAATTTAACACCCTGAAGCAAAAACGCAAAACATGTGAAGTTGACATCACGTGTTGGCGGTTGGGTATTATGCAAATCAATACCATTATAGAGAAGACACATCACGAATGAATGTAGCACCACCCACAAGCGCTATGTAAAGGGAGAACAGATTAACGATTTGAAGAACGGCAATTGTGTTTTTTTTTCGTGTGGTTTCCTTTTACTCTTTTTTTCTTTATTTGCTTAAGCTATTTATCTATGCATCGAGAAAATTATTGAGCGTCTTATGATCAAGTTTCTGAATTCGACCCAGGAAGAATAGTAGCCTATAAGGAGATTGCAGATTATCTTGCAGAGCAATCGGTCAGAGTGTTGGACGAAACCAAGCAACTGTGATGCGGATGTGCCATTGCTGGATGCAGGAGGAAACAACGGACCAATGGAACCGATCGCACTCGCCTCATTCCATCAAAGCCCATTACGGCAGGCGGATGGTGCTCATGGCAGTGATGGAATGGGAAGCCACATCAAGAACCATAGCACAACAGATTTAGTTTGTTAAACATTATTCGGTGTCCGCTCGTACCATTCTATGCCATTTGCAGCGGAGTGGAATATCCGCCAGGCATCCATTTTTTTGTTTATCTTTGACTGGAAAATCCAAGTGTTTGCGCCGACAATGAATCGATGAACGGCGGACATAGACAACGGAAAGTAACGACATTGTTTTTAATGACACAAATCCCGCTTCTGCCTTTTAATATCCCGATGGACTGATTCGATTTTTTTGACACCGTGTAATAGGCTGCTTAAGTGTTGCGTTATAAAGTGCCCCACTGTTCCTGCTTCTTGTACTATGGCTTAGAGTGGTATTGTATTTCACTGCCGCAACACTCTAGTACGCATTGCCGGTACACTGAATAACCAGTACAACATCTCTGAGGTGTTGCAGCTCGTGGTCCTCCCAAATATTCAGTGATCGCCATCAACCATATTCCATAAGAATAATGCGCGACCACATGTGGCACGCAATGCTTAAGAATTCTTCCTTATCCATTAGATTGAATTGCTTCTTTGGCCTTCGTTTTGTTTAATTGCACTACAAGATTGTCAATAACTTGTAAGAAAACTCTCTCTCTGCAGCTCGAAATTTCTATCTTGTAGACATTATCTCAAAATCTGGGTCTCTTTTCTCATCTGAAAAAACTTCATTTTTCTCATTTTTTCATAGTTGGGCACAGGCACGTTAGCCAGTTGCAATGATGCAATGATCTTGCCTCGTAAGCGTCTCAAAGTTGGATATTTTTTCAGATAAGAACAAAGATAATGTCTGTAACATCTTAGTAGTGCACAGGAGATCAAGCTCTTCCCTTTACAGTACCTCACTGATTTTGTCCACCCTGTGTAAGATTTCGTCCCAAATTACCGTTAATAAAGTAGTCAGAAAACTTTCTAGTGTTTTGCGGAATTCTTAAGCTGTAACTCTCATGTCAGGGCACGGAGTATTAACTTCAATTAAATCTTCAACGGCATTCTTGATTTCGTTATGACTTGTAACTTGAGCTCTTGGAACATTTGCCCACACACACATGCAGACCATCAAGTTTGACTCAACGTTTCTACATAAAAAATCTTATTTCAGTGTTTTCAACTTTTGTTCATTGCTTCTTCGCACATAAACATTAATTTAAAATAAATTTTTATTTCCTTATTTATTATGAACACTAATGTTTCTGTGTTTGTAAAATCTTTCTTTGCGATACCAGAAAAGACGTCCATCGTTTTCAATGGCTGTGTCGGTCCTGCTTGCCTTCAAGCAAATGGTCCTACTTGCTTTGAAAAGTTCTAAGGTAAAGATCCCATCAAATTTGTGAAATAACTAATTTAAATCCTCAAAAATATTACTTATTTCAAAATTTTCTTTTCTAAAATTAACAAAAATATAAAATGTGGATGGACCAATTTCAATGTACATACATTTTACTAATTATTCTTTATTGAAGCAGTGCATCTTAAACTTTAAATATTTGCGACCCAATCTTCAATCATAATTTTCATTATATGCCCCCCCTTCTTACAATAACAATGTATTGAATGCAATTATAATGTACTTTGATGGTAAAAGTACTATACAATACGACTTTAATTATAAACCGTACTAATTATCAAGATAAATATTAAGTTTTGTATATAATTTTGTATATGACAAGCCCAGGGGAGTTACTAGCAATTACTAAATTTGTTTTTCATTGAATATTGATAAACGAATCATCAAATATTTTGTTCAATTCTGATACATTTGTAAGTAGTGTGTATTATATCAGTGTGAATGTGTATTTCATTTTTTTATTACATTAGAAAATGTTACATTGTAATTATTTTAGATTGCAAATTATTTTATTAAATTGATAGTTATTTTAAATCTTTTCTTTTCGATTTTTCTCGATAAGCTGCCCCCCCCCAAGTAGGGTTATCACGTCCTCTTAGGGGTGCACCTCACAGTTTGAGAAACGCTGTAATAAATGTTTTATTTTGAGAACAATTAAATAACAGTATTCAGGAAACCAAATATGATTTGGGAAAGAAACGCCAAGTGATTTGCATAATAATTTGGCCGATAGTGAAACGAAGATTTGATAATTTAGGTATGAAAATAAATAAGAATAAAAATGGCTTTTTAATAAATACTAGGCAGTTGTGTGTACGTTCTCTCTAATTTTAAAATTTTCTCTTTTTTTCAACCACTAATTCTTTTGCGCTCGGAAATCTCTTGTGCCCTAGGCATGTGCATAGCATGACTAGACGAAAAAGTGGGTCTGACGTAATTTTATTAAGTTGTTGGAAATAGTTTCACAGATGTTATAATGATCTGTAAGAAAGAATTTGAAGTTAAGGTATATACGACTACGCTCGGAACCATGATTTTAAAAAAGCGCTGAAATGGATCATTTTCATGATATTTAGTGTCACTTATATTAGAATATATGAATAAAATTATTTTAAGGCCATTTTGACAAAAAAATTTATTTAAATACAATATTTTGGCAAAAAAAATTAACTTTGAATAATCCTTTTTCAAAATGTTCTCCTTTTATAAAAAATACATCTAAAATAATAATATTTTGCTTATACAAAGAAAAGACTTCTCCAGAGAGTCCGAACTAGGATTTTTGAAAACTTCTCATTTTCAGAGTTACTACCAAATGAAAAATTTATCGGTGTTTTTTTCTTAAAATTGCTCCTCTTTATTGTCGTAAAATATGGATAAACCACTTCTAAGTTATATGTTTAAAAAATTCTAGTGCAGCCTCTGTAGAGAGATCTGAGCTATATACAGGCAAAATATTATTATAATAGAAACATTTTTCACAAAAAGAGAATATTTTTAAAATTGGTCATTCTAAGTGAAATTTTTGTTAAATATTGCACTTAAATAATTTTATTGTAATATTATTCTTAAAACATCTTTATATACATTTTCTAATCTATGTAACACTAAATATCATCAATGTTATCCTTTTATACGCTTTTGCAAAATCACGGTTTCAACGTAGTCGGATAATTATTGCTTTTTTTTTTACAAATCATGAGTATCTACGGATTGAGTACATGTAATACGATAAATTTTTTCATTAGTTTTCAAAAACAGAGATAGTTAACAGTTTTACTTACTGAGTTTTGTAACAATCTATAATTTTAATTTGCACTTCTTTCAGCATGAGACTTCGTGAAGGAACTTTCTAATAACGAAGTTACATTTTTCGACCAGGAAGCATATTTTCTTTTTGCTACACATAATTGTAATGAATCCTTATTTAATGCGAAACATTTTCCCCTGCCCAGTGACCCAAAGAAAGAGAATTCGATATAGTAGCAGTTTCATTATCAATGTAGGGTTTTACTTTAGCATACAGACAGATATAGGATGAAATATTTTCCGGTATGTTTTGACGTGGCTTAATCTTGATTCGTCTCTGAGAATATATATAGGTACACAGAAAACAATTAAAACGACGCTTATACTTATTAAAATTTTGATCCTTTTTCGTGCACTAATAGAAAATACATTTAATCTAAATTGAAATTATCAAATATATATATTATCAATCATTTGCTGATGTTGGTATGAAAATATTTGTTTTTTTTATTTGTTTCTATCAGAGATTTATATTTTTTCTACAGTAGATTCATGCAATATATATATATGATATTTTCATTCATTCCTAATGAAGGTTGAGAGTTCATGAAGTTGCCGCATTATTGCGAAATTAATAAACACTCCCTCTCGCAATAGTAAGGCCATGGACGAAAGTCGAAGTAATTTCGAACCCTGTCCAAAGAATGTACATACCGCCTTTAGTCTCTTATTTATATTTTAAACAGGAAAATAAACTTTTAAGTTATTTAAAGCACTAAGAATTTCATTTCCTTGCAAACAAACGAATTTAGCAAAAGTCTTGAAGAATTATCATTTTTTTAATAAAATTATGCTTTCAAATTATTTTGTCGAATTGAAAAAAAAAATGTTCTGCAAGTCGATACAGTGTACACTTCCACTATATTTTCACGCCCTCTACAACCTTTCAAATCTTCCAGGCGTATTTGACAATTTTCCAAATTTAGCAACTTCAATTCAACGGCGGTTGGGGTAATTTCGAAACATGTTCAAAGGATATGCATAACACCTTAAAAAAAATTCTTACTTATATTTTGATCAACAAAATAAAAATAATAGTTCTTAAATGTACTATGATTTTCATCTTGTTGCAACCAAACAGTGAAATTCAAAAATACTTGACAAATTTTCTTTTATTTAAAAAGTGGTATTTCAAATTGAAAATAATTGTTTTGCAATAGAATTGCAACAGCCTGTCCAACGCCGCGGTAGCCTGCATGCTGCGTGTCATGATTTCGATCTTATTGCCACTGAAGTGTTGCGTTAATAAAGAATCACTTATTCGAAAATTAATTTCAAAAGATTTCATCGTAATAACTGGGCTTAGTTTTCCAGCTATTTAGTTATTGTTTCTAAATTGCCATACGAATTTCTCAAGAGAGGAATGGACCGAAACAGCGCTAATGCATCCAGGTAGTTTTTGTTAATGTAATGCTAGCGTCCGCTGTTCTCCAAAATATTATTTATTTTTGTTAATATATCTCATGATTATTTATCAAACTTCAGTTTAATGTGCAATTAATTTAGTTAAAGAAAAATAATTTATTGTTTTATAAAATAATTCTGACTGAAAAAGTCAAATATATTGAATTATGTAAATTTCATTAAAGTATCTACACTTTTGCCATGCCTGATGAAAAATTAAAGCATAAAATATTAGAAATATAACCTTAATTTATATATAACATGTAAATTAATTCACCTAGATTTAAATTCTATTCTTTTTTCCACAAGAATTAAGTATAATATGTCAACTTATCAAGTAGGTTTTTAAAAGTATAACTTTCTCAATATAATATTAATATATCTATATGTGTGTACATGTATTAATATATTAATATTGTCACGGAGTTCGAAAGAAGTACACAGTTCAATTAAACAAACAATTAGATTTATTCTAACGCTGGGAGCTCGATACAACACTGGACTGAGAACATCCCCAACTGGCGATGAACTCTGCTTTTATACACTTCGGAATATTCGAGAAATACCCAGTATGCACTCTAAAGAATGATCTGGATTCATCTAGAACCTAACGAAACAATACATTAAAAACGGAAACAAAATTCCAGTCTTTGGATAAATCTGCCGGGGCCGGGATTCGAACCCGAGACCTGAGGAAGTTCAGTCCAACGCTCTGCCAACTCGGCTATCGGGACTTGTAGCAAATTATGCGTGTGGCATTGCTCCCCTCGAAAAGAAGACAGCGCCCCGCTGTCATTGTGTTCAAGGGTCTTTATTCTGGAACGAGTGATGGGTCCTTTGTATGATTCTTTGGGAGGAATATCCTCGGTTTCGATTTGCTCGGCGGGATCATGGTACGGTTTTATACGCAGTACATGGACAACTTCTCTTAGTTTTCTTTTTCGTGAAGCAGGATCAAAATCTTGTACTGCGTAAGTCACGGCTGATAAACGGCGTAGCACCTGATACGGTCCGAAATACCTTTTTAAGAGTTTTTCGGAGAGACCGACTTTTCTCACTGGAGTATAAACCCATACGAGATCTCCGGGAGCGTAGGATACCATTTGGTGTTTGGAATCGTAACGTCGACGATCTTTGTCTTGAGCTCTCAGAGTGTGCACTCGGGCTAGCTGTCGTGATTCTTCGGCTCTGGCTGCTATCTTGGTGATGTTATTGTCATCAAAATCGTTAGGACAGAATGGTAGCATTGTATCTAGTGTCGTTTCCGCTTCACGACCATGAAGTAAATAGAACGGCGTAAAACCTGTGGTCTCTTGTTTAGCGGTATTATAAGCGAAGGTTACAAATGGTAGAATTTCATCCCAATTTTTCTGCTCTACATCCACATACATTGACAACATGTCGGCCAAGGTCTTATTGAAGCGCTCCGTCAGTCCATTTGTTTGGGGATGATACGCCGTTGTGAAACGATGATCAATGTTACACAAGTCGACGAGAGAGGAAACAAGTCTGGAACGAAAGACGGCTCCACGATCTGTGATAATTACTCGAGGAGCTCCATGCCTGAGGACAATTTCTTCAAGTAAGAACTTCGCTATTTCGTCGACTTCGGCTGTCGGCAAGGCTTTTGTTATTGCATATCGTGTTGAGTAATCCGTGCAGACTATTATCCATTTGTTTCCATGAGCAGACTTTGGAAATCTCCCAAGGAGATCAATTCCAATGCGATGGAAAGGAGCTATAGCTGGAGGGATGGGAACTAAACGTCCAGGTGGTCGTTGAGGAACGGATTTTCTCCTTTGGCACTCCCGACAATGCATGTCATACCGAACGACATTTCGGTACATTCCCGGCCAGTAAAATCTCTTGCGAATCCTGTCATAAGTTTTCGCGAAACCAAGGTGTCCTGCGGTGGGGGCGTCATGAAAGTGCCTTAGTATGTCTGCTCGTAGATGTTTAGGAATGACTGGTAACCACAACTTTCCATCTGGATCAAAATTCTTCCTGCAAAGGATACCGTCGATGAATCTGAATTCTTCGTTTTTGATGAGTTGCTCAAAAGTTTTAATTTCGCAAGGTCTTGATCTTTTTTTCTGTTCCATCGCAAGGTTCATACTCGTCGTGACTGCTAAAAATTTGTCTGGTGTTTCCGTTTCCTCTTCCACTGGATTTCTCGAAAGAGCGTCGGTGTCACTATGCTTCTTACCGGTTTTATATTTTACGTCAAAATCATGCTCTTGAAGTCGGAGGGCCCATCTGGCAAGCCTTCCTGAAGGATCCTTTAAATTCATGAGCCAGCAAAAGGAATGATGGTCAGTTACAACAGTAAAGTGTTTTCCGAATATGTACGGCCGAAATTTGTTGGTAGCCCATACGATGGCAAGACATTCCCTTTCTGTGGTGGAATAATTCTTTTCGGCTTTTGTCAGAGTTCTAGAAGCGTATGCTATAACTTTCTCGACATTATTCTGAATTTGTACTAGGACAGCTCCGATACCGTACCCGCTTGCATCAGTATGGATTTCTGTAGAAGCTCTTTCGTCGTACATCCCCAATACTGTGTGTGTGTGGATCCGAAGTAAGTGCTTTCTTAAGACTGTGAAATGCTTCCACCTCTTCAGGACCCCAATGAAACTCCACGCCACTTTTCAGCAACGACTGCAAAGGTTCGACGAGATAACAGAAACCTTTAATAAATCTTCTAAAGTATGAACAAAGGCCAAGAAAACTTCGTATGTCATGTATATTCTTTGGAGTGGGAAAATTTCTTACGGCTTTTATTTTGTCGGGATCGGGACGAACGCCATTACTAGATACAAGATGGCCTAGAATCTTTACTTCTTGGGCAGCAAAAGACACTTCTTTGAATTTAATTTAAGACCAGCTTCCTGAAGACATTTTAGAACAAGTCTTAATCGTATAAGATGGTCTTCAAAAGTTTCTGAGAACACTATTATGTCATCTAGGTAACAAAGACACATAGTCCATTTAAAATGGCGTAGCAAATTGTCCATCATTCTCTCGAAGGTTGCAGGTGCATTACAGAGACCAAACGGCATGACTTTAAACTCGTATAAGCCTTCGGGGTAATAAATGCCGTCTTTTCACGATCCGCTTCGTCTATTTCTATTTGCCAATAACCTGATCGGAGATCCATGGAAGAAAAGAACTTGGCACCTTTCAGACAGTCGAGCGTATCGTCAATACGAGGCAGAGGATAAACGTCTTTTTTCGTGACGCTATTCAGCTTGCGATAATCGACGCAAAAACGCCAACTACCGTCTTTTTTCTTACGAGCACAACGGGTGATGACCAAGGACTTTCAGAGGGTTGGACGATACCTTCATCAAGCATTTTCTGAACCTCTTCATGAATGATGCGTCTTTCAGTCGGCGAGACTCTGTAGACTCTTTGGTTGATTGGAGCATGATCACCAGTAAAAATCCTGTGTTTCACATTCGTCTTCGCGGCTGTCGACTTGTCGGTCTTCGTGAAAAGCCCAGAAAATTTCCGGAGTAGTTCGGATAGCTTGTTTCTATGTTCGTCACTTAACTCGGGTGACATCATTAACGAACAATTCATCTGTGACTCCGAAGTTTCTTGCTGGTCATCCAAGCAACCCGATGTGTCGGAAATAACACATAGATGCCCTTCATTTAGTGGTTCAGCTTGGCCTATGCACATTCCTCTAGGGATGATTTGGTTTCGAAACTGCAGGTTGGTAACCCAGACATCACTTTTTCCGTTACGATATGTGGATACCATGGACGGTGTAGCAATATTTTTCTCGAAGAGCAAATGTTTGCTGCCGTCTAGAACTACATTTATGTCTCCTCGGGTTTGATATCCTGATACTGTTATTCTAGTTAAAGAATGCGGCTTAAGTGTATAGTCTCTGGTGGCATACAAATTCCAGGCGTCAGGCGCTGTGGAGTCTCGACAGATGTCTTCTAGAACAAGTTCATTTTGTCCACAGTCTATAACGGCTTGAGACGCCTCTAAAAAGTCCCATCCTAGGATGACGTCATGGCTACAATGGGATAAAACAATAAATTCAAAAGGCAGTTCTCGATTGTTTATACGGACACGTAAAACACATTTCCCTATCGGCCGAACAAAATTTCCATCCGCAACTTTCAGCATAACGCTCTTGGCATCAGCAAACAGAACTTTCTTTAAAAATCGGCGATACTTATCGGATATGACAGAAAACGATGCCCCAGAATCTACTAGAGCACGTATCGGCTTCTTATCTATTATTACGTCTAGTTGGTTACCAGTCATCTTGGCGGTCGACGGAGGATTTCCAGTACACGCGGCCTCACCTCCTTGGAAGGTCGCTCTCTTTAGTTTTCCTCGCTCCTACGGCCTGGCGACTGACTGGATCGGCGATATGGCGACGGGGATCTGTAACGACGTATTGGGGATCGGCCTCTCGTGGGACTTGGCGTAAAACGGCGAGAAGAGTTTGGTCGGCGTATTTCTTCTTCAGTGCCAACGTCGTCGAAGTTCCGTCGGCGGTTTTGAGAGTTGTCAAAGACAGCCTTTCTCTCTCGGCAGTAGCGCATTACATGTCCAGGACGTCCGCAGTGGAAACAAACAGGTCTGTTGTCAGCCGTTCTCCACACATCTGTTTTTCTTGGTTCAGGTGGGAATTTCTGAACAGGAGCTCTGTATTTCCTGGTTACAGCGGCGTATGTTGGTCGTGGTCTAGTTTCTGTAGGTTTTGTTGACACTGGGGCCAAAACCCTTTCAACTTCGTCTTGAACGATCTCTTCTAAGGATTGGGGATCGGAGTCCAAAGATTCTTGCGTCTGGTTAACTAGTCGATGGACTTCTTCTCGTACGATTGTGCGAATAAGAGAGACCAAATCAGTCTCATCCGTCAGGGATGCAACCGGTACGACGTTTGGAAGCCTTTCAAATCTCGGTCGACCAACTCTCTTCTGCTTCATATCTTCGATATAGTTGCACCATTTGATAAAACTTGCTGTGTCGTTGATTTCTCTCGTCAACAGGGCCTGATAAATATCCTCAGCAACACCTTTCATTAGGTGTGACACTTTTTCGTCTTCTTTCATCAGAGGATTTACCTCTTGGCAAAGTCCTAATGCACCTTGTATGTAGGACTGTGTACTCTCGCCTGAACGCTGTGTGGGCTCGGCATTTTAGTTGTTCTTCTGCCCTTCTGGTATATTTTTGACGGTCACCGAAAAGTCCACTTAGTCCATTTTTAAACGCTTCCCAGGAATCTAAGGCGTCTTCGTTGTTGACATACCACTGTCTCGCAGTACCGTCAAGAAAGAAATAAACGTTAGCCAGGCACATCATGGCATCCCACTTGTTAAAGTTGGCTACTCGATCGTACTCTTTAAGCCATTTGAGAGAGTCTTCCCCAGGCGCTCCTCGGAAGGTCGATGGGCTCCTCCATTGCTGTAACGAAGGTGTTACTACAGCGGGCTTGGCTTCTTGCTCGGTCGGCATTTTTGTCCTCTTCCTACTATTTTCTTTTAACAGTCCGAATTCGGGGGATAATCCTCTTAACCGGAGGCTCCTGCGAAGGTTGTCGCTATTATCCACGTTTGACGTAATTGTACCCCGCGCCTCCACCAAACTTGTCACGGAGTTCGAAAGAAGTACACAGTTCAATTAAACAAACAATTAGATTTATTCTAACGCTGGGAGCTCGATACAACACTGGACTGAGAACATCCCCAACTGGCGATGAACTCTGCTTTTATACACTTCGGAATATTCGAGAAATACCCATTATGCACTCTAAAGAATGATCTGGATTCATCTAGAACCTAGCGAAACAATACATTAAAAACGAGAACAAAATTCCAGTCTTTGGATAAATCTGCCGGGGCCGGGATTCGAACCCGAGACCTGAGGAAGTTCAGTCCAACGCTCTGCCAATTCGGCTATTGGGACTTGTAGCAAATTATGCGTGCGGCATTTTCGAGGGGAGCAATGCCGCACGCATAATTTGCTACAAGTCCCGATAGCCGAGTTGGCAGAGCGTTGGACTGAACTTCCTCAGGTCTCGGGTTCGAATCCCGGCCCCGGCAGATTTATCCAAAGACTGGAATTTTGTTCTCGTTTTTAATGTATTGTTTCGCTAGGTTCTAGATGAATCCAGATCATTCTTTAGAGTGCATAATGGGTATTTCTCGAATATTCCGAAGTGTATAAAAGCAGAGTTCATCGCCAGTTGGGGATGTTCTCAGTCCAGTGTTGTATCGAGCTCCCAGCGTTAGAATAAATCTAATTGTTTGTTTAATTGAACTGTGTACTTCTTTCGCGAACTCCGTGACAAGTTTTAGCAAATTATGCGTGCGGCAATATAACATTTAGTATATTTTTTTCCAACACACACTTTTACAATATAATGAGATCAAATATAATCACCAGGATATCTTATTTTAATTGTAAATTTATACCAGTAGTTAAATTTGAATGACTTGAAAGAATAAAGAATCACCGCAAAAATGGAAAAAATTAATCTTTTTTTAAAATTGAACTGAAAGCAGGAACCTCCAGTTAGGAACTATTTATTTTGATTACAATCAATATAAGTATGGTCAAACTCTGTTTTGTTGAATGTATTTTTTTGTGAATTTAAAAGTAATCCTTTAATATTGTTTACTTCTTCAGTACTTTTATTTTCGAGTGTACCGGTAGTGTACTTTTTCTTCGTGTAGAAAAATATCCAAGTTGTTTTTCAATCTTCTTTTTTATATTTATAGCCTAGGTCTCCCTAATTTTAATTATTTTATTACTATGCTCCTCCAATATTTAAATAATTTTCAGACAGAAAGGGCGAGTGAGGACTTGATCACAAATGAGCAGATTAAGTCTATGGTGTGCACATTCATTTCTGCCTCGATTTAAGAAAACAATAAGAATGAAAAAGTTCATTACAGAAAATTAAAAAACGAATTGACTAATTGAAATAACAAGAAAAATAATAAAACAATTAACAAAAAAATAAAAAAAATAAATAATTTAAAAAATAACTATAATCCAAAAGTAAAAATTATCCAAATCGTAAATAAAATGCAATAAGAACTTTAGCAAAAATCGTTCGATCAATATAGCGATACAAATATGTTCATTATTTTCAATTCAATTATTTTAGTTTCCATATTGCCTAACAGATGGCTCTAACATTGCATTAAAAAACTATCTGGGTGCATTAGTGCTGTCTCGATCCACTCCTTTTGATACTGCTTGAGTTTTTAACTAATTTTGCGAATTCAATGAGTTTGTGAAATGACTATTTATTATGAGACTCTCCACAATCTTTTACTCAACTACTTAATGCATTGGTCATAATTTTCATTTATATGTGTTATGGGATCCCCCCCTTAATAGAATTTAATGAGGTTCTCCAATAATATATTTTCAAAAAAGAATATATATCCCATTTTTTACCGAATTTCTCATAAGTATATGAAAAACATTTTCATACTGGTTACAAAATTCTTAAAATTACTATCCATAAGAAAAATTTGTTATTAAGAATTTCTGTAATTTAAGGGTTTTAGAATTTTTTGTGAATATCTTTTCATTAATAGTTTGCTGATTTTTATTTCGTTTTAAGTGATAAAATATGCAATATTTGTTCCTTTGCATTTAACTATTTTCAGAATATATTATTTTGGAAGCTATAACTTATTATATTCTATATCTTTTAAATCGGTAAATCAAATATCAATGTATCCATTAATTTTAAGCTAATCTTCTAGTAATAAATGGTTCCTTAAATACTTCCTGTCTTCTAATTTTTCAAGAATATCAAATATGTTTTTTCTTTCAGGAAAATATAAGTTTTAACATATTTTGTATTTAAGGACGTAATAGACATGTTGTTGTGAATTTTTTTATATCTTACTAATTATTCCATTTGAAATTGTTAAGTTAGGCGATATTGTTGCAATTGATTAAATCAAAATCGATCTTTTTAATCAGTATTTTTCAACAAGTTTCATCGTATATTTTATCAAATTTGTACAAACTAAATATTTAATCACAAAGTATCAAATGATTGACTTCCCTCTTTAGTGAAGTTTCATGCTCAACATTACAGATACATTAAGTAAATCTTACTCTCAAGGTTAAGGAAATAATATCTTCAATGTTTTTTCAATTGATTTATTTTAATACTCATTCTGTTTAAATACATACACTACGAACAATTTTAAATTAGAGATATACACTGCTGGCTACACAAAATGCAACACCCAGAAGGAAACATGCAAACCATGTGAAATTTACGTCATGCGTTGGCGGCAACGATATATTCAAATGATTAACATTATATCACAGACGCACATATCAGGCGACCATTGAGTCTCCCGCAAGCGCTATTTAAGGTGGAGAAAATTAGCGATTTTAAGTACAGCAATTGCTTTTTCTTGTGTTTTTTTATTGCGTAAGTTTCTTACCTATTCCCAGTGGAAGACATGGAGCGTCTTTTGACTACGTTTTTGAATTCGGTCGTGGAAGGATAGAAGCTTATAGAGATTGTAGATTATCCTTCAGAGAAATCGGTCAAAGTATTGAACGAAGCCTTTCAACTATGTGTGTGTGTGATGCGGATCTGTCATCACTGGATGTAGAATCAAACGATGGACTGACTTGGCAAATCACACCCACCACGTTGCACCACTGCTCTGGATGAGAGGCATCAATTCCTTCACTTATCCTAGACCGGAAACTACAGGCGTTTGTGCTGCTAATGGTGCGATGAACAGCAGGCTTGGACAACGGAATGGAACGGCATTTTGTTTACTGACGAATCCTGCTTCTGCCTGAAACATCACGATGGTCGGATTTGAGTTTGGAGACTCCTTGTTGAGAGACTACCCAAATGCTGCGTTAGACATCCCCACACTGGTCCTGCATCCAGTATCCTGGTTCTGGTTGGTTTTGGATTTCACTGCCACCCCCCTCCATTACGTATTACCGGTATACTGTGCAGCCAGCGCTACATCTTCGAGATGTTGGGGCAAGTGATCCTACAAAACATTCAGCGCTTAATATCAACCATATCCCATTAGAATAATGCGTGACCACACATGGCACGCAAAGCTTAAGAGTCCCATCAGATTGAATTGCTTCGTCGGACTACTTTTTCTCCCAATCTATCACCAACGGAAAATGTGTGGCCCTTGCTAGCCCACCGACTGGCTCGGGATACACCACTCACTGCTATATCTGATCAATTTTAGAAATATGGGGAAGCCGCATGGTCTGCTGTACTCCAAGGATACACCAAAAGCTTCTTCCAAACTTTGCCGAGGCTCGTGGCAGTGGTTATGGTCTGCAATGGCAGCTACACTAACTACTGATTTTTTCATCATCCACACGTCACAAGAGGCTGTAATTTTAATCGTTTGATCATTGTACAATATTTTATCTGCCAAATAAATTTCATTGTGATACTTGTGGTCTTTATTATTGTTGCATTTTGTGTAGCTAGCAGTGTGAAATATTTCAAATAATATGAATGTTAGCATTCTCATTATTTAATACATTTTTCAAGTTGACATTCAAATATGTTGATATCAATCTGACGTTCAATCATAGAATACAGTTATTGTATACTATGCAGACAATGCAACCCAAAGGCTATTCGCGACGGACCTCGCAATTTTGAAACATGGTCAAGTGACAAATATGACACCTGAGCTGTCACTCTTCTCTGAACTTCAACACCACGCCAACGAGAGAACTTTGTGTCGCGATAGATTTAATGAGCATCAGTTTCTCAAAATGAAGGGTCTTCAGTGTCGCTGGATTCGAACTCATGACATGCCAGTTATATTTATAAGTGTGACCATGACAACTGGAGTACCGCAGCGTCGCAATAATATTTTCAAACAATTAATTGCAATATAACGTAACAATTTTCCAATTTAGTCCTTTTTCTTAAGTAAAAATAATTTTGTCGAGAATTTTTTAATACAACTGTCCATGTGGGGAAGTCTGTAAGGCATAGTTTTTAGGAGTTGTGTTTCCCTTTGCTTCAAGATATAGATGTTTTGTGTACATCACGTGAACAGGACTCGAGATTATGACGTCCACTGTCAGTGCCGTTAGTGTTACAGGTATATGGCAACCGGTTTAATTTATCCAACAATGGAACTTTTGCCCAAAGCATCTCTATAGTCCTGACTCAATACATCAAAAAATACTGAAAGGGGACAAGGTTTCGAAAATACATTACAGATTAAACATTAATGGATAACAAATAGTTACAACACTTAACAAATTAAAAATATTCCAAAAGTATTTCAAGTGAAATATGTGCTAATGAATTCTCCTTTTTTTCGATATAAAAGTTTGCCAGTCGGTATAATAAGCAGTGGTGTAGCGTGGGGTTTCGCCCCCAGTGACCCACCAGAATTTTCTCGCCTCTCTATTTAAATTATTAGTCAAGAACATTAATGGAAGTTAATAAAATAATTAAAAGCTGCTTTTTTGACTTAAAAGACACTATTCATGTTTTTTTCATAGTAAAATCTTTTACACAATTGTCAATATAAATTTGTATGTCATGTTCAATTGCCAGAATAAACTAATTTGTTAGTCTTAACGTTGGCATAGTAGATCTGAGATAATTTTGTATTAATTTTAGCTTATATATATATAGAGAGAGAGAGAGAAGCTTCTCTCGCAAATGCCATTTCTGATGGCCTATGTTAAAAAAATTCTCAACATTATGACAATATTTAGTAAGCCATCTTCAAGTTTGAACTGAATAATATATTTTAATAAACCCAGAGAGAGAGAGAGCCGAACCTAATGAGTTCTTTTTTACAAACTGGGTGTGTTGCAGCTAAAAAAGCCTGCAGACGTACGCGCCCAAGTTGGTTTTATTCTTTATTAATGCCTTGAAGAGTTTGATATAAGTTAAGTTCGTCCATGCTCAAAATCACTACTTACCTTAAAAAATCATATTTTAGTGCTATATTCTGCAACTGCAGGAATCTTTCTTGAATTTCAGTAGTTATTCCGTCTAATGAAGAAAACATTGTTCGCCTCAAGTCATCTTCGTACGATATATATATATAACTGAACATCTTTACTTTCGTCGCCAAATATATGTTTCCTCTTGATTCGTCTTGAAGGTTGAAAAGAAATTTCAGAATCTTTGCATAAACTTTTAGCTCATATTAAGGTATCCGAATACGTTCGGAACCGTGATGTGGCCGCGGTAGCCGAGTGGTATAGGTATCGGATCGTGGCTTGCTTTGTCTCGAGTTCGATCCCAGTACCACTAAAGACCCGCCGTGTAGGGCAGCGATGCACGTTAAATCTGTCGAGAGCTGAAACGTCCTCCCGTTGGTGTGGTGGGGTAGTTAGGAGAGGAGGTGCCTGCTCAGGTGTCGTCCACGTCACTTGACCATGGTTCAAAATTACGTGGTCCGTCGCCAAAAGCCCTCGTGTAGCTGAAGAGTGCGACGTTAATATTCAATCAATCAATCAATCGGAACCGTGATTTTAGAAAAGCGCATAAATGGATAATTTTCATGATATTTTGTGTCACTCAGATTAGAATATATACATAAAATTGTTGACAAAAGAACTTATTTAAATATAATATTTTGGCAAAAAACTAACTTAGAATAATCTTTATTTAAAATGTTCTCCTTTTGTGAAAAATGCTTCTATTATAATAACATTTTGCCTGTATATAGCTGAGACCTCTCTACAGAGCCTCAACTAGAATTTTTGAAAAGTTCACATTATTTTCAGAGTAACCCCCAACTGAAATAATTATTGGAGTTTCTTTCTTAAAATTGCTCCTCTCTATTGTAAAATATGAATAAAAACCCACTTCTAAGTTATAAATTTCAAAATTTTTAATTGAACCTCTGTAGAGAGGTGTGAGCTGTATACAGGCAAAATATTATTATGATAGAAGCCTTTTTCACAAAAGGAGATTATTTGAAATAAAGATTATTCTAAGTTAATTTTTTGCCAAAATATTATATTTAAATAAATATTTTGTCAAAACGTCCTTAAAACAATTTTATGCATATATTAAAATCTAATTGACACTAAATATCCTGAAAAGTGTCCATTTAGGCGCTTTGCAAAATCACGGTTCCGAACGTAGTCGAATACCTTAAAGCGTTATCTACGCATTCCTTTCGTTTTGTTTCTAATACAGTCAATAAATCAAATCCTCTTTGTGCCTGTTGATGGATATTTCGTCCTTCTGTTTGCAAATAATTTTGAGCATCATTTGACTTCACACATTACCAGTTGCCAGAAGCCTTAGGTAACATAAAAACAAACGCGATTGTATAGCGACTCATAAACTTCCCGTATCTGTTCGTGTATTAAATCTTTCACTTGCTACCGTCAGTTTCGTCGTGTGGGCGTGATTTAGAGTTTGAAATATTTTTTTGAATTTAAATATTGTGACGCTTACCACCGCTCCTTTTCGTATGCCCCCGGGACGACGGGCCTCTCTGCACCTGTCAAGCTAAGCCACTGATTATGTGCGAACTTCTTAGTAAAATAGAGAGCTATAGTTTCCCAGACATTTACTTTAAAGTTGCCGCTGTTACAAAAATCGAAAAAATAACACGTATTGTGGGTATCACAAAATATACATCTTTCGATTGCATGATAAAACTTATTAATTTTAATTTTCAGGCAGAGTCACTAGTAAAGTTTACGCTCTAGACTGCATATCTTTTTGTAGTGTGAGGGCACTGTGAGCGTGCATTGCTGTTTAATGCATTGTGTTAATGTATTTTTAGTGTGGCAGAGTATAGGAACATCCCCACAGGAACTGTTTTCGCATGATATTTTAATAAATACAGTCCAGTTGTTTTAATGTTTTATGTGTTGTATCTTTTTCATAGCCGTAACATTTGAAGGAATAACTCACACCCACACCTAGAACATAAATTGCTCTTATTGACTTTAGATACGTGAGATTAATCACACAGTGAACTTAAAATAGTTCTTCTGCATATCTTTGAATTTTTCCTGGATTAAATTCACAGTGTACCCAAAACCAGAGATAAGTGGCGTTCCAACATATTTTGCACCGAGTTTTGTGACATTTTCCTAATTGAAATGAAAATTATTCGAATTAAAAAGAAATTTCTAAAATCCTTTATAAAGAATTTAGTGACATTTATAAGGACGGAAGTGATAAAGTACAATTAGATTTACATATGAAAAAGTATTCAAAATTTAAAGTTGATTACATAGATATTCCCAACAGTATTTTCTAGAATTGTAACAGAGAAAAACTTTGATAAACATAACAAAGGATGATCCATTTAAAAGAATCCATATACCACACAAGTTTGGGTTTACACAACAAATGTGTGCATGTAACTTAGACGATTGTGAACTACGCTGCGAAAAACCGGTATTCAGAACGGAGTACAAAATACTCACTTTTGAATACGTCACATACTCAAAATAGCTCCGATGCAAACATACTCAAATTTGAGAAAAGCCCATTCTCATCTTTGGCATCGGCTACGTACTCAAAATTGTAAACATCGCATACTCATTTTTGAACCTGTTACTGGATCAAATTTGAAAATATAACAGCTAGATGAGTGTGTAATGCACTTATTTATAAGTATTTATGGGTCAAATATGAGTTTGTATGTTATTTATTTTCGATACTGTTGTATCCAATACGAATTTTTAACATAAAAATATACATCAAATCAAATTTAAAGGGATCTAAATATGCGATACTTAAGTTGGTAAATTTCATTTTTTTCCATCTTATATATTATTTAATTTACATTTTATGAAGTTTTTACCACTTAACTTCGAAAATCTAAATTCCTTTTGCATTTATTGTGTTACAAAAAGGTACTTTAGTATCATCGCAAAATTCCAACGTTCAAGATAATTCGCCATGTCTCGTACTTGTTGAATTAGCAACCATGTACTTAATTTTATATGCTGTCGCCAATACAACAAAAATTTTACTTTAAGAAAAAAATACAACTATTATTTGATCAAAAACTTTGTCTTCGAATTTATACATCAGATTTAAATCTTTGAAAATAACAAAAATAGATTCGATGAAATAGTTAAACAAATTTGTAAGCATTTGAACTAGTTCCAGAAGCAATTTGGTTTATTACAAGTTATATTTATGTTTCTAAAAGAATTATATTGTGTTTCTTTTTAAAATCCTATACAAGCAGAAAATTAACTTTTATTTAAATTCAGTCTTTCAATAATAAGTTATTAGAAATATCTTGAAACGTTAGGATGAATAACAGACTTTATATAGTAAAAATTTCAAAACAAAGTAAGAAAGAAATAGTTCTTTACATATTATGTAATGAAGAAAAGCCTTTTGACTAAAATAACACTCATTAGGCCCAGGTGTGTAAGTACTTTTTATGAATTGTTTTGTTTAAATAGAAACACATTCATCTAGATGGAAATATAGAAAAATCCATTGCAATATATATTACAAAATTAAGCTACTTTTTTATTCATATCAACTGATTTTATACTCTCCTATCACCAAAGAAAACAAATATTATAGTTTTTAAGTTAATGTTTTTATAATCAAAAATTAAAATACTTAAAAATTTCAGTCCTTAGAAGAATGTAAAAACAACTAAAACAGTAGAACCATAATCCAATATACAGCATTTTATTTTCAATGCCTCTTTTTTTCAATGATTCACTGTAAACAAGAAAAATAAAACAAACCAAAATCATATTTTTGAAATATTTATTCTAGAAATTGGACATATACATATCATACATTCAAAAAATATAAGTGAGATTTTTGAAACAACATAACTTCATCCATAAGTTATTTTTTATAAACACTATACAATCGATACTATAGTCAACTCCATTGTTTTAATGTAATATATATTGAATTATTTGCTTACTAATAGAAATGAAATTAATGCGCACAAATTAAGAATAAAGCATTCATCATCTAAAAACACGATAACAGGTTTAAAAAGTATGATTTTCTAAATATTACACATGAAGGCATGTATTTTTTTGAAGTTCACATGTATAAAAACTACTGTTCAAAAATACCACACTTTGGAACAATATATATATCAGTACACTACACACCGAATATCTTTTAGGCATGGTTTTGAAATTGCTGCAAATAAGATTTTGGTATCCAATAGTTTTCAATCTAAGATGATGGTCTCGCAATAAGAACTCAACATGAAAATAGTTTAAAAGAATGGCTTATTCCTGACAAAAGAGGAATTACATTATGAAGCAAAAATGTAAGTACTTTTGTAGAAAACCAATTAGAAAAATATGCGTGCCAGGATTTAAAAAAAACAGAACACAAGGTATTTAGAAATGCCAGGAAAAACTATGGAAATTGGAATGTGGGGAAAATGGAAAAATAATAACTGCATTTAAAAGCGTGGGGTGCTTGATATCAATTGCTATAATTTCTTAATAGTTCTATTCTGTAATACAAAGTTAGCGTAAAAATGTAGTACAAGGGTCCCCCACCCTTTTACCACAATGACATTAATTTTCTCTTTAATCATTTTGTTCTAAGAAAGTAAGTGCTGTTTTTTTTCATCTTAAATACGTTTGATTAATTTTTGTATTGTTGGTTCAGTCCTAGGAGAGCCCACACCCTTGGCAACAAACCAAAAAAGCGCCAAGCCAGAGTGAGATGGCGGCATGTGAATATAGCGGGACAAGGTGGATCGTAATGAAAATATATGTTAACAATACAAAAATTAATCAAACGTATTTAAGATGAAAAAAAAAAACAGCACTTACTTTCGTACTGCTGATCTTTTCCGAGTGGAGGCTACAGCATGACAGCGGATTTTAACAAAAAGCCTTGAAGGCCTCATTGTTAAGAGAATCATGGGAGTGCGGCCATAAATATTCTGCGAGGTAATGGTCGAACATACCCATTCAAAATCTCCATCCAAAACAGCACTCTTTCGTTCCTATAATCCCATTCGCTCATTACATTTAGAACATTCATAATTCAAAGCAATCAATCCTTCCTTCATACACCATTCAATCAATTTTTTCTTACATTTCGCATTCAACAAAGTACAAAATTCAAAGGTATATCCACTCACATACGTGCCATACTTCCAGCCCGGGGCCCAACAACAAAATGACACAATTCGATATGCCCGCTGACCAAATACAAAAATTCCAGAAATAGTTAGGTTTACCATACATAATGTATCAAAGTAGAGTTACCAAGATGGTGCAATTATCACCAACCAAAATAATTTGCTCCAAGGGTGTGGGCTCTCCTAGGACTGAACCCATTCTTATATTAAGATTTACTTTTTAGAACGATTAAATATAAAAGCATTTTTTTTTTAAAACTATGGTGTTTCATGTATGTCAGACTGAACAGATTTCAGTACTTACGTATTATCAAAACAATTGCCAACTCTATTAATAATTCACTGAATTGACAACTCCAATTGGTACTTACGTCTTATTGGCGACATTATATGAAATGAAGCACCTAGTTGCCAATTTTCAGTGTGTCATCGGGGTTGCCAACTTCGTGAGTTATTAATAGAGTTGGCAATATTGATGCGATATTTCATAAGTACCCCCCAATTTCCTGTGTTGTACATGCTGAATTGGCAACCAGGTGCTTCGTTTCATATAACGTTGCCAATAGGTTGCAATAATATATAAGTAGGGGAAACCTGTGTACCTAGGGCCATATTTTTTCAATGCACAAAAACAGAGCCCCTGGCCTGTTTAAAAATGTGAAACTAATATGCACTCATCATTATACTAAGTATCATCCAATTGTAAATATAAGAACTTAAAATATTAAATTCTGTGAAATAAAAGGTTTTAAAAAAATTCACAAATGACCCTAGGTACAATATCATTGTACATAGGGCCTTTCCCTGAAAGTTAGGTTTCACTCTGTAATCAATAGAAAACAAACATACACACATGAATTTAATAAAAGAAACAATATCAGCTAATACATTGATTTTTATCATGTAACCATTTAAATTGCAATGTGCCAAATTATTAATGAATTGCACGTATTTTGATCCAACATTTAATTTTAAAAACTGGTTCCAAAAGTGAGCTGCATACATTGTCGTTCTGAAGCATCAACAGATAATGGTTTAGACAGTTTGAACAGAATATTTCTGTTGCCAGTTTTATAAGTTTCTTCTTTATCATAAAGAAACTTATTTGAACGTGCAATATTCTTCAGAAACTTAACACTCTTGTGTTCTTTTTTAACATCTATTACTTCTGCCATATAAAAATGTTTAGTTTTTTTGCCTTGTAATTTTGTTAAACAAAAGTCCCCCTTTTCAATACTATCAGTTACTGTAGAATTTGCATCATCAGTGGAATGTGAGAATCTTCAATATCTGATAATTCTTATATTATCTGCATTAGGTTTTGACCATTTTATTGAGTCAGGATTTGTAGGTATCTAAAAAAGTTAGGAATTTATAATTGCTCATTAAGAGAAAAATTTAATTGAAATATCATAAAAATCTGATTTAGAATTATATTATTTTTATAACTATAAAAAATTGGGTTTTTGTTAATTAAATGCATTCTTATGTTTGTATAAATAAAATAATCCTGAAAAATAACAATAATGGTAGCTAAGATATTTTTTTTTATAAATCAAGCATGTTGAAAGTTTCAGAACAAAATATACACTCCTCTGATTTTAATAACATCCAATAATAATAAAAAACTTGACTAAATCAAAATGGTTCAAATAATTAAGACCATTTTCCTCTTTTTATCATGAAAACTTTTTCAATAAAATAATTACAAAGAATATTAATTGCAATTGTACCTAGGTACAAGGCAACTATGTGGCCCCAGGTACAAGACTAGGTAATTTTATACAAAATGTCTTATGCAGAAAATCCACATGGAGAGAGGATTTATTTAAAATCTTATTTAGTACTTAATGCTACAAACAAAATTATGTACAAGAAAAAAAATTCACAGAAAATTTTTGACTTACTTTGTACAACAATAAAAAGAGATGAGCTACAGAACTTTACTTCGGACTATGTAAACATGTTTTACATTTATAACTAACCACAACTTTCTTTGGAAAAATTTCAAAATGAATGTCAACGTAGGAATTGGTGTTCCAACTCACCCAACTGAGTAATAAAACTTAGAACTAGGTATTATTCAAATAAAATGGGGTGGCCCTAGGTACACAGGTCTTCCTTACTCAGACTTTATTGTCCAGATTATATGAAATTAAATACGTGGTTGTGTCAATTAAGCATGTACAACACGTGGAGGATCAGGGTCGCTAACTTGATGAAGTATTCTGAGCGTTGGCATTGTTGCGATAATATGCAAGTACCTCAATTTTCTCTACCTTCCTTTAGGACCAGTTGATTTTCTCTGTTAAGCCTAAGTCCATTTCAAAATTCATGTAAAATCCTTGCTCTAATAAAATATCCCAAAATTTTTGGTTCATAATCATTCCAAATTCCATAAGTTCTAGATCACACAGGCATGATCACGGGACTTAGAAAAGGGAAGATTTTCAGATGAAGAAATTCTCTTCACGGTTATGAGAAAGAATGAAATGTATAACAGCAAGTATGATTCCTCTACTGAAATCGATTCTAATTTAGAAGAGGGAGACACTATTGAAAATAAATGCTATATATAGAGAGAAACAAAAACATTTGGGAAGAACGTAATTTTAAAGGAGACACAACTGGTACACATCTTATCCACTTTTAGATGAACTTTTGAAGGAAAAAAAATATTGCTGGAACAATAAGAGAAAATAAAGAAATTCCAAATTTTTTTTAAATTTAAAAAACAAAGTTTACTCCTATATGTTTAGTTTTAATAAGATAAAGGTTTTTTTAAAAAATTAAGATCCAGTGAAAACATCGCACTCACTCACGACTAGATTAAAGGAGTGTATAAACAATGTGCTGAATGCCCTTATAAAAAGAATAGAAAAACTACATTTAAGAGTGAAAAATGTAATAAACATAATGTATTTCCTACTTTTTTTTCTTTTTTATACAAATTTTATTGTATAATCAGAACGTAAACATCCTTGGGGGTGTGAGATACCCTGCGCAAGAACTTTAGGCCATTTTTTTCGCATGAGTGATGCAGGGTTATAAGATAAATTAGTACTTACATACATGGCAATAATTGTTGGCAATACCAATTTCGCATGTGTCATATGCGCTGAATTGCCAATCATATGCTTCATTTCATATAATGTCGCCAAAAGGTTGTGATATGTAAGTACTGATAAATCCAATTTAAACAATGTCGAGATCAATTATTAATAAAACAAAATAGTCGTTAAATATTATTAATCAAGAACATTTAATATTTATATGTAATGTCTAAAAATAAAAAGCATTCTTGAAATATAGATTACATTAATTTTACTAACTAATTTTGCTCATTCTGTAATTTCTGTTCAGTAAATTTTGATTCTTTCAATATTCGAAAATGAGAGTGAAAGGAATCATAAAGTATATTGAAATTGTTGAAGCTCTTTAAATAATTTTTTATGAGAACTTTTAACGCATTTTCCATAAATTTACTAATAAGCTAAAAAGGTTCTCTAAAACTTACAAGAAATTAAACTCCTAAAAATTATAGTTTAAAAAAAAATAAAAACACTTTTATAGTTAATCGAACTAAAAGGAAAAAATAATTCTTAATATAAGAATAAAAAATGATTAGAGAGACAATGTCGTGATAAAAATGTGGGGTGCTCAATATCAATTGTTATAATTTCTTACTAGTTCTATTCTGAAATGCCGAGTTAGTGTAAAAATGTAGAACAAAAGCACCCCACGCTTTTACCACAATGACATTAATATATATTTCTCGTTAATCATTTTATTCTTACATTATGCATTATTTTTTTTACTTTTTAGTTTAACTATAAAAGTGTGTTTTTTGGTTTTTTTAAACTATAATTTATTTTTTAGTTCGATCTACAATAAAAGCATGCTTTTTTAATTTTTTAAACTATCATTTATTTATTTCCATTTTCAAAGAAAGTGGGCAATTGTTTATATTATAATAAGAAATTACTGACATGAGTGTTTTCGCTTTAGAGTTGTAACAATCTTTCAGTCACCAAATCTGGAAATGGGAAATTGTTAATCGTCATGATCCTTATCAGGACAATGGAACAAAATTATTCTATTGTCATCAGTCCTTGAAAAGTGTGCAAAATTTCGAATTAATCAGACCTTTTAGAGTGGGTAAAAATATAGTTTAAAGATTCCGTTACATACAGGTGAAGCTTATAAAAGAGTCTAAAAAGATTACTAATTGAAAACGAAAATTTATTTTGTAAACTTGCCTTTTTCAAACCATGCAAGGCATTTTCGAGTTCAATATGAAAGTAAAGTTAAAATTATTATGATCAACCATTCTCCTTTTATAGATCCTGTCCTTCCTCGAAAAGTGTCCTCCTTTTTTCAATATTTTAAAACAGATCTGTTAATCTCTGTATTCAGAGATGAACCAAACATGTTTCCAATATGTCGAGGAATAGTCTGAAACAAATATCACAGGAAATAACAGTTTTCAATGTTGTTTTTGGACTTTATCACAAGTAAATTGGGCAGATATAGAAAACTGTGTTGATTTTTTTATCAAAAGAAATGCCTGATATTAAAATCATTGACAATGGTCAGTTTGCAGACTGAATGTATATTTAAATTATAATAAAACTGAAACAATTGGAAAATCAACATGCTGAAATTGATAAGATGGATTGAAATACTTAACCATTTCAAAAATAACCACATCACATAAGAAAATTTAGTTATTCTTTTTTAATTTACATTGTGCTGCCCTGAATGCACCAGTTGAGTCTTTTCAGTTCGTAATTTATGGACAAGTCAGAAATCAAGATTGAATGTTGATATTTTTTAGTTGCAGTACTTATAGTAAAGATGAAAGGTAATTTTTGCTCCGAAATTTCCGATAAATTATAAAATATATTGAGAAACGAAACAATGCATTTTTGTTTGAATTAATAAAATGTTTCACACATTTACGTTGAAACTTTTTCTTAAATTTTTCGTTCTCCTTTTCATTTTAAAAATCTGGTCACCTTAAAAGTATTCCATAGTAACACAATTATTTGCCTGAATAATTTAAACAAAATGACTTATTATGAATCAAGTAAATTATATTACATTTATAACAGTAATCCGCCAAAATAAGGTGAATATTTATCCCAGTAAATTTTTCGTTCAAAGGCAGTTACTTAAGAAATACAAATGAGTACATTTAACTCAAAACAATCTTGTACTCATGTGTTCTTCCGCGGGTAGCGTGGTAGATACAAAAAATAGTTCGGAAGATTTATGAGAATTAAATTTGTTAAGCCCCAATTATCAAAATATGTAGCCGATATATTAAAAGAGTTTCTGCAATCCTGAATATCTTTTTTAATTTTTCCGAAAGCATTAATTAGCATTTTTGGGGATTTTGAGTACATATAAGGAATCAAATTCAATCAAGGCATGCGGTCTAATCTGATGCAAACATTCTCATTTCAAAATGAGTATGTTTACGTACTCATTTTTGAGTAAGTCTTTTTTCTCCGTATAGAAGTAAGGCCAAAAACAATTAGTTGTGAAAGTCCTCCTTTGCCAGAATTGAACCTGCTTTTCGTAACATTCAACATGAAGAAAATATCATATTTAATGCTATCGTATATTAAATATCATTTCAACCCATATGGGACCATTTACCTCCTGAACAAACCAATTTTACATTTTTATTAGTTTTATTTTGAGTTTAATTCAGACATTACTCGTATAAAAAACACTATTATTCTCAATACATCTTTTACACTACAAAAAATACCATGATGTGAAACGAAAAAATTGCTTCATTCGTTAAGAGACCGTTTAAACCGATATTTGTTAAGTTATTCTATCATGCTAATGTAAGGCTTATTCTTTTGATATTTTTTAGAAATTTAAAAAGAGAAGGCAATGTTACAAGAAATAAGTATTTGTAAGATGTAAGGATTTTTTACATCTTGCAAAATAATTTAAATAGTTTTACCTTCAATAATTCAGTTCTGATTAATGTGGAGGTTTAAATCGAAAGCTGATTGAACAGAGATTGTCTTAAAAAGCGTCAATGTAATTTCACATATCATTATACATCAAAACAATTCTATGAGGTAATATTTTTTCACTACCACTTTTTTAAAAATAGAAAATTTGTCAAGTACTTTTAAACTTTACTGTTTGGGTGCAGTAGGATGAAAGTCACAGTACTTTAAAGAACTATGATCTTCATCTTGTTGTCGAAAATTTAAATAAGAGATTGAGCTGTTATATGCAGCAATTGAACGGGGTTCAAAATTACCACGTCCGTTGGTCTTACTATTGCGTGAGTGAGTGTTTATTAACGCCGCACACTACAATGCAAATTAAAGGGCTCGTAATTTTGTACTATGGTCAACTATAAAGAAGACACCTGAACTGTCACCCCTCTCCAAACTACAATGGGTGAACTTTGAGCTTGGACCGATCTAATGAGCATCAGCGCCTCAACACGGAAGGTCTTCAGTGTTGCTAGACTCGAAATCATGGCATTCCGGCTACATAGCCATGAGCACTAAGGTTCTTCAGCGTCGCCGTTAGTGTTGTAATAGTATTGCTAAACAATTGTTTTCAATATAACTTAAAAATTGTCCACTTTAATACCTTCTTTTAATTAACCCTCCAAGCGGACAGCACGGATTTTTCTGCCCTACTAGAGAGGCTTCGAAAACGGACCACACGGAATTTTTCGTAAGGCCGGGGACTCATCAAAAATGAACCAAACTGATTTTTCCCTCCTCAAGTAATGTGTTCAAAAACGGTAAAGCCGTGTTTTTCCGAATTCTTTCCCCCCTTTAAAGGTTTGGTATCTTGAAAGGTAATTAGAGACGGTCGGGGAGACACACACACACACACACACAATGGGCATTGAGGGGAAGTTTTATGGCTCACGGGGTGACCGGTTCTTCCCCTGCAGCAATCGTAAAAAACTGGGAAGAATTTCTTTAAACCCTAAAGTGTACGGAAATAATTGCAAGTCAACGAGTTGAGAAATCTCATTTTTTTCTTTACCTTAAAATTCTCAAATGGAATTAAGTTTTTATAATGTATGTCTAAGTTTTTAAAAAATATCTGTAGTATTTAAATTCAAATTATATATTAAAACATTGAGGATAATTTACTGTTTCATTTTATTTTAATCAATAATTTCAGGGATTTTTTTAAAAATTATCATTTTGTTATGTGTCAAAAAAATGAAAAAAAGGTTCAAAATTTAAAATCTTTTAACATTTCAGACACTTCTAAACATGAATAATTTTTAAGCTTGTGTATTACATTATTTGCAAAAATTTTTTATGCATTGTTAAAAAAACCCTATTTAAAAATCTTTTAGTTTTTCATAATTTTAAAGCCAGGTATTCAGGGCATCTTACATAGAATCCCTTGTTTTGTATTGTTCAGATAACAAATTATATTTGAATTTTGAATGTCTGAACATTAATTTCATTAAAAGAGAACTTTAACTACAAGCTTATATTTTTGAACTTGAATCTTCAAATAAAGTGTATTTAAAAGCATCTGGACAAATTTACAGTTAACATTTGCGCATATAAATAAATATAAAGATTCTTTTTAAATTGAAGTTAAAAAATATATATTTATGCATAATCCCTCTTCATTCATGTTCCATTAGTGGTTGACTGAAGAAAAGGTTATTAAAATTTGGACATTTTTATAATCTTAACCATGCAAAACTAGGAATTTTGTATTAGCTCCACTGAAATTCTGCATTGGAATTTCGAAAAAGATATTTATACGTGTCTCACATACTCAGTTGAAAAACATGTATTTACCATAAATACTAATAATTCTTTGGATATTTAAAATTTTCATATGATTAATTTTTTAATATATATATATATATATATTTGACTTCTAATATTTTTTCAAGTATTCCTTAAATTTCATATAATTTAATTAAGTGAGGGGATATTAAAGTCGCACTCTCTCTCTTCTCTACTCAACTTCTTGAGTGCTTTTGGCGACGGTCCTGTGGCCGGGGTATCAGGTGGTCAAGGTATCGAATCATGGTTAGCATGTCTCGAGTTCGAGCCCAGTGCCACAAAAGACCCGCCGTGTAGGGCAGCGATGCACGTTAAATCTATCGAGAGCTGAAATGTCCTCTCGTTGGTGTGGTGTGGTAGTTAGGAGAGGGGGTGCCAGCTCAGGTGTCGCCCTCATCATTTGACCATTTTTCAAAATTACGAGGTCTTTAAAAATCAATACAGTAAACAAATTTTCGTAAGACATTTAGGCTCTCAGTACATTTGACCAATAAAGAAAAAAGAGGAGGCCAGGAAAAACCTAAACGTTTCAACTTCTTTCTAAAATTTTCTCTTTTACAGAAATAAAGTTTACAGTACAATAATACATGTTCCACAGTTTCAGCATCCTGACCACAAGAACAAATATCACTACCAATTAAATTAAATCTAGATAAATAGCTATTAAAATTTCCATGTCCTGTTAGAATCTGGGATAACTTGAAATCAGTAACAAAACTCTTACATTTAAGCCGTTGATAAATGGTTGGAAAAAAACCTTTTAGTCCACAAAGCTTCAGGTAAGGCCAAGAACTTGGTGTTCCAGGAAGAAACAGTTCTTTCCCAAGCTAAATGTTTCCAGTGGGACAATGGCACAGACATAAAAAGGTTCACATCTTGGCAAGTTGCCTCTTTGGCCAACTGATCCGTTCACCATTGCCAAGATTTCCGCTATGGCCCCGAACATAAGAAAAGTGGATGTCACAGTCCAGGTAGAACAGAGTAGACTGAAACTCTACAACAAGTTTTTCTGTAGAGTTTACGTTGAGCAAACAATGGAGTGAAGAGAGTGAGTCGGTGCAGATAAGAAAGTCGAGCGTTCCACCTTGGCGGAGAGAGTCCTGAATCAAATTTACGGCAAGATTAATGCAGAGTAGTTCGGCTTGAAAAACAGAGCATTCATCCCTTAATCGATGCTGGAAAGTAACATATTCAACACCTTTCTCGTAAATAACGCAGGCAAGAGACCAACCCTTCCATTCAATTTACTCCCATCTGTGTGAAACAAACAGTTTTATATTCATTTGTATAACTCACAAGAGTGATGGGTTTCCTACATAAAGGGTGTGGCAATAATGAAACTGGAATCGTCCCATCCAGCGTGCCAAGGCTGGTACTCAAATAGTTTTCCCGAACATCGAGATTGTTCAGAATAACCAAGTTGATAGACGGTATACCAGAAATAGCAAACACTGCTTCATAACTAATAGTTTTGTATCCTTTAATGACACGAAGTAAAAACCTACGTTGCGTTCTTCTAATAAGTCTACTATTAATTTTCTTACTTAAAGGATGCCCCCAAGCTCTCGATGCATAAGACATGAGAGGTACTATTCCCTGCTTATAAATCAACTGAAGAACATCAGTTTTCACTCCAAAAGTATTGTTTGAAATTCTTAACAGTCCAAGAAGAATTTTTTTCACTTTTACTAGAAACTTAAGAGATATGCTCCTTCTACTGCATTTTGTTATCAACAATTATGCCCAAATACTTAATCTTGTGCACTTCTTCGATTATTACACCTCCAAGCTTTAAATTAATTCTTTGATCTACTGTCGATTTTTTTTAAAAATCTTCATTACTTTTGTTTTAAGTGGATTAAATTCCAACTTATATAGCTCTAACCAATCAAAGATATTATTAAAAATGCTTTGTGACAAAGTGCAGACATCCTGAAAGTGTTTACACTGAACAATAAGAAGTACATCATCTGCAAAAGCTATTTTATGACAATTCTGGAACTTTGAGATATTGCAAAGAAGATCGTTCATAATTAAATTCCACAGAAAAGGTCCCATCACTGACCCTTGTGGGCAGCCTTTTCCAAAACACGATTCTTTGTGACGTTACCCAATGTAAGATCAGCTGAACGACATTGTAAGAAGCTCCTAATAAGGCAAAAGATATTTTTAGGAACTTTGAAACTTTTGAGAAGGTGCAAGATGCCAGGCCACCAGGCATTATCGAAAGCTCCTTTAATGTCCAAGGAGATTTAAAAAGTCACATAGTTTTTGCGTTTTCCCTTTTTGATGATATCACAAAGAAGAACCAAGGCATCTCCTGACTTTTGAGGTGTAAAACCGTACTGGTCATCACTTAAAAGACTAGACTTTCTTAAATACTGGTTAAGTCTAGTAATGCATAGTTTTTCCAAGCACTTTCCCAAACAAGGGAGTAAGCTTATGCAACGAATATTTTCTATGTGCCTTCTTGACAATTCAGAATTTTGGGGAAGAAGTACAATTTTCGCTCTCTTCCAAGTGTTTGGGAAAACACCCAAATTCAAGCAGGTATTAAAGAGAGCCAAGAGGACAGAAGGAGAACAATTGTGAAACTTCTTAATCAGTTCATTATTAATTCTATCTGAGCCAGGTGATTTATTTAAACTTAAATTATCTATAACACAGTCAATTTCTGTTCTTGAAAAAGGGACATCATCGTCGCTTTCATATACCAATTCAGCTTCGGAACGCAAAACCCGATGTTGAGAATTATCATGACTATTCGGATCACAAGGGAAAGATTTCCTCAATACGGCATCTATAGTTTCTTCAAACAAAAAAGTAAAATTGCTAGAGGAAACTTCAATCCCTGAAATTTCAAGCCTTTTGGTAAAATTGGTTTTCATTCCATAAGTATAAATTTTCTTCCAAACATTCTGTACAGTAATATCAGTGAGAAAAGATTTCCAAGAGTTCATTTTGTTTTCATGAAGTTTGAACTTATATTTTATCCTAATTTGAAAGTAAATTTCTTCATAGACCTCCCTCAGAACGGAATTTTTCGTTCTTTGATATCGCCTTCTCGCTGCATTCAATTGTTTACGCATGCAAAATAATTCAACAGACCACCAGGGTACTTTATGATAACCATTCTTTTTCAAAGGGATTGATTTTTCTGCAGCCGATGTAATTAATTCTTGCACATCTTGAACACATAATTCGAGGCTATCAGGCTGTATACAGTTATTTAAAGAATCTAATATGGCATTCTCGGCTTTCGAGCATTGAGAATAAAACATATTCCTATTAGCTCTTTTAGTATTGAAGATATTTGTTTTTACAGAACAATCCCAAGCCCTGTCTGGTTTGGGAATTTTCATCTCAAAAGAAATCATTCTATGATCAGAGAGGGAATCATAATCTGGTATAAACCGCCTTTCAATTAATCCAAGCACATTGTGCCCAACAGCTGTGATATCAATATAGCTCGTCCCCTGGTCTGTGCAAAACGTAGGCCATTTATTGTAAACAATTGCCACGTACTGAAGAGTTCGCACAGATTAATGCCTCTAGAGTCAGTCACAGGACTAAACGAAACTTCAGACTTACTATTTGAATCCATACACCATATAAGTCTCTTTGAGACTCTATTTGAAAATAACTGCTCAATTTTTCTTAGATCCAAATCAATATTAACAGAAGGTTCGAAATAATATGAGAAAACAGTAAAATCGTAACCTCCAAAAGAGATGTCAATCATTGCAGAATTGTAATCAAGATTTCTAGGGATCGGAAAAAACTGTAATAGCCATGTTTCTAACAATAATAGCCGCCTTTATAACCTCTGATGTTGTATCATAAAAAAATTTGTAAGTGTTTGGAAATCCAGGAAGCTTTCCTTTAAAACAGTGTGGCTCTTGAATAAGAGCAACATCAACATTATCATTTTCAAGATTCAGAATAAGTTGCTGAGTAGCCTTTTTTTATTTATGTAAGTTAATTTGAACAAAATTTAGATGGTCTTTTATTAATTTAGTCATAGTCAGTTCGAGCAGCAACTTGATTTCTCATGTAACTATGACAAGAGCAGTTAGGCGAAAAAGGCTTATGCTTGACATCCACTTTTTTAGCTTCATTTTTTAACTTTTTATTATATCTGATACAATTTACACATACCTGATTTTCACGGTTTGAGCAGTTATCACTTTTATGTTCTCCAGCACAAAAATAACAACACAGAGTATTTGTACACTCATTTGCTCTATGATTATAACCGAGATATTGGAAACACCTATTTATTACTAAGAAGTCATCAATACGGCACATGTTCCACATTATTTTTAATGATCCCACCGCATTAACATTTTTCCGAATCATAGGATGAAATTCACACAATCCCACCACAGTTCTCACATGCTGAAATTTCTTCAAAACAAAACGAACTCTAGACTCATTCCAACACTCATTTGAAACAAGGATTTCTGGGTTCTGTTCCCGAATAACGTCTAGTAATTCAGTACGTCGTTTGGCACATTTCTAATCAACATTGTAGGGTTTTTGCGTTTTGGAACAGTTGGCTTTAGGAATTTAGGATTGGCTTTTCAATCCTGGTCATTAACTTGTCCCTATCTTTTTCAGAAGCACAATTAACTATAATTCTATTATCACTTATTTCTTTAAAGTGTCGAATCCTTTTTTTTTCTTTTCTAGGGTTAATTTGAGCTTTAAACAGTTTTCTGACGTCATCAGAATTACAGTTTTCAGCCGCTATTAAGACAGAACAACATGCCATTCGCGACGGTTCGTTAAGTTCACCACCAAAAGATGGCGCCACCACACTGCTATACGTTTTCTTTGGCAAAGAAGACATGGCGTTTTTCAAGCTTTCCTTGCAAGCTTCAACAAATTTTTCACTTTTAATTAAAACACGAAATGTCGATAAACAGAAGATTTCAACTCACCCAGCGCCTGCCTGGCTTCCTCTCTCATCTGTTGGTTCATATTGCACTTCGATAAAAGGACTGTTTCAATAGTTTTGCATTGATTTTCGAGAGCTGCAAAAAACGCGTCATCGTCGCATTCAAATTTTCCTATAATGTAATGCTAAAATATTTTTTTACATTAGATATTCAAGGGAAGGATTGCGTATTTTAAGAATGTGTCTAAATTTTAAAGACACTAGATCAGGGGTGGTGAACCTTTATAGATCAACGTGCCATTTTTTCTAAAGAAGTTTTTAATGAGATATAGACGTGCCGTCAAATAATTTTGACTTGATTATTGGAAAAATAATAATAATAAATACTAGTAACTTTCAACTCTTTCTGTACTCTATAGTTGTAAATGTTTTAGCTACACGTGTAACATTAGTGTGACTTCTGTTGTTGCAGATTGTGTGGATGACAAATAACTCATACTAAGGATTGTAAGATGTTACTTTTAGTAGAATGCAGGCTGCATTGGAGTCATCTGTCAAATGGTTTCTAAGCAATTAATTATTTTTGCTCTGGTTAACTTTTTTGACAAGAGGATTTGTGATTTGTTTCAGAATGCCGTTTTACAGGCGTGATGTTCTACGTACCACTATTCCAGAACATAAAACACACACCGCTTTGACGCCTTTACTAATCACATGCCATATTTTTAGATTCATCAAGTTTGAAATTCTCTGTTACACTTACGATCTTACACTTTTTGTTCTTTTGCTGAACCAGCGATATTAAATAACAGTTAAAAATCGTAAATATGACACAAATAAATTTTAAAATACAGTTGTGCCAACGAAATTGACAATGCTATGCGTAGACAAATTTTGCATCATAAGCAACCGTAGTCCACGACGTAATGTATGCAAGACAATCACAAACGAGGGTGTTCCCCGCCACCCCGAGATGTAATACTTTATAGTGAACTTAGTTATTTTGGAATAAAATACAAACAATTTTGATCACTGGCGTGCCCAAAATATTGTGTCACGTGCCATTGATGGCACGCGTGCCACTGGTTCACCATCCCTGCACTAGATAATAAATGTATGTGTGCGTTCCATTGTCAACACGTACATTAACTTATATAATGATTGGGAAATTTTTCTCCCTGAGTTTGGTACAGGCTTTTTAACACGAGACGAAGATCATTTTAGCTTGATTATGTTTTATAATCCTAACGTGACTTGGTTACGAAAATAGGAAAGTGAGTTCAAGTAATGTCACCTTGGCTTGACTATTGCGAAAGAGAGAGAGAGCAATAGCCCTTGGGTAATATTGAAGTAACTTGAATTCAGACCGATATTTTTGTACCATTTTTTAAAATGTATGTTTAGGTTTTATTTTAAAATGAGAATCTGTATGCTGTATTTAAATATTTACTTCTTTTATAAAGATAAAATGTTTATATGAATTGGATTCATAGCTGTATGTAGAGCGTTTTCGTAATCCTGAACCAAAAAACTTAATGTGATTCTATTCAATTTAGATTCACTTTTATGTTTGATACAGATGATCGCGTTTTAATACATCGCACAACAAGCATTTGCTGTAATAAATTGACTAATATTTTTTTTTCTAGAAACAGTTGCTTCTTATATAGTTCGATCATGTAAATATTTTAAATTTTTATTTTTATTTACTCTTTTTGCTGAAATGTGTAATGGGAACATCATCAAATCGACGATTTTGGCATAAAATTTGAAAATCCCATTTTTAATACCAATAATGTAATGAAAAATCATATTTAATCATTCCCTTTGATCTTCATTTCAACATTTCTCTAAAGAATTCTTGCACCACATCTTATAAAGACATTTTATAGGTTTTTTACAAGTATTTGAGTATCAGAAACGGATAACGTCGTTTTACACTAGTGATATTCTTATTTCGAGATTATTTGTTTCTTTGAATAACTGGGAAACGTTTTACCTTATTCAATTTGAAGTTGAATGAGCCTTAGTCATAGTATTTAAAACATTGTACATTTTTACTCTTATAAGAAGAATTAATTCGTAAATTTGATAAATAAAATGGACATCAATTTTGATTTAAAGATTTAAGTAGGGGTTTAATTTTTTCCACATCAAATAACATAACAGTGTTTTTAAAATAATAATATCAAATTTCCATTCTAAAAAAGCAAATATCGACATTTTAATCCATAACTGCCCTTCAATAAAATTCCTCAGAATGTCTGTGTTTCTTAAAAGTTCAGCAGTGAACTCAATGTATTCCCAGAATTTTTAAATATTTAGAATATCATGGAGAATAATTGATATTTTAGTCTGAATTTAACGTAGAATTGTCTAACACAAAATTTAACCAATCATTTGGAGTACTAGTATTTGTTAATTTGATTGTAAGCATTTTCAATCACCGAATAATGTTCAATAGTTCATTCATCTGCTTAAATTAATCATCCCACGAATTTGATTTGGAGAATCTGAACTTTTTTTTCAGAGTGGTACTTTGTGAAAGATTTTTTTTTTTATATTAAGCATTTTACTTGAAAAATTCTGACTTTTTTTCAATATTAAAAAGACAAAACACAGGGTCGATTTTTTAGCTAACGCAATGATTATTGATACATTCTATTCGTATTTAAAGTTGTTGCTTAAATTCCCTAACATAATGAAAGATTATAATGATAAGGATAATATTTTTATCACTATGCATTCATGAAAAAAACTGTTGTCTGGATCTTTTTCGCTTTCTCTTTCAAGTGCATATGCAAATGTTTTTTTTATCAAATTTGTAACAAATATTTGAAGACATTTAAAGGCAAGAGAGCACCAAAGTAATTTAATATAACAAATAATAAAGAAAGTATTAAAACTGTTGAACCTCCTTATTTTGACAAAATTACAATTTTTATCTGAGAAAACATTGAGTATGTCATAATCACACACACTCACACACACACATGAATCATATAAGCTCGAGTGGTTCTGATGGGGAAAAAACTCACAAGCTATATATATTTAAATATTTTTAATTGTCACTTTTTTAAATTTGAACTGCGAGAGAAATTATAACCAGCTAAAGTTGAATGCGGTTTTTCTTTTTCTCGTTATTTCAGAAATTAAATGTTTTAAAATCCCCGAATCTTAATTTATTCTGAAATTAACTTCAATATTTAATACGAAATATTAAGTCACGTTAAATTAAAAGGAATAACTGCAAACTGCTTTGATTCAAAAACGTAATATTAAATATATTTTTTTCTTCCATTTTATGAAAATGTTTGGAGAAAAAATTTTATATGATTCCTAAGAAATATTGATCTGAAACACTTCTCTACTATATACTGATTTATTGGATTTTTTTTCTGAATGTTACAACATAAAGCTATTTAATACCCGCAGGCGCAAAAAGCTTTGAAGAAAAAGAAACTTAATTGATGGCTTATAATTCTAAATGAGAAATGATAAGATGTATGGGACAAACTAAAGATCAGGTAATTGATAAGGAGAAAAGGGGGGAGAGAAAAAAAAAAAGCAGGGTTGACGCTCGAAAAACTATGTGCAGCTGTGAAAGGGTGTGAGAGCAAAAACCTGTTTTTATACCTTTCGTTTATTCACATGACACGAGAGGAGAATATGAAATTTTTAGTTTCGATGACATTAAATTACCTTAAAGAGAATCCTTGAAATAGTTATTTAATAAAAAAAACGGACTTCTCTTACTTAAGAGTGAAAGTAAAATACGTTTCTCTTACTTTGATTAAATAGCAGGAAAATCGAGAGCTCGTAAAAATAACACATACACAACTAATTAAGATATATCAATACAATATTTCCCAAACCATGTAAAAATGGAGAAATATGCTAAAATGGGACTCTAAAAAACTAATAGTCCACTTAAAGTACCCTGATTACATTTTTATATTGTTTGAATGACGATTTTCCTAGGTATATATAAATCCGTATGATTATCACCTTTATTAAGTACTAGCAGGTATAACCATTCTCCACACGGGTAAGTTGGAAAATGTAACAATTGAGATTAAAGGGTGAAAAAAAAATTGAAGTGAAGTTTTTAAAAACTGTTTTAAGCAATTTTTAGAGAAGTACAAATTAGATTCTAAGGAAATAATGATTTAGTGAACAAATTAGCAAAATGAAACTCTGAAAAAAATGAAATAATAAAATTTAAGAGGAAATTCAATAATGGATTGTTTTTATTAATACTTGGTAAGCGAAAAAAAATACTTCAGCATAAAGTTAAAAATGCGAATTTATTTTTTTAAAAATTATTTTATCTATTTTTTACTTTTAATTTTTCCTTTTGGTGAATAGGTGCATAGATTTTGTGGATTACCCCAACACGTGAGCATTTCTGTTCTACAATTAAGAGTGGTTCTTTTATATCGTCCATTTTTTTTTTGTCTTTCACCTCAGAATTTCTATCAAAAGCAGTCGATTCATCTAAAATAAACTTAATTTCCATTTTTTTTTTAATTTTCTTCTCATATTGTTTCCAAAAACAAATTGAAATCATAAATTGAAAAGTTAAAAAGTAACGTGTTCTTATAACAAAACATAGCTCTTGAAAGATATCTGAAGTTCCATTTCTACACATGAGAGATTTTTAAAAGATCAACAATCATGCTTTCAATTTCTTTAAAAAAAAAGTTTTTACTGACACCATCTGTCATTGCACCATTCTGTTTTTCAACTACAAATTTTTTTTATAGAGTAAACTACTGTCTTGTCTTCATCTGAGTTATCGTAAATAAGGAATATTTCAGCTCAGATTTTTTTCGTTTGTGGCTAATTAAATTTCTATAAAAAATTTGACATAAAATGTTGTAAAACTTTTTATGTGAAAAGTAAATTATCAGGAAAAACACTTTTCTCCCATTTAAATATGGGGATACGAAAAGTAAAAATAAACTAAGTATAGACTTCCTTAATAAGAAATTTAGGAAACGATTAAAGAAATTTTTACTATAAGCATGATATTTACAAAATTAATTTAACTAAACTTATTACAGTTCAGTGTAGTATTTTACTGTACTATAGGTTCTCCTTTTTGTGGACAACTGCGTTAAATATAAGTTTTTTATTAATTGAATTCCTTAAAATATTTCCTTCGTTGTGAAATAATTTCCTTGTAGATAGTTAAACTGAAGTTTTTTAAAAAAAATTAATTTTTTGCACATATTTTACGAAAAATTTCATAGTGAAAATACGTTACGCCAATTCATCAAGCATATACAAAGACAATAAGAATTATGTACTGTTTTCAAGATACATTTACCATTATAAAATTTTGTCCTTTAGTGTTTATAAGCTGATTCAAAAATGTCCCTTAAACGTATTAAATTAAATAATTTTAATTTTTCAAAATTCTTAAAAGTTGCAATCATTTTCAATTATGTAAAAATAATACTTAAATTAAAAATTTTCACGATATTCATCACATTTTTGCGCAAAATTATGGAAGAATCTTCCTGCTTTCAGAAAAATTATAAAAAAATAGCTAAATTAAAATCCAACGTGTGTAGAACAGGCATTTAAAAAAAATGTAGTCTAAAATTTGCTGATTACAAATAACACTTTACATTCTTACTTATTCTTCTGAAGGTAAATAACCTTGATACTAAAGTACTAACATGCCATTTTCATTTCAAGAATTAAAAAGTTACGTTCCATATTGTGTGGCATCCTCATCACTCGATCTTTATTCATAACCACAAGGTCCTTTATCAACAAAACTCAGGTTCCTTTAAGCATGACGTTAAAAACAATCAATCAACCATTTAAAACAATCAGAAATATCAATTTATCATTTTTTTTTCTTTTTGTGGCATGTTAGTAGTTCCCAAAAATTCTTCATTCTAATTTCTGCATTTTCAACTATCTAGAAAGTTTCTCTTTCTGTCTCTAATTACCCATATATTTCCAAAGAATGGCTCTTATATGCTTAAATGTTCGTCTCAAAATCTGAAATCAAAAATAAATCTTTTTATTGTAATTAAATAGTTCTTTTTTTCCTTAAAAACAATAAAAAAAATCTTTATTTATCGCAGTCAAAATAGCTTCCTGACGCAAGGCTTATGTCAGAAAGTTATATTTGTAAGTCTCCTTTATTTATTAACCAATGATAACTATTAGCTATCAACTGTTTAAAAACTTTAAGAAATTTGTCCCACACTGAGAAAAAAAAATATGAAAGTTTAAGCTCTTTATAAGAATTTTGTAAAATTAAAAATATTTTAAATGGAAACTCTTCTCATTTGAAGAATATTAAACTAATGACAATATTGTAAAGCAGTAGCTTTAAAAATATTTTTGTGAAAAGACTTATGAAACAAATGTGTGCAAAATGTCATCAGTAATGAAGACTAATTTTATTACAAAACAATACAATTTAACTAATGGTTAAGAAATTAATTTTGATTACATAGAATTTATTTCAAGAAGATAACAAAAATATAAATACCACCGAGCTTGAAAAATTCAAGAGTAAAAATTAAAATGGCTAATTCTTAGATCTTTAGATTAGATTCTTAGTTCTTTTAACTAACTGTAAAATGATGCAAATAAAATTAATCCAATGATAAGTTCCACTCCCTACTAAAAATTCATTTCCTGTTTTTATAAAAATCACCTCTGGCGATATCCATCAGTTCATTGAATTTGCACCCATTTCACAAATTTGTTCTTATTTTGTATAAAATTACGTAATTTTATTTTCTTGCAACCAATTGTACACTTCATCATATTTGTTCTTTATCCACTCGCGATTGTTTTTCGATCTGTGCAGAGCAATCTTTAAATTTTTGTTGATTTCTTTGATGGATGTTTTCCTTCCTTTCAAGATACTTTGGAGCTATGAAAAATATAAATGCATAAATTACGAAAACTGCACCATTTTAAAATACAGAAGTGAGACTGGAAATAAATTTTTATTCGTTTATCCAATTATTGCATAACAATTTGAAATGCTGATTTCCTAGCTTTTTTTTAGTTTTTAAGTTTATGAGTCTTCATTGGACTTATTGTAAAAAACACGGTTAATTAATTTCAACACTAATTTAAAAAGAAAGCATCATTTAGTTTTACTTTATAAGAAAAAAATATGACAATAATATACAGTGTCCCAAAAATAGCACCCAAACTGCACACCTAGATTCCTCTTTGGGAGTATATAAAAAAATGCCCGAAGAACTATACCTGTACGATCCATAGATTACGAGAAAAATACGGTAAATGATGATGAATGAATGATGATGCCTGATGTTTTATGATGGTGTTAAGGCACCTTTTTTGGGCTCATGTACATGATTGGCTGGATATAGCATACTCTGGCCACTGTATAGGATATGCGAGTCTAGTTATATGGCCACCATGGTCACTAGATCTCACACCGTTGAATTTTTTTTCCTGTGGGGAAATCTCAAGGAATTTGTGTATTGAGACGTAGTGACTACACAAAGTGGCCTAGTTGCTCGTCTCCATGCTGCTTGTACTTTGGTGGACACCGCATTGCTCCGACGTATTCACTCCACCATTCCATGGTAAACTCAAGCCTGCCAAGAAATGAATGGCACACACTTTGAACATCTGCCTTTAAACATATCTGCAAATGCTGCTGTTGATGTGTCCAATATCGGCTTGCACCTGATATGACATCATATTTTGTTTTTCGTATCTTTCTTTCACTATGGATTGAAAAGGAACAGTTTTTTTGGGGGAATTTTTTATATACTCCCAACGAGAAATCTAGCTGTGCAAAATTTGAGCTTTATTTCTAGGACACCTTGTACATACAAGATCAAATAATAGCTTATTAAAGAAATTTTAATCATTCTGCGTTATTTAATCCACAGTATCAAAATCAAAAAGGCCAACAAAATATAAATTATAACCTGAAAATTGCAGCATTTTTAGAACTAAGGAGTGTCTTTTTAACACTAGATTGCCCAAGGAAGTCATTTTGACTGCTTTTTAATTCCAATGAGAAAAAAAAAAATTACGTATATAAAGATACAATTTCTTCGACATTTTGAGAATACATTTTTTTTCCCAACTGAAGCAAATTTTATTATTGTTAATATTTACTAATAACTTGTTGTATGACTGTAAATAATATTAAAAATATTAAAAATTTATTTTAAGCAAATTTGTTCACAACAATAGTTATTCTTTCACATTCTGACTGCTTTTGGGCAATATGGGTATATATTAAATTCCAGTCTTTCTAGTGTTGAAGCAGTCCTTGATCAAATAAAATATTAAAAGCTTATACACTTACTTCTTCTATCTCGTTTTCAGTGTTCAATGATGCCGTGACTCGATCAACGATATTACCTCCAGCAAATGCAAAGGATCCAAATCTGTAAATGACATATGGTTAAATGGACCAGAAAATGCATAGAATTGTAAGAGAAAATGTAATTGAATTACTATTTCACTCCTGTAATTACATTAAACATTTAGTACAGATTCATGACAATTAAAGTTAATAAGTGTAATCTTCTTTTAAATGCTGTCTGTATCCATGATAGTAAAAATTTAAAAAAATATTGAATTCGAAAATTAAACTGCGCTGAGATTCAGCAGTCTTTCATTTTTATATGACTTATCCTTTGAAAATAACTCGATTTAGAAATCAATTAAGCAACTAATATAAAATCTATTTAATATCATATTGCGGGACAGTTAATTCACTGTAAAACTGAATTTTATTTTTTGAATGGTATGTGAAAGTTAAGGAACAAACCCTTTTTCACGGATTTTTCAGAACCAATTGAAATGGGATTTGGTATGAAAATGCTTTAAACATTATTAACAGGATAAGGATGAAAAATTTATAGTACTCATTCATCAACATGATTTATATTCATGAAAGCATGATAATCCAAAAACAATACAGTAAGATGACACTTATGAAATATTTAATATGAAGTATGATCACCCATGCATGTGTGATTGAGTGAGTGAATATTAGCATCGCACTGTTCAGCTACACGAGGGCTTTTGGCGATGGGCCTCGTAATTTTGAAGTCAAGTGACGAGGACGACACTTGAGCTGGCATAAAATATTGAAAATAAACATATTGAATTGTCCGGACTCATAATTAAAATTTTATATTTTGTATAAAATAAAATTGTAAAATTTGTAAATTATATCAAGTCTTCTCATTCCTTAATGGCTCCCTCATGTCCAAAAAAACTCTAAGAAATTCTTTAAATAAACAAAAATATTACCTGAAAGAGATCTCATCCATATGCCTCTTAAAAAAGTCGTATACTATATCTCGTCCGTAGAAATTTTCTGCAACGTATACAAAGACATCACTTCCATCTTGTAAGGGTACACCGGAGCTTGAATCCATTGCTCTCTTTAATAACCTAAATTTTTTAAAAAAAATCATTCCAGTTTAATAAAATTCTTTCATAGCTCAAAAATTATTCTCCGAAAAGTACTCAAATGAGAAAACATAATCTAATATAAATCACTCTTTAGACATGGTTAATATTTCTACAAAAATAACGTTGGCAGGAGTTTGCTTTTACTTCTCGTTTTTAGCGTAACAATACATAGCGTTTAATAAAATGTTAATGCAAAGTATTTTTGAACTCCTTTTGACATTATTTTGTTTATTTAAAGAACTTTTTAAATTCATAATGCTACAAAAAGTAATTCCTTACAAGAAATAGGCATTTCATATGTAATATAAAGTGATTCAAACCAATATTTTAAAAATATAATGTAGAAATTCAAATTAATATTACATCTATAATATCCATATACATTAACGAGGAATTTTATTTGGAATTTTAAAATTAACACAAGAACATAAAAAAGATTTTTATAAAGATAAAACTTCTTACTTTCTCAGAAGCCTAGTTTCTCTCGTACATGCTAAAGATTTAAGTAAAGTATTCTTCTCAGGCTTAAAATTTGACTGTAGATATCGTTTCCACATAAATTCCCAATCTTCAGACGGTCCTCTAGCGATACCGGTGCATAATACTATTTCTCGGTCATCAGCGGACATTCTAAAAATAATAATAAAATTATTTTCAAAAACTTCGATATCAAGTTTAATGAATTTGATTGAAATTTTGCTAATAAAAGATACCCACGTCTGATTCTCAGATGATCCTTCTTTCCATTCTTTGAACATAGATAAAGCTTTCTTAACACAGTCAGGATTGTCATAATTACAATTCCATTTTAAAATGTTCTTTCTTAAGAATCTACAAAGGAAACCGGAATAAAATATCGAAATTTATATATGAAGGAAACATTTTACAGTTTTATATTATTATTATTATTTTTTATTTTATTTTTTTATTTCTTAGAAAAATTTGAATATTTGTACTTCAACTACGTTACGAATGAGAGACAATATTTGAATTTAATATTTTTTCTAAGCATTCGTGTGGAGGGGGGTTGTGTATATCAAAACTTTTTAATAGCCAAAATAAATTAAATGAAGATTTTGCTTTGAAAAGAATCCCATTATCATTTTAATTTAAAAATAAAAAGTTTTTTAAAATTATAAGCTTTTTTGCTTAAAATAAAATCCGTCGTATTAGTACTTATTATGTTGTTTACTTTAAATTCTACATGCGGACAAAATTCTCACTATTTTATATAAAACACATTTTAGAAAGAATTAAAATTATAGATATTATTTTAATAAATCGAATTAATTTTAACGTATAGAATATTATATATCTTACTTTGAAAGAATGTCATTCTCATCCAAATTTGAAGACCATCCTAACTGATGGTATAGTGGAGTCATAACTGTAATTAAGTACTCCTGAAAAAGAAAAAAAAAATGTTAATTCAAAAACTTTTTATCGTTTTTTTAATTATTATGTATTTAAAAGATCTCATGCCCGTATACCTTTAAACCAAAATCCAACATGTAATTTAAATTCAAACTTTTTTTTTAATTAAACTAGTATTTATTATAAAAACACAAGTGGTTTTATGAATCACATGATTATTCCAAAGCTTTAAAAGACTAGTTGTAGCTGCTTTGAACGCACAAGATTCTGTTTCAAACTATAGAAGTAAAAAATATGTTAAATTGTCTTATGAAAAAAATATTACTTCAGAACATTTAAACACAATATGAATATTTCTCTTCGAATGATATATAAAAATGTACTTGGTTTAGTGTGTGGTGTGTGTGTGTGTGTGTGTGTGGTGTGTGTGTATCATAACTAAAGCAACGTTATCACATTTCTTTCATAGCTTTCTACTTGATAGTATGGCTAATATCCTTGAGTACTATTTGCAATTTTTAAATAAATTTTTATTGCGTTTATATCAACGTGAGAGAAAAATATTCTACTGTCATACATTGAGTATGACATTAGCAAATAAATAAAACTTATATAAATTGACGAGTTTATTACATATGAGTAATATTTCATTATTATAACGAAACACTTTAAATGATCTGAACACAGTTCAATAAGTTTTGGATTTATATGGTCCTAAATTTTACCAGAAAGTATAATTTTGTAGAATATTCTTTTCATATTTAATTTAATTGTGAGATGTAATAGATATTGTGAATATATTTGTTTAGTCATTTGCGTGCCCATTAATTAACAAAAATCAATAGGCAATTAGGCTTAGCTTCCCACATGCCCCAATTCCAGAAAATTTTTACTTTTTTAACAAGCATTTCTCTTGAATAATTTTCTTAAAAATAGATTTTAAAAAATGTGTATTTGTGTTATATTTACAATTTAAATGATATATACTCTCGTATTTTCCTAGCTCATAATTCGATTATTTTCACATTAAATTTTATATTTGAGAAAATACTTATCACATTGCAGTATATTAATTTCAATGCAATACTGTATTAAATATGTTACATGCTACATACAAAATAACTGATATAAATATTTCCATCTCATAAGAAATTTGATACGTATTTTTAATGTTTACTCTCCAAAATTAAATTATTTCCCAGAGTTGCTTTTCGTAAAAATTGTAAGTAAAAAATAAGCTATAAATATTTAAAATAATTGTAAAATTTAATTTGTTGATCTATTTTTCATGACCAAATTAAATTCGAGGAAATGGTGGGACTAAAATAATTTGTACATCCCGAAGATAGATATTATATAAGAAAAGATCAAAAACTCAATCGATTGATTACGTTTGTTTTTAACATTAGAAAAAACTTAATATCTGATTCATTTACATATTAAAATAAAAATTTTAAAGATTCATGAAAAATTGAATCATATACATTTTGTGTCAGGTTTAAAAACTTAGCAATAATCTTTTTTTAAAAAAATAAATATTTAATAATAGCTTTTGATTCCATTATTTCGATTTTTTTTAAATTTTAAATATTGAAATAACCAAAAATTAAATCTAAACATACAAATTCAGCAATAATTTTTTCTTCTTAGATTATAAATTAATTAAAATAAACATATTAATCAAATGTAATTATATGAATAAATTAATTAATATTATTATATTTTAAATAAAATATAAAGTTTAATCATTATTTTTACGAAAAATAACAATAGAATTAGCACGACAGGAAACTTTGTAGTATACCTATTAAAGAAATAAATGTCAATTTTTGCGTCTTCATTTTAAGGATTACTTTTACATAGATAAAATTAATGGAGATAGAAGCCCCATATATAATCTATATATATATATATAATTAACAAACTAAAAAGTAAATAAAAGTATTGAAATGCCATGCACAGAACTTTCACACAGCTGGATGCCAACAATGAAAGTTATTTATTTTCATGAACACATTACACATAAAAAAATTTATTAATTGCAAAATTATTATCTAGCACACATTCGCATAACTACGTCTGGAATATCTTATGTATCAGTCAAGGACAATGAACCTAAAACCATTAGACTGGGATGAGAAAAAAAAAGTGACCACTTAAGATTCCACTTTAATAAATGCACGTGCCTTAAATTCGTCATGCCCTGGAGTCTTTGCCAACATTATGTCAAGATATTTGAAGGCTGTGAAGGCTGCTTGCCATGGGAGGTATTCTGTCTCAAAGAAAAGGTACTTTGTCATGTTTAAAGCTAAGGCATAATCCACCTCATCTGACCTATATAAAAAAAAGTAAATAGCTCTAAGAAATATATATAAAGCACTTTCTTCGTAAATTATAATCTACATAGAGAGAAAGAGTTATGCTTACCGAACTTAATCTATTTATAAGCTTAAGAATAAATTTCAATACATGAAATACTCCATTAGAATTATTTTAACGCATATTGAAAAATTAGGTTAAAAATTAACAACTCACGAACCGTTGGAGATGTTAATTTATAATTTTAATGTGAACAGGAATGTTTGTAATTATTTTAGAAATTGAAAAATTGAAGTGTTTCCAAAACTGAAAGAATTATTAAATCTGATTATTTGAAGTTTAAATAAGTACTTCGAACAAAAATTAAGTAAATTTGCATACATATTACACTGTTAGGAAAAGTATTTTTAAATTTTTGTAATATCACATTCTTTTCAATTATTTTTAAGTTATTTTATAGAAAACTCATTTTAGTTTAAAGTCGAAATATTTACGTAACTAACCAATATGCTTAGAAATGTGAGGAAAAAAGTAAACAATATTCATTTGGAAGAAACTATTAGTACGTATTAGTTCTCAAACAAATTATTAGCACATTAACTTTTGCCTAAACACTGCCAAAACCGATCCTAAGGTATCATTCGCCCTTATGCAAAGACCTAATGTGCCGCCCCTTCAGATAATTTTTCATATTTTGACCAATACTTAACTTTAAAGTTTTAAACTTATCTTCCTACATAAGAGTAAATATTAAAGCATTAATAAAAATGTAAATAAACACAAAAATCATTTTTTTCTCTATTTTGCTTTTCTAAATTGTAAGGGTATTATTAAATTGAAAACTTTTAATTTCCTCAAATGCATATTGAATTTAAACACTCTTGTGCCTTAGTTATTATTAATCATATTAGATATTTTCATAAAGCAACGTCCGCAAAAATCACTTTAGATCGCCTTTGTTAATCATCGAAATATAGTACGCCTCCAGTGCCGGTGATAAGCTAGAAAACCTTTTCTATTTTTGTATTACCGGCTCCGCCACGAATTTTGTTATCAAATGAAGGAGGTGCGTAAAGAGTAGACATTAATGGATAGTGGACCAACACACTGTCCCACTAACATTTTATTTTTCTTAAACTATACTATACTGTCGAGAAATCGGGACTTGTTTTGATTTTTCAATAACTATTTAAAGTTCAACATATTTATTCGACTCAGCATATGTTTAATTTTGAGAAATTTGTAAACAATTTTGCTAGATTGATACAGCTATATGCAGCCTGCGGTCATCCCTTGTTATGGCCACCCACGTGCGGTGCATGAGCTGCACATTTGCTAGGGTAGACCCTAAACACTGCCTTCTACAATGAATAATCACTTCATTTTCCTATTCAAACTTAAAGCTATTTTTACAGATTTTATAAAACACATTCGTGACTTAAATTTTCTTTTAAATTTTTAAAGAAAATTGAGAAAACTCCTAACAAACTAGATTAAAAGGCATAACTCTTTATATTAAATATCTCTCCGAATACTTTCAAATTTAAAAAAAAAAGAAAAACTTACCTTGCTAAATTAAGGATGTCGTTCAAAATTTGGGCTCTGTTTATGACATGTATTTTCTGCATTGACAAAAAGTAAATGAATTGAGTATTTGTGAACAAATTATTTTCAAAATTATATCTTTGCATTTGATTAAAATTATTTGTAACGTACCGTGTGGTTTTCCAGAAGTTGTTCAAGTATTAAATTCCAGTTATCAGCGTCATAATTTACTCTGTAATATCCTACTTGTTGAACGTTAGCAATTATCCAAGTGCTTTCATTTGGTAGATTTTTCACAACATCTGAAGAACAATAAACATGTTAAACTTCCTAGTACAGAGTGTGTTTTTTTCAGGTATAGAAGTTTAAGTTGGCATTACTTTCCAAGATGGCGACCGATTTAACAGCTGTCAAGGGATTTATTCTCAGTTTGGTTTGGCAATTCATCATGAATAGACTCACGCCTCAACAACGCTTTCATATTGTGCAATTTTATTTCGAAAATAATGGTCGATTTTCATAAGCGAATTTTGTTTAGCGATGAAGCGCACTTCTGGTTGAATGGCTACGTCAACAAACAAAACTGCCGCATTTGGAGTGAAGCTAATCCACAAGTGTATGTCGAAACACCGTTACATCCAGGAAACTGACTGTTGGGTGCGCTTTATGGGCTGGTGGAATCCTTCTTCAAAAACGATGAAGGCCACAACGTTACAGTCAATGGTGATCGGTATAGAGCCATGATTACTAACTTTTTCATTCCTAAATTGAACAATCATGATGTCCAGGAGCTGTGGTTCCAACAAGACGGCGCAACATGTCACACAGCTCGTGCCACAATCGATTTATTGAAAGACACGTTTGGTGACCGCCTAATTTCACGTTTTGGACCTGTGAATTGGCCTCCAAGATCTTATGATTTAACACCGCTAGACTATTTTCTGTGGGGCTATGTAAAGTCATTGGTCTATGCGGATAAGCCACAAACGCTTGACCATTTGGAAGACAACATTCGCCGTGTTATTGCCGATATACGGCCACAAATGTTGGAAAAAGTCATCGAAAATTGGACGTCCAGATTGGACTACATCCGAGCCAGCCGTGGCAGTCCTATGCCAGAAATCATATTTAAAATGTAATGCCACAAGATTATCTTTCGAATAAAAAAAATTCATGTCAATCGAATAATACATCGTTGTTTTATTGCAATTTAAAGTTCTATACCTCTAAAAAAACACCCTTTATTTATTTCGAGACTTCTAAATTAGTATTCTCGTATAAACTCTGCCTAGTATTTATTTCGACACACAAAGTTCAAAACTTTCGAATTAGTGTATTTCAATCATTAGCTTGTAAAATCCTAAGTAAATATTAAATATGGTGAAACTAGAAAATTACAAGGAAATGAATTTTAATAAAAGAACACAGTTCTCAAAACAGTTGTTATTTATATATTTTTTATCACCATTTTCTTTAAAAAGAATTTCCTGGAAATCATATACAAAAAGAATATCATTCCATCTTCTCATTATCCTATGCGTTTAAGTGCAGGTCAAAGTGGAAAATTGTCTTAAATAATAAGATGTACAGGCTTCATCCTAAATGGTGGAAATCAAATCAAAAGTCTGTCAAATAAAAAAGGATGCTTGTTTATCGTACAAAAAACTGGATAATGTCTCCTCACAAATAGATATTTTGCATTGAAAATGCTGTACACGTTATATTTCCGAAATGAGGCCTAAAAATTTATAGAAATATAAGCATGTAATAAAATATTGATTTCATTACTTTCTTCCAAAAAATATGGGGATTTAGAATAGAATGCTAATCGTAAATTCGAATAATTTAGTTTTGTTATTCACGAAAAAGATTTGAACCATTCTCAAGTGGAAGTGTCTTATTTTGTTATTAGTTGTAATGCGCAAATGTACATTTTCACATCTTTTTTCTAACTCCAAAACAACATGGTGACAGATGGTGGAGTTTATTCTCGAGAGAAAAGATATCGAAACATTTAAAAGCATCGAAGTGAGACAAGTAATATTTTCATGAAGGACTCTTCTCTCATTGGATTTTCTAAGTTTGGTAAACGTGGATGACATGTCCTTGGGATGCCCAAGTGACCTCTGTCTATGTATGACCCTTCTCCTTGTCATTCGATCCCCTTTTTTTCCTTGTTTATTTTTACCAAGTTTTATTTAATTTGAAAAATGCACACGTTTATTTTTAAATTAAGGAACATTTGAAGGTTTGACACAGTTCATTTTTCTACCAACATTAGGCTTTCGAAATTAAATTTTATTCAAATTTCACCATTTTTTAGTTTTGTTAAGTTTCTCAAAAACTTGAAATGATTTTATATTTTTGTAACCAGATAACCGATCTCTTATTTTATTTTGCTCTTAAAACTAATTACAAAAAGGTTCTAATTGCTTCTTTAACAAGTGGTTCATCACCGGATTGTCCATAATGCATGCAATGAAGAAATTTAAATTTTAATGGCACGAAAAGAGTGTTAAAAAGCATGCGCTGAGTATTTTCTGTCATATTTGCAATTGATTAGTATTGCTTAATATTTTTTCTGAGAGATAAAAATATCATATTTTTCTACCTATTACAAATTTCGGTGTGATTCAGTTAAAAAAAATTTGTAAAGAAAAGAACTAGACATTAATATAGACTACACATTTTCACTTTCTAAATTATTAAATTGCTAATTAGTAAGCAAAAAATTATGAAGACATTTGGACTGTTTAAATTTTTTTGGTGTCTTCTGAACTTTATATTTCTATAACAATAATTTTAGCTTCATTTTAAGTTTCCTACTATAAATTCAGGAGTTTGCTTATAAAATTAATTTTTTTATACATAGTATAATTGCAAGACAAAATGACTTTTTTAACTTCATTTAAAGTAGGATTCACACATCTCATAGTTTTATACGCCTTTAAATTGGTTTTTTTTTCATGCTAATTTAAAACCATTGACTTTATCCTATTTAATGAACGCTTTCATTATGACCCATTAAAATTATGATGGTACGAATAAACAGATCTGTTTTAAAGCAACCCAAAACAGTTTAACAACTCATTTTGTAGTAGACAATGCATTGGATTTTAACCAGAGTTAAAAAATAGAAATTTATACAGACTACACCTTCTCACTTAAAGAATGATTAATAAAGCATTCCACAGACTTGACATCAGTTCTTTTTTTCTCTTTACTTTGGGTGGATCAATTATTTGTTGTTTTTCCTCGTGAGTATCAGAATGGGTGAAGGGTTTGCCCTCTTTCTGTCAAAATAGTTTTCAAAGTGCCAGAAAGTGTAATAAAAATAAAAACAGATAAATCATTTCAAACATTTACATTTTAAAACGTGGAGATTTATTTTAAGTGTCTCCACGCCTAGCTTTTAAAAATATTGCACTTTTTCACCTTTTTAGAAACAGAGATATGAAAATCTTTAAAAAATTCATAAGTAGAAATAAAAAAATTTCAATACTTTTGATCAAAGGGTCAAAGTTATTAAAATTTAGTAATTATTTCCAACTAAAAACAATAAAAATTTTAAAATAAGACAGAGCAATTTTCAATAATTATAGGAATAACGTAAATATATCAATAGCATTCCTAAAGTTTCAACATTATTATTTTTTCTCAAAAACAAATTATAATTCTTCATCAACAATAGTTATTTCACTGTTTTCAGTAATTTTAAAGGTCATTCTCTAATGCGTTAAATTTAATGTATAATTTTATAGCCGCAATCACATTATTCCTGAAATTGAATTCATTAAAAAATTTTAAAAATATCATGATATGTTAAAATCACAATCGAATTAGATTTGCTCTAATTCGGTGTTTCTTAAATTATGGTCCGTGGAACCCCAGGGGTTTGCCTTTCTAGGGGTCCACAAAGATCTCATGAAATGTTAAAATTTCTATCTTTTACAGACTCTGAAAGACCTGGTGGAAAAAAATTGTAAAATGTGCCATCCTAGACTAGATAACTAAATTGTTCCGAATAAAAATATTTACTAGAACATATATTTTGATCAAGAATATTAATTCAATTTTGTTGTTGTCTGCAATTGCATAATCATTACTAAAACGTTATATTTTCAAAAACTTTATTGTAGAATGACGTGTGCAAAGATTAAGAACTGAATTCACACAGTGCGCCTATACGATAAAGATTGCATCCATTTTCATTTCCTAATGGAATTGCGCCGACAATATTTATTTATTTGAAATTAGTATTTTGTGAAATTTTTGCATACGTATATAATCAGATGCTCACTTTTTTTCTTACAGGAAAAAAATAAACATTAAAAAAAGTCTATAAATAGCAAAGGCAGTCTTGGACTATTGAGGAACCTTTTAGTCACTCAGCCATGTGCTGGGAGTCAGGGTGTTCAAAATCTTGGGGATTCGCGATGTCAGGCTGATAAGTAAAGGGGGGGGCGATAGAAAGTTTAAGAAGCGCTACTCTAATTGGTTTTGTAAAGAGTTTATACGATATTTCGAACTGAGTATGAAGCACTATTTACTTAAATATTTTGCGTTAACATTTTTTGTATTACATAGATAAATCATTATGTACTGGAAATGCTTGAAATGAAGGGTCTTCGACCGCGGATGTGAAAGGGTTCGAGTAAGAAGCAGACATTTCTCAACTTAAACAATTTTATTTCCTTTTTCCACGAATTAGGCTTTATCAAAAACCTGAGAATGCACTCTAATAACTAAACTCGAGGAGCAATCAATCTAACTGAAATATAAATAAAAATACTTATCTTCTCTCCTGAGCACTCTTGCTTCAATACTTGCGTAATCTTTCCTTCTTGAATTAACAATTATGCAATTCTACCACCAGTTGCAAATAGTATGCTTTCTTTTTTTCTCAATTTTCAACTATCATCCCGCCTGCTCCACAACTAGCACTTAAATAGTAGCTTGCATTTACATAAAACTAAGTCATCTCTACGGAAAGCGGTTTTCTACTAAAATAACAGTTAAAAAAAGTATTTTACCCAAGAGGATTAGTAGAAGCGCGAATAGAGCCCGCTACAAGTGGGGGTAACTATGTCTCATTGAATACAATAATGAACATTTTTAACATACCTAACACTGAAATACGCGATTCAAAGAACTCTTCAAATATTATTTTTATTTAAAATTAACGACAGGGATTTGAGAGTTTATTCTTTCAATATAAAGTCTAATCTTATATTCTAATCACTTGAATAATTCAGCAGTTATTACAAGACTAGACTTGCACAAGATATTTAAACAATAAAAGTAGAGTTCTTACATGTAACTAAATAAAACTTCACAAGACTCAGCCATTGAAGCAACCCAAAAGTAAGCTGCAATCAAAAAGTTTAATAATTTAAGTAGAAAATGGTAAGATTATGGAAGTTACAACTAAATAATTTGCGATGCAAGAAATTATATTAAGTCGCCTATTCCCTGTAGATGGTAGTAGATAGAATAGGGAGTAGAAAACATTTCTCTCTTAGGCAATTCAAAACATCAGTGTTTCCTCGACTACGCTTAAGAGCTCCGTTTATACACTAAACTAGAAAATGCAATTCCCTTTAGCTCTTACAATAAACAACTTCAGGAAATAAAAGCTGACTCACTGGAAGAAAAATAGAATCTGTAGGAAAAAATAAAATTCTACATACAAAATGGAGTAACCAAGAAACAAAAGAGAATTTCACATTGTTACATTTGAACTAACATTGCATATGTAGTTAACATATTAGATAAATTTTGCTAATGTGCATCTTTTCAATTTTAACAAATTTCCTTCATTCAAGAAAATGTAATATTGTATTAATGGATTCGTCTAAGAACATTTTATAACATCATTTACATTTTATAAGTAAAGCTTTCAGATTTTCGCAATGGAAACCATTTCAAATTAATCAGAAACTTTTTATAGTCTTAGTGATCTAATTTTCTCATTTAATCTTCCAATGTATTTATCATTTCTGATTTACTTAGTAATTAATTATTTTATATTTAATTTAAGGGCTTATTCACCTATTTAGATATACATATTACTTATTTATAACATTATGTAGTTTGATTTTGGCTTTCGTTTACAATTTTCTAAGAGAGAGAGAGAATAATGCAGTACTGTTATTGTAACCAGAAATATTCAAGAGAAAGCGAACAGTTGGAAGAAAGTAGTGAAAATTCATTGAACGCCAAAAAAAATCAAAGTTTAAATTTTTAGACAAATATAATAAATAAAGAATAAAAACAGATCTTTCATTTACAATTTACCTGATTTTGATGTCAACCAAAAATCTGTTTTGGTAGACCAATCTAATTCCGAGCCATCAGTGTACATCACAGGTACAGACCAAAGCCTAATAATAAAAGTGGAAAATTGCATTAATATATACGTTCTAATTTTTTCAAATAATTACACCTATATTTATTTTTTCTGAATAATCACCTTTCATCCAATACTTTAATACTTTCCTCTTCATCATCAAGTTCTAGGCTGAAAGGTTTTTGTGTAATTCCAGCAGTCCTATTTTCATAATTTCTTTCAAATTTTACCACGGGATACCCAGACTGACTAGTCCAAGTAGTCATAATCTGCTTTATTCCCTGCTTGTTTCGGTTCCACTACAGAGAATAAAGCAAAAAAAAAAAAATTAAGAACACATAAAAAGATTACCCAGTAATTATTTACTTAGGGATCATTGCCCCTTGCCATCGTTCTTCCTATTCGACTTTTCAATGATATTGCTTCATAAATACGATCTGAGGAATTAGTTATTGATTTCGTAAGCAAAATTCTTACTTCAGTATATACAAATGCCATAACATTTTACATCTAATAAAATATAATAAGAAAGAGTCATATACATCGAATCTTCTGGAAGCAATAACATCAGTTTGTAAACATGCGCTTGTATGCAATTTATATGCATATTATAGTATGCAATTTATATATCTTGATGTTCAGTTGAAAATATAAACATAAGTTATTAAAATTTGGAACTGAATCACAGTATTACACAGGTGTATTAGAGAACTCTCTATTAGGATCTTCCATTTCTTATTGCAATAGCACTTATTAATATTACAACGGAAACCGAAAGAGAAAGGGAAAAAATTGAAAAGCAATTTTGCAAATCGAGAATTTATTCACTCATAGTTAAAATAAATTGGTAAGTTTATATTTCAAATGAAATACGTGATCAGTTGTAAGAAACTCTCACTTGTTTGTGTGTGTGTGTGTACATTAATTCATTCTAATGTGTATGTGAATTTATATTATTTTAAAATTTTCATTTTTCTAAAGTTTGTATTGGAATATTTACTTGTAAGTTTAATTAACAAATTCAATAGTATTAAATAACCATTTGGCTTATATACAATGATTTATTTAATGTCTGACCTTATGGTATGAATTTATCTAAGATTATTATCTTATCAATGAATGCAGTTGTAAATTTATTACCTTATTAATTGGCTTAGGCATTTTTGACCACTAACATTTCCTAAAACTCCACTCACAGACAAGGAAGTTAGTGCACGAAGAAAAATGCAAGACGCTACCACGAAACAATGCAAAAGTCCCACTTACAAATTATTTAAGTTTGGGGAAAATGTGTATGATAACACACGCTGCAGTGGCACTGCAATTAACAAGCATAACCTATATAAACTGGTACTCAGTGGAAAACGCATAAACACCAAAAGGTCAGAAAAATTTCTTGCAATTAACCAAATTTGAGAGGGGTCTCATCATTGGCCTGAAGAACGTTGATTGATACGCCGTGTTTCTAGACAAGTTGATATCTTTAAGTGTGCCATAAAAAGGTATTAGCAAAAATGGAAGCGTTTTGGTATCCATGCATGGTCTACTGGTTCTAAAGCAACTAGTGTGATGACGAAATGGCAATCGAAGTATCGTGCGCCAAGCACTCGCGTATCTCATAGTGAATCATTGCACTTTACAAACAACTGAAGGTTCCTCTTTGTCCACGAATCATTTTTTACGTCTCCAATATGTTATACCGATACTTTTTATGTGACTTCTTTTAACATCGTCGGTTCTATATATAGTAATGCCAAGCTAGAGTGACGTGGAACGTCACAGATGAGTGGCATGTGATGTTTGACAATAAATGCCTCTCCATTTTGAGGATAGATGATCCCCAAGCGTGGAGGTGACCTGAAAAATAGTACAGCTATCAAGGGTCAATAACTAGCCTCACCATCAAGCCTCACAGTTCCCCCTCCCCCATCATGATGTGGGAGCCGTAGCATAAGATGACCGTTCCACACTGATGGAGATAAGTGGGACCTTTACAGCCCAGTTGCACGTGGGTAAGATTTTCTTCACCATGTGCTTCCACTCTTGACTGTTATTCCAGATGTAATTTTACCTATAGGATAATGCACGTCTGCACACAGCTCGAATTGTTCAGGTCTGCCTATGCCGAATTCAGTCTTTTTCCCGCTCCTCGGACATATCCCATATTGAGCAAATCTGTTTTCGGGACGAGCTAAAATGCTGTATACCCTCATGCTTCTCTACGCACTATTTGGAGGTAGCTGTCCAATATTTTTAAATCTGTCTGCTTGGGGGGGGGGAAACATCAGACATCTACTTAGTTCTGCCCCCAACTGTGTTAGGCAAGTATCACAACACAAAGCTATCCGATGTAATGTTGAATATACCTGGATAAATTCCCCCCGCAATTCTCTGATTATCTTATTTATTGGATCAACTTCACCTTTTACTTTATTTGTATTACATCTTATTTCAATCCGGTGCTTCTTCCTAGGTGCATTAATTTCATTGTCCACAAGTGTATTACAGAAATCTAAGGACATTTGTAGGAAAATTATTTAATACGATAAAGTGGTATAATTTTATGTTTTTCCCCATTTTAACGTTAACTAAAGTTTAAATTACAAGTAGATATATAATTTGATTGATACAACGAAATACTATTTTTCTAAGCATTACACAACCACTGAAAGCTTCTCCCTCATCAGTTAATTTAGTTGTAATTATTATGCTATTTGTGTTAATTACTGTTACGTAAAAAATTAAACTGGTGATACATAAATGTAGAGGAAAAACATATCATAACAACAGAAATAACAATATGATGAATCACAGTAATAAACCAGATATTGCAATAAGGCTGGTTCTTATACTTTCGTAGAATTTTGTAATCAATGTTTATATATACATACTTTTTATTCAATGCAAAGTGAAAAGAAGACAAAAAAAAACAAATTAAAACCTTATTCGAGATACATAAATTGGTGAACAAAATTTAATCCTTTATCTATATCCCATTCGAAATTAATTGCTCTCTTGCAACAACCATAAGGGTTGCGATAGCCCAGTGTTCAAGGTATCGGATCATGGCAGGTATGTCATGAGTTCGAGCCCAGTACCACTAAAGACCCACCTTGTAGGGCAGCGATGCACGTTAAATCTGTCGAGAGCAGAAGCATCCTCCCGTTGGTGTGGTGTGGTAGTTAGGAGAAGGGGGTGCCAGCTCAGGTGTCGTCCACGTCACTTGACTATGGTTCAAAATTACCTGGTCCGTAGCCAAAAACCCTCGTGTAGCTGAACAGTGCGACGTTAATATTCACTCACTCATGCAACAAACATAAAGTACTAAATATTTTCAAAGAAAATAAGGAGTGTATTTTGCTGTGTTTTAATTTTATTTGAAATTTATATTTTTAATAATCAATTTTAATATTTTTCATACTTACCAAATTTAAATTCTGCCATAAATTGTTTTCCGTTGCACTCTTGTAGGAATATCTCCACAAATAATTCTATAAAATGAATCATTAGATATTTTTAATTGAACAGAATATATTTATTTCCATTCTGTGTAATTTTCATATTTATTTTAAGGGCAAATAAGTATAATACAGTTAATATTACTCAAGGATAAGTTGTAAGCGGAAATTTTACTCCTAAAGGTACAAATTTATACACTTTCAAACATTTATATCATAAAAAGAGATTTAGTTATATATTCAATTTTATATTAAAAAAGTGATTATAAAATTTGGTCCTTTTAATAATGAAATGAACGTATTTTGTTTTCATTTTGAAGCTGATAAGATTAATTCTGTCTTACCTTTAATCCTTTTTTAAAATTTTCTTCTCCAATAAAGTTCTGCAACATTCTAACTATTGCACCACCCTAAAGATAGATTTAAATAACGTCAAAAAATGGGTGTTACTTTTTATTCACTTTTTTAATCACATTTTCACAAATATTTTATGTAACCTTAAGATAAGAAATTTCATCAAAAGCTTCCAACACTTCTTCTGCATGTACAGCGGCTCCCATAGCTCGTGTTGATACCAAACTATCTGTTTCCAATACCTCATAAATTGTAGCAATGAATACATGAATCTGGAAGAATTAAAAATATTGTATAAAATACTAAAGTAATAATTAAAAAAGTTAAAAAAAAAACAATTATATATACCAAAATATAAGTTCAGTAAAATAATGTAAAGATAATATAAATGTAGTTTTTTAAGCATTTTTTTCTGGTGCTTGATAATTTAATGTCTGTGAAATGTGAGGAATTATTTAAATAACTTCGATAAGCGTTTTTCTCCGAAAACGAAATTGATATTTATATTTACTGCTAAAGGGAAATCCAATTATAATATTTTAATAGCTCTAAAAATTTAATTAACGTAATTAATTACTAAGATAAAAGTTGTTAATACCAGTAGCGGGTTTTTTTAATCATATTATATGCTTCACAATAAAGTTCATATAAATCAAAATAAATAGCTTCTACACCAAAGAGGATGAATGATGCTTCTAAGTAGAAAAAGATCTTTAAATTAGCTATCAACAAATTCTTTACTAAAAACTTTATAATTTGGTGTACTCAGAAATTTTCTATAGAATTTTTCCTCCTTTCTATTTGTGAGATTTTTCTCATACATTCAATAACTATCAGGAAATTTTCAGATTCCTTAACTAAACCTCATAATAATTACTCATATTGTAAATTCTAAATGAAAATGTCAATATTTATTTTTTAAAAAAAAACGCTTTTAATATTTCGCTTTTACGTGAATATCTTCACTAAATGATCTACATACAGTCGGATACGCATTCTTTCTTTCGAAAACCTGTTTTCTGTAACATTTCTTATTTTGCAGATGTTTTTGTTGAATAAAGTTTTTCGATTAAAATTAAACATCTGTGTTATTCATGCTTCCTTTTTTTCATTCTTTTTTTCCCTTTAACATGTGTTTTCTCTGTTTCGTTTGTTAAAAACACTCCTATCTTTTTTTAAATCATCAGTATATCTTTCTTATACAAAAGCACCTGAAATATTCACTTTATTGTCTTATCTTTGCCAACCACTTTATACACATTTAGATTCAAGGAAGAAAAAATTCATTCATATTAAGGTTTAAATAGTTTTGAGGTATACGGCATTGTGAAACAAATTTATCGATTAAAAATTTCAAAAATAATCTACAATCCGAATAATTAGCGACGACGTGATTTACAAAAATAAAACAAGTAGCTAAGACAACTTTGTTTTTCGGTAAGGAGGACTTAATTTATATAATAGACTTCATATAACACTTTTTTAAATAAAAAAACTCTAAATAAGCATTGAAGCAGTTTTATAAAAGATCATGTTATATAAAATTTCGCGTTATTTATTTCCTTTTCAGCCACTCAAATTGAAACTAATTTTATGCATATGCATTTATCTTACAAATACGAAAACTATAACAGATATCATGTATTCTTAAAGAATGCATTTAAATGTTATTATACAAAAACAAACAAATAATATACATTACAAATACGAAATATTAAGCTGTTATAGTTTTCGTATTTATAATAAACATTATAAATACGAAAACTATAACAGCTATCCTATATTCTTAAAGAATGCATCTAAATTTTATTATGCGATTCTCAAAAAGGAAGGCTAAAGAAATTAGTTTCATAATAATTGCTCAAAACATGGCATGACCGAAAGTGAAAGGGAAAAAAATATAAAAATATCATTCTTTAGTTCAGCCTGAATTATTACAATGGGGGTACCTTTTATTTAAGTATTCTTACAACGTAGATGAATTTCATAATATTTAAACTTAAAAATTTGCTTGCCAAGATCCTATCAAATACTTCAAAAGTTTTGTTTATGTTTCATTTTCTTAATAAAAATTCACACACTTTTGTATTAGAGTCTCTCATGTAACATACAAAATATCAACTTCAAAATAATTACGAAAGTGCTTTATGTTTTTTTTTCTTGGAATTCAAAGGAAAACATCCCGTCTATATATATATATATATATATATATATATATATAAAACACTTTATGTCTTTAAAGTAATAAAAGTGTCCTTGATCATAAAAAATTTGCAAAAAAAAATTTTAATCACTAAATTTTGTTTACAATACACGCTTTTTGTTGCTTCATTTTGAGTAAATTCTAATCTGCTTTTTCAGAAATCTATTTTATTTGTTTACAGTATGTGGAGGAAAAATATACGTACAATATTCCACTGAGGCTGAAGACGATCAACACCTATATATTCATAATAAGTAGCGAATCCCTCATTCAGCCAAATACTATCCCACCAAGATGCAGTCACAAGATTTCCAAACCACTGAAATAACAAACAAGCATTAATTATGAAATTATATTCTCATATCAAGGTTATTTTTTATAATTTTTTTATTAACTCAAATTAAATATTTTAAACCAATATTAAACTGTTGACGAAATCGATCTGTTTCAAAAAACGAAGTAGTGGCTTTTCCCCCCCTTATATTTAACAATAAAAATGGTTTTCCTCCCAATAATGTGAATTAAATTAAGAAATATATTTTCACGTTTTTAATAATTCTCCGTAAAAATTAACCACAAATTTAAAGTTAATCTTAATTTGTTGATTCATCAATGTATTTAAAAAGCATATGCTGTAAAATCTTTATTAGCCACGTGTTAAAAATTTTCGGGCCACGTGTATGAGAACGATCGATAAAAAGAAACAAGTGCCTTAAAGAGACTAGTAAGAAAATAGATTTTCCAAAGAAAAATTGTATTAAAAGGGCTTATTAAACTAGAACAACAAATCATTTTAAAAATGTATAATTATTCTGATACTTTGTTATTTTATTGCCCATATGTACTGTTTAGTGTGATAAGATCAGTACAGTTTCGTTACTCAATAATTTTAACTAAAATATTAATTTTTAAGGGTCTCTCTTCTCTTGGGTTCAAAAGGTTTTAACCTTAAAATTGAAATATTTCAAATTATTGATCATCAGTGGCGTAGCGTGGGCTTTCATCGCCTGGGGACGACCGGAAATTTTCCGCCTCTCTATTTTAATTATAAGTCAAGAAATTTAGTAAAAGACAAAAAAAAGCAGCTTTAACTTTTTTTTATTGATTAAAAATGCTCTTTTCGTGTTTTTTTTTCATAGCAAAATCTTTTATACAATTGTCAATATCAATATGTATGTCATGCTCAATTTCCAGAACAGCTAAATTTGTTTGCCTTAATGTGGACATAGTCGATCTGAGATAATTTTTGATTAATTTTATCTTAGAGAAACTTCTCTCGCAACTGGCATTACTGATTGCAGATGTTAAAAAAATTATCAACATTATGACAATGTTTGGTAAACCATCTTCAAGTTTGGACTCAATCAGTAGCGCACACAGGAATTTTTCAAGGGGGGTCGGGGTCGAAAGTTCACCATTCTTGTATCAAGCTCCTTTTGATTTTGTCGATTTTCGAAAACAAAACACAGTAAAAAACTAATTATTGAATAAATAATTAGCATTAATTTATAAAATTAATCATTAATAACAAATAATTAAATTTTACGTACTATATACACTCAGGAACATTGAAAATAGCGACCCACGAAAGAAGCTAAGCACAATCGCGAAACTTTGCAAATAAGTACATGGTAATGTGATATGCAAATGATCCAAGTTTTGTACCAATACGCATGCTTATACACGCCGAGGTGGCGCTACAATCAGGAAGAGGGTGCTATATAAGCCAACACAAATTCGAAGATTCATAAACGTGACGATTACCCGCGGATTGTAGGAAGACTTTGGTAAGCGAAACATGCCAGGTAAACGCGTGCTAGAAGACATTTCTCACAGTTAAGTGAGTTTGAGAGAGGCCTGATCGTCGGGATGAAAACTGCGGGCTGGTCGACGCACCGTGTTGCTGGCCAGGTGGATCGTTCGGAGTGTGCCGTTAGAAATTGTTGGGAGCAGTGGACACGAGAAGGTACCCACGCGCGGAAAACCGGGTCTGGAGTGACCAGGAAGACCACGAGGAGAGAGAATCGAAGGATCGTGTGGCAAGCACTTGTTGACCCCACATTGACTCGTTCAACGATACGAGCAGACGTAGGCGTAGCAATTGTTCCACAAACAATTTCCAGACACCTTGCAGAAGCAAATCTTAAATCCAAGCGTCCTTTCCGTGCTCTACCTTTAACACCGGAACATCGACAACTGCTTCTACAGTGGTGCCAAGTCAGATCAATGTGGAATGTCACAGATTGGCAAAAGGTTGTGTTTAGTGATGAATCCCGGTTTGTTTTGGAGACAGATGATAATCGTGTACGGGTGTGCAGGCGCCCTGGTGAGCGGTACAATCCCTCCACACTGTTCTACGTCACACAACCCGCACAGCTGGTGTAATGGTCTGGGGGCCATAGCCTATGATAGCCGGTCCACTTTAATTGTGATGCGTGGAACCTTAACGGGCCAACGTTACGTTGATGATATTCTTCGACCCCATGTAGGACCTTTCCTAAATGGTCTCCCAGGGGCAATTTTCCAGCAAGATAATGCTCGTCCGCATACAGCAAGAGTTGTTCAAGACTTCCTTCGTCATTTTCAGACTCTTCCATGGCCGGCCCGCTCCCCCGATTGGTCCCCTGTAGAGCACGTGTGGGATCAGCTAAAACGGCAGATGCCATCGTGTCACTCTGTACATGATTTAGAGTTGGCTGTTCAAGATTTGTGGGCCCATCTGCCTCAGGACAACATAAGGTGTCTAATCAACTCAATGCCGAAACGTGTGGTGGCATGCATTGCAGCTGGAGGTGGTCCAACGCGCTATTGAAGTTGCCCAGTATTTGTGTCGTTGCACACCCTGTATTTGTTTAATTGTCTTGTTTTTGACACCAAGTGAATCTCTCATCTGTGTCATCATGTGTATTAAATTTCATTTCAATCCGATGCTTTCTTCTTGGGTCGCTATTTTCAATGTGCCTGAGTGTACTTAGAATTCTAATCAATCGGGGAAAAATCAAGGGCTTTGGGGGGGGGGTCCGAACCCCCAGGACCCCCTCTTGTGCGTGCCACTGGACTCAATAATATATTTCAATAAACCCAGAGAGCCGGACCTAATGAGTTCTATTTGTACAGCCTGATTCTGTTGCAGCTACGAAAGCTTGTAGACGTACGCGCTCAAGTTGGAATTCTTCTTTATTAATGTCTTGAGGAGCTTGATCTAAGTTAAGTTCGTTCATGCTCAATATCACTTCAGGCCTTAAAAAAAGCATATTTTTGTGCTAGATTCTGCAACTGTTGTAACCTTTCTCGAATTTCAGCATTACTCTGCCTATTGAAGAAAACATTGTTCGCCTCATGTCATCTTCATTCGATATATATATATATATATATATATATATAAAACTGAACATCTTTACTTTCATCGCCAAATATATGCTTCCTCTTGATTCGTCTTGGGGGTTCTAAAAAAATTCAAGCTCTTCACATTAACTTTTGGCATATATTAAAGCGCCATCCCCGAATTCCTCTCGTTTTTGCTTATAATACGTCTGTAAAGCACGCATTTTTTTAGCACATTGATGGATGTTTAGCCCCTCTGTTTGCAAATAATTTTGAGCTTGATTAACTTCACACAGTACCGGTTGCCAGAAGACTAAGCAGCATAAAAACGAATGCGATTGCATAGCGACTAATAAACTTCCTGCATCTGTGCGTGTATTAAAGCTTTCACTCGTTTCCATCAGTTTCGTCCCGCGGGCGCGATTTGGATTTTGAGATATTTTTTGAATTTAAATATCGCAGAGGGTATCGTATGCCGCCTGGGGCCATGGCCCCCTCTGCACTCCCCACGCTACGCCACTGTTGATCATGCATCCAATGCGCAGTGAATTGTGTGAAACTCGCTTCCATCCTCAATCTTTAATATTTTCCATCACAGATTTCCATTTAAATTTATTGAAGTTAAGATACAGTTATTTCGGCAATGAGAAGAAAACCGACATGAATTATTTTCAAAAGTAAATTAATGCTTTAAAAACATTTTATCAAATAAAAAAACACACATCTATTTATCGAATAAAAGGTAAAAATCATATATTTCCTACCAAAAACATTTTCCGAACAAACATATAGTAAAAAATTGAAACAAACAAAAGATTTAACATAATACTATATTTAAAAAGACGAAGCTTGGTAAGAGCTCCTATATTCACAACTTTAAATTAAAACATAGAAATGCGAGTATTGTTTTGGTTTTAATTATATAGAGTTAACATGTGTCTTAATTTAAGAATTTTAATGTGAGAAAAATCCCTACTCACATTATAAATCACAATTTAAACACTCACCTGATGTGCCAGTTCATGGCCTATTACCAGTGTTACAAATACTCTGTTTTCAGTAGATGATTTGTTCGGGTTGAACAGTAACGCAGATTCATCAAATGTAATAAGCCCCCAATTTTCCATCGCAGCATGCAAAAAGCTGGGAACGGCAACGAGATCTAAATGTTTGACAAATGTTAAAGAAGTTCCTACATATGTAAACTTTAATTATCTAAAGTAAGTTTTTATTTGAGTAATAATGTCTGATATTATTAATGCATAATTGATTAATACTTTACCTAATTTGGGCATTGTAAAAGGAACTTCAATATATTCTTCTAAGTACCTCAAAATAACCGGAGTAATTTCCTGAGCAAGTTCACCATACTGAACCATATCATTTCGACTCCATATTTGTATCTATAAATGCAAAACTGATGTATTTATTACCTATTATTATTTAATCTAACTAGATTTTAATTAAATATAGTTTTAAGATATAGTATTCTTTCTCTATGTATATGTAAATATATATACAGGTATATTCCAACACAACTTTATAGCTTTAGTATGAAGACTTTTTCAAATAGGTTTTAATTAAACTAAATCGTGTGATGATTATATAGGCTAGCACACAGAATGAATCTTACGAGGAAAATTGGGGGAAAAAATGTAAGAAAACCTAGGTAAGCTTTGATAGCTATAGAAAATGGGATTTCCCGGATTTCTCATAATACAGCGGTTTTTAGATGTTTAGGGTGCTAATGAATATATATAAGGCAATTTTTAGAGTTAAATTTAAGTTATCCGACTACGTTCGGAACCATGATTTTAAAAAAGCGCATAAATGGATAATTTTCATGATATTTAGTATCACTTAAATTAGAATACATGTATAGAATTATTTTAATGACATTTTGACAAAAAAAATTATTCAAATATAATATTTTCGCGAAAAATTAACTTAGAATAACCTTTTTTCAAAATGTACTCCTTTTCTGAAAAATGATTCTATTATAATAATATTTTGCCTGTATATAGCTCAGACCTCTTTACAGAGGCTCAACTAGAATTTTTAAAAAATTCACAATATTTTCAGAGTTACCACCAATTGAATTAATTATCGATGTTATTTTCTTAAAATTTCTCCCCTCTGTTGGAGTAAAATATGAAAAAATCCACTTCTAAGTTATACACCTCAGAAATTCTAGTTCAGCCTCTGTACAGAGTTCTGAGCTATATACAGCAGTGTTCCTAAAAGTGTGGGGCGCACCCCCTGGGAAGCCCGATAACCTTACAAGGGGGCGCGAGCACAACGAAAATAGAAAGATTTTTAAAAAAATAACTGGAATGAAGAAAAACAAAATACTTTCTTCCATAATAAAAAACCCACAATTACACTGATATAATTTATGTATTTTATCTGACGATATTACGTCATCAAATAGCTATCTTTGATCCTAAAACCAAATTACAGAAAAAACATTTTGTTTAATTTGCTATAATCCCTCGATGAGATATTTTTTCATTACGTTTTCTTTTTAAACCTAAAATATTACTCTTTAAAAGTAAAAAAGAAATCTAGACCCTGAGAAAAATTCTAGGAAGATAAAAATTCATCACTGTTATTATTATTGAAATGCTATACAATAGTTGTTGAAAGAAAAGGAAGACTTCATTCACTTTTCACTCAGGCAGCATAATGATTTGCTGAACATTTGATTGAACTTCCAACTTACTGGTATGGTTAGTTTTATATTAGTTCCGTCCCATCTTTTATGTGTTTGTTTTTCGTTTAGGGAAATCGTAAATAATAAAGAGCTTTATGATATTTAGAGAAATGATTGATTGATTTAAAGGATTATTTGGCCAAGATTTATTTTTATGAATATTCTCAAGCAAGCATAGTGGAAAACGTCATAATTCTTTTTAGAACATCCATATTTTTATCCTGAATACACTTTTAACCCGGGAGTGGTGGCGTGGGGCATCTGTGATCTCTACTGAAGGAAGTTGAAACTGATCAACCAAAGGAAAAACCTGCTGAAAGAATGCATATTATTCATGATTGAGAAATACAATGAACATGAAACGAAAGGAAAATTTTCAAATGCTTCCAAAAGAACAACATCAACTAAAATATGAAGCCATAAGTGTACCACAAGGTTCAGTTCACCTTGTCAAAAAGACACAATAAAAAAGTTCAATTTGTTATTTGTTGATCACCAAAGGCTTCACGAGTTCGAACCCAGTACTACTAAAGACCCACCGTGTAGGGTAGAGATGCACGTTAAATCTGTCGAGAGCTCAAACGTCCTCCAATTGGAGTGGTGTGGTAGTTAAATGAGGCCAGCTCAAGTGACGTCCTCGTCACTTGACCATGGTTCAAAATTACGAGGTCCGTCTCCAAAAGCCCTCATGTAACTGAACAGTGCGACGTTAATATTCACTCACTCGATCATGAAAGCACAGTAAAACGTACAATAACTTGAACAAAATATGACAGCTTTGCCAGCAAATAACATTCCTGTAATATTAGTGAAAAGTGTCTCTGTGATTTGCGTCTTGCACATTTGAATCATTTTAGTTTAGTTTTATTGGATTTTTTCTCAAATTATCTAAGAAAAATTGAAAAGTCCGGTAAGTATACTTTCTCTTACTTAAATTATTCACTGGAATTACGATTTTTATCTCGTGTACAGTAAAAATAACTATAAACAAATGATTGGAGTGACTGAGTCCCCCCCCCCGCACTATCATTAGCGTTAGTACCGAGTGCTCGCCTGCTCCCGGGTTAAAACATTTTGAAGTCTTCTCGCTTTCAATGTTAAAAAGTAACACAATTATTCTCCATCGGAATTTAATATTCTTTTTTCATTATTTAACATTAATTCTAAATGCTAATTATGTGAAGTTTAAAATTACTGTTCTTTTAAAACTATTTACAATATAAGCATTCATCTAAAAAAATCATTTTACATTTCTGTATACAATGTCGTGCACGCAGTTTTACTCTCCTTACAGTTCAGCTATTATATCAAGAATAATGTTTTATTTTTTTAAAAAATGAACTCGGGCGAAGAGTCGGTGTTTCAGCCAGTATACGTTTAATGTATCAGTACTGAAGAAGATATTTTATAAATAATTTCTTATTACTAAATTAAGAACAAGTTTAATAATTGTTAGGGACTTCCATGGGCTTGTCTTGTAGAGGAAAGTTTTCAAAGGAAGCTTTAATATCAGAAATTGACACTTAGAGTTATTTTTCTACATTTAGATGAGATCTATATTTTGTCTTCAAAGCAACCACCGCAGAAAATCCGGTTTAACAAAGGTAGGATGTTGAAAATGGTAATTGTATACGAAGTGCTTTTGTTTTCAGTGCAGAAAATTCATCCTCCTCCTCTATCCAAAATTCAAAGAGCGATTTATTACAAAACTGCCTTTTAATTTTTCACTGAATGTGAAATCTATGAAGATTTCTTCTTCGGCAGTTGAGAGCCCTTCTGAAGTATTTTGAAATGGATCCCTAATCCACTCTTAACTTGCTACCAAGTTGTCCTCATCAAGAAAATACTTTTTAAAATTCTTTACCAACATGGCTAAATGATTTTACATGGTTTTAAAAACAATTTTCACATGTTGTTCTTCATATTTGTAAGTTTTAACACATAACACGAAGGGTTTTTTTTTTAATCATTTACTTCAGTAGTGGTAAATACGAAATTTAAGTATTTTTGAGATTTCCTTGATTTAATTTTCGGAACCATGCTCGCCTGTGTACTTGTCGATCCTTTATTATCGTCGAATGTTCGCTTACGACTTAAAAATGCATGTATGATTTTGTTTTAATCTACTGCCTTAAATACTTAATTACCGTGAATTATCGTATCGAGTCCACCCCAAACTGACTGAAAATAGCACGAGGAAAAGCTTTTTTACATGTTTTGCGCAGACATCCGATAGATTGCCCAGACTCATGCAAATGTTCCCGATAATGACAGATGTGATGGATATGATAGAGAACAACATATATACTAGACTATTTTTCTAATGTCATTTGTACTTTTAGAAATCGATCTGAAGGAAATAAATCTTTAATTAAATATATCATTTTGTGATCTGCTCCAATTTAAAAATTAGAGGAAACACAATAATAATAATAAGTAAGTAATATATATTTTTTAAGTTATTTTCTTAAAATATATATATATTACTTAAAAGTAACATATACAAAATTTAATACTTATACGGTTATAACTAAGATCGCATTGTAGCTTCAGCGTCAAATTGCATTTTTATTACAGTAAATACATTGTTGCTGTATCAGGGGGCGATAAAAATTTTGATTGAAAATTGGTTCGCCAGTATTGAAAGTTTGAGAAGCACTGATATACAGGCAAAATATTATTATTATAGTAGCATTTTTCATAAAAGGAGAATGTTTCGAAAATTGGTCATTCAATCTTTATTTTTTGTCAAAATATTGTACTTAAATAATTTTTTTTGTAATAATATTCTTAAAACAATTATATATACATTTTCTAATCTAAGTGACACTAAATATCATAAATATTATCCATTTATACGCTTTTGCAAAATCATGGTTCCGAACGTAGTCAGATACCTTAAAATGACTGGCGAAAAGCAAAGATTTACACAACTCAGAAGTAAAAGGTCTTTATATTGGAAAAGATAGAGTTATAAAAATTCATTTTAAAGGCGAGAAGAAATTGAATTATACACTGCTGGCCTCCCAAAATGCTACATCACGAAGGAAGAATCCTAACCTTGAAGAGTTTCAGCGTATTTATATCATGATATGATATGCAAATTATTAGTGTATAAGCACAAACATACATTACGGCATCTGTAATACAACCATTAGTGAATTATATAAAGAGAGAAGACCGTTTTGAAGTAGTGGAGTTGGTATTCAATGCAGTTGTTTTGCGCTAGGAGCTTCAATTTTTATTATATTCAGAATATTATTTATTTGATATTCAGTAATCAGAATATAAGCGTTATTCAAGCTCGTTTCTGAGTTCGGCTGAGGAAGAATTACTCCCTACAGAGTGTGTGGATTATCCTTTTGAGAAATTGGAGAATGTGTCGAACAACCAAGCAACAGTGATGCGGATCAATAATCGATGCTTACAGGAGAAAACAACTGAGCGAAATAACGATCTTTGGCATAATGACGGTATCCACATATACCCCCTCGGTGTCATTTACAGTACTGCGGAAGATCCGCAAATCAGACAATGCTGTAAATACCTTAGTCTCAAAACCTAAGCATTTGTTCCTATAGTGGTGTACTGAACCAGAAATGAACCGACATTGTCTTTACATACAAATCACACTTTTTCTTGCTACACCATCATGTTCGGGTTAGAGTTTAAAAACGCAATAGAGAGAGAATATATAATTGTCGCTTTATGCATCGCCATATTGATCCTACATCCGGTATTATGGTCTTAGATGATATTGTATTCCATTTTCGCAGACCTTACCAATAAGCATTACCGATATAATGAAGTGTCAGATCTAAATCTCTGGGATTTTGGAGAACCTGTTATCTATCCCTACTTTCAAAGCTTGACTGCAGTCTCATTCCAACAGGAAAATGGAAGACCACATGTGGTAAGTAATGTTCAAGACTTCTTGAGTTACCAGATTACATTGCTGCCTTGGCCTGCCTGTTCTCCCGATCTGTTGCCTATCGGACACATCTGATCGAAGATTGGAGAACTACTGGATCTTCAGAAGCCCCCTGCTACTCCTCCAGATGAACTTTAACAATGTGTGGAGGCTCTAGTAAAATATCCAAAGCCTCTTTCGTTTTTCGCCAAGACGTGTAACAATGGTTAATATCAGCTATAGCAGCAACATTGTATTCCTCGCCTCTCAGAATGCTATATTTTCAATCACTTCACCTACTTACTGAATATAATGTCTCTAATAAATCTGGCTTTGATGCATCTTAATTTTAGTATTGCACTTTGGATGGCCAGTAGTTTATCTATGTATGTGTATAATGATTCTCTAGTTCAATTTTCTTGAATTTCATATTTGAATGTAATGCATAGGTCTTACTTTAATCCTCATAGTTTTAATTTTAATGCATATAATGTGAACAAAAAGTTTCAAATACATTTACTATCTTCCATATATTTCCATCCACTATTTATAAATGTTTTATCTAGTTAGTACGATTGATGAACACTTATAGACACATATTTATAACATAAATATTACATCCCTAAAATAATTTCGTTCGTAAGTAAAAATATGGTATTCGAATTCAACATAATTTGCATGCCAATTCCAAATATCTTTCTTTTGCACTGAGGAAAATACTTCGTTCCAGTAATTAACATACATATAGTTTTCAATATCAGTTTGCTAAGTAATATTTTATTGAAAGCCAAGCTTCGTTAAAAAATATTTTACAAAGACATTGAAATAATTAGCTTTGAAAGAAAAGTTCCTAACATCAACTGAAGTACATTCAAAGGACTTAAGCATTAAATGTTTAAAAATAATAAGTGTAATAATTGTAGGGATAGAACTCATAAAAAGTGTGTGCTTATGTACGCACTTAAGAAGTTATACTTCTTTGGCGTAACAAGATTAAAATCTTTCTAAAAATCTTGAGCAGGACAAGCTGAGCCAAGGACGAAAGGTATGAGTAGAGTTGAACGATACTAACCTTAAGTCAATTGGACCAGCCAAACCCGAGATATTCACGATTTAAATAAATTTAAACACCCCCGCACAGGGACAATAGGACCAATAACATGGGGGGTTTTCGGCAGACTGTATCTGGAGATAAAGTGAACTGAATGTGATACCTGAAACCTCATTTTTAATGCCTCGGCGGGAAGCATCATTCCTGAGAAAATTAAGACATCTGCCTGAAGAGCCCCCGAATTATGGTCATTTTAAAATAATTAAAACATTTAAAACAATTAAATAAAATAGAAGCAGGGCACCCAGAAACTTGAAACTCGGCCTGGTTATGAGGAAACACAATAGGAATCCATTCGAACTAGTCCGGAGTTGCTAATGGGGTGGCGCTAGCTCGGGAAAAGTAAACAAAACTAACTCCCCCGAGGGGGGGACAACTGTGACGTAAATGGTCACGTACATCCCCATGATACACAGAGTAGTAGGTGATCCCTAAGTTTCATCCTTCTATCTCTGTAATATCGTGTCGTCATCAAAAGATCGAACCCCTTAGTAATAACATGGAGATTCTAATTTTAGTGTTAACACCCCCTAGGCCCTCTATCTACACACGAATTATAACAGATGAAAGAGCTCAACGAGGAGAACCTATGGTCCGAGTTTCATTAACGAAGCTCAAAAATCCTCGGAGCTATGCGGGATTTAAAAAAATTTAAAACTTTAAAATAATTTTAAAATGTTAAATAAGGGCGACGAAATGGGGCTGTGGTCCTGAAAAAGTATATCTGGGATGCTCATAAGGAGAACAATCGAATCCAGCCGGTGCGGTTGACCAAGGTAGCATAGGGTCCGAGTTATTACTGGGGAAGCCCTGTAGGGGGAAGCACCGGAGGGGGCCAGTTCCACGTAAAGCTCGCGCTAATACGAAAATATGTCGGACCTCCAAAAATCAAATTCCAAGCTCAATTTCTGAGGGGGGTGAAATTTTTTCCAGTCCCCATAGGATTAACACGAGAGCATGATATTTTAGTGCTTAAGCTCTCCCCATGCCTATACAATGGGAATGAAGAAATTGACTGGATGGGTCTCAACGAATGGAACAGTTGGTTCAAATCTCAAGTCCAAGACTCGAACAGGAGCCAAGATATTGTGAATTTAAACAAATTTAAAAAGTTTTTAAAAATTTAAAACAATTAAAAACTATGGAAGAAATAGCCCTATGAGCATGATATTTTAATAATTGGAAGAGCAGATAGAGAGAGGGATCGAATGAGCCAGGTCCAAATGGACTGTCAGGCTCTGGTGCCGAGATAATTGGCCAAAAACTGTAGAGGGGGTACATCCCAACAGATATGGTTTATAACAATATTTATTAAATATCAGTCCCCTAGCACCAAAAATGTGGCATGTTAAAATATTAGACAACGGTATGCGCGCGCATCCTTGACGGTGTACATCACATCCATGACGGTTTTGCGTCACATCCGTGACGAAGTGCGCGCGCATCGTAAAAATTTATCCTCATCCTTTTTCCCAAACGTGCAATAAGTAGTATAACTTCAAAAAATTTATGAGTTTTATGAGCCTTTAATTCTTTAATTATCTTGTGTTTTACTCAAAAACTTCCAGAAAAAAAATAACAAAAAGTGTATGTCTCTTGATCAAAATTAAAAATGTTTACAAGAAATGAATATATCCGAAATCACACACACACACATCTATATCTTACAGTAATGAAAAAAAAAACTGAGATTTTTTTTTGTTATAGTAAATCAGTCAAGCATTCAGCAATTTTTTAGACCTTAATATTTTATTTAGCTATTGGAAATTTTTTGAGTAGACACTTTTTATTATATTACTAACACAAAAATAATTTACATCATTGGATTAATATGCATTCAATAATTATTAATTTACTATTCAAGAAAAAAGGGTTAAAAAGTAGCACCGTGTCATGCAGATTTTACTGGTTATCGAAATGTGTTTTTAAGCAGTCATAAAAAGCTCATTACTGAAAATATGAGGTAAAATTATATACATACGCCTTTTTCTCTTTCCTCTGTAAATGGTTTTATTTGACCAACAATGAAAGAAAACGTATAAGTTGACATTCGTGGGCTTTCCATAAAAGAAACAAGTTTCCAGTCATCGTATCTAACAAATCATAAAATGATATTGTTATTTAATTATTTAATACAAACCAATCATTTAAAAATTTTTAATGCAGGTTTATATGCTTTAGTATGAGAAATTTTCTTACAAAGATTCGGTTTTAGTTTGTGGCATGTTTGACAATGCAATTTCATCTTTGTTACATATGAGGCTAAGTCGAATTGTTGCTTTCAAAGACGGCTCATCAAAACAAGGGAAAACACGTCTTGCATCACTTGGTTGGAATTGGGTTGAAGCTATCCAACTAAAAGAAGATGAATACAAGAAAAAAATTAAAAAATAGAGTTTGAAAATGTTTGGAAGATATTTCTTTAGAAGCATAAAATATATTTTTATGTTGTGGAAATATACTTACCTTACATTCCCATCTTCAGCAAGATAGCTGCTTCGATAAAGGCCAACAGATACATTGTTGATAGATCCATAAAAGGGAATTTCCAAAATGTATTTAGATTTCGGTTGAAGAGTTTCATTCAAATAAATTAAAACCTGTTGCTTCTGAGAATCCGTCGAAACATTAGTACTGAAAGAGGAGTTAACTTCAGGCTTTTCATCAATCAAAACAACATTTTCGGATTCCAGTACCAGATCGCGAGCATGAAGAACAATTAACTGAAAAAATCAAAATTGTGACGTATAAGTTGCTGTTCAAAAATGGGTAGAATAATAGTAAGAAAAAATTATAAACAAAACTTCATCATGTGCAGACTAAATTTTTTTAAAAAAGACTTGTTTTCCATAAAAAACAATATTTTAAATTTCTATTCGTGAAAAATATTGTTTTACGGACGTTAAAAGAGATATAGAATGTCAGATGAAATGCTGATTAAAAGAAAATAAGTATTTTGCCATCAATAACAAGAGATTTAACGGATTTAATTTTTGTAGTTTAAACATTTTCATGCAGTATTTTACTTAATTCAGTGATTCTCAACATTTTTTTCGTTGCGGTACACTTTTAACAAATTCAAAATTTGGTGGCATATTAACAATAAAAATTTTTTAATTATCTGTAATACACTTCTATCTATCCACGAAAGAATGATAATATACTACGAATACCCTTAATTTATTTCTGTAAAACGGTCGAATGATTCGGTTCCAAATCTTATTTTTTTTCTCAGAGTATAATTAATAATTTCAAATAAAAATTGGCAGCACACTTCAAGAATTTGGCGGCACACAAAGTGCCACGACACAGGGGTTGAAAATCACTGACTTAATCACATTAATAAGCAATTAGAGGGGGGAGAACAGATTCATATTAGAATATTATCTAGATTATCTTAAGCCAGAATGTGAATAAATAACGAAGAAAATAAACAAAATATTGATTTACAATGGAATCAAAGTTTTAAGGAAACTTTGATCAATAAATAATTTCATCATTTACAAAAAAAAAAAAACCCACTCTTTTATTCAAAATTACGAATTTAATAAAGAACAGAATTATTTGTAGTTCATATACCAGAAAATTCAGACTTTTATCTTAATTTCACGAAACTGAAATCCCCCCACACCGAAAAAGATTTCAATGCTGCATAATTTCTGAAATCAAAAATAAGAAGTAAAAAATAAAGAAATATGGAATTCACACTAGAATTTACGCAATTTTGCAATAAGGTAATATAAAAAAGATGAAAACATTGCTATAAGCTGTTTCAAAATTCCTTTACTAATATTAACTTTGAACATTTTTATTAGTGAAGTATTTTTTAATAAACTAAATTTAAAACTAAATCTAGTTTCAAATATTTCAGTATTGCTCTTTTATGAAACTTTTTTTCAGATATACATTCAAATTTCAGAAGTCCAAAGTTATATTTCATAAATATTTTTAATCCAAGGTAGCATTTTTTATACAGCCACATACTTCCCTTTTGTATTCATTACTTCAAATATATTAATTCCCAATGGAACATTTATGAGTTTAATGGTACCTATGGAAAGTAGGGGTTGTATAGGTCGTTTTCTTTCAAACAGTTTTATCTGCTGGATATTTATGTAACTTCCTTTTACAAATTTTAATTACATAAATGTCCCAGCCAAAAAAATAATTTTTTTATTATTATTATCTCTGTGTAGAAAGACTTTTTTCAGTAATAGAGGAAATTCTTCATAAATAACTTTTACCACCTTTATCATGAGGCAGTCTTATCAATTTTATATATCAAATGACTGAAAATCATGGTACTAAATTTTAACATTTAGCTAAAGATGTCACCAAATCCTGGACTTTCTCTATTTTAGTAACATATTAATATTGAGTTCTACTTATTCTTATTAAAAGCACTTTAATAAAATATTACGCATTCGTCCAATAAAAACTTAATAAAAAGGACCGATCCAAGGGTGTCGGCCACCCGTGTGCAAAGACATAATGTGCCGTCCCTCTAAAGAATTTTTCATATTTTAGCGTTGACGTTATAAACTCGGCTACCTGTATGAGAGTTAAAAGTAAAACATTAATAAAAATGCTAATGGACACAAAAATAACTTCTTTCCTCCATTTTATTTTTCTAAATTGTAAGGCTATTATTAAATACAAAACTTTTAATTTCCCCCAATGCATATTGATTTTAAACACTCCTATGTCTTAGATAATATTAACTATATATATTTTCGTGAAGCAACTTTCGTGAAAATCCTTTTTGAGACGTCTTTGTTAAAACTTTTCTTGTGGTATTGCCTGTTCTGCCACGAATTTTGCTACCAAATGAAAGATGTATATAAAGAATAGATATTAATGGACTACACGTGTGTGTGGACCGACACACTGTGCACTAACATTCAATTTTTCTTAAACTATGCTACGTTATCGGGAAATCGAGACTTATTTTAATCTTTCTATAACTATTTAAAATTCACAGCATATTTCTTCAATTTATTTTAAACTTTATTTTGAGAAATTTGTAAAAAAAAGTTTGCCTGATTGATATAGAACTACTTGCGGCTGCCCTTTGTTTTGGCTACCCGCATACGGTGCACGCGCTGTACACCTGTTAGGATCACCTGCTTAATAGGTAAAAGAAATGAATAAATAAATATTTTCAAATAACTATCATTTATGAAGCTAATGTGTATGTATACATATTTTAATATTCACATTTTGTAAAATATAGCTTTCTAATATAAAGATGTTATTTTAAGTTTATAGCTTTGATTAAATAAAAGTCTTACTTCCTATTACTTTGGATAAAGTATATAAACATTTAATATTTTTCTCATCTCTTGGTAAGATCGCAAAAAAGAATTGAATCAACTTGACATGATGAAAAAACTCCGAGAGGGAAAGTTAGAATAAAAATTATAAACACTATAAAACGCATTCAAAATTAATAAAGTGTGAAGAATATTTTTGTTATAATATATATATATATAAAATATATATATATATATATATATATATATATATATATATATATATATATATATATATATATATATATATATATATATATATATATATATATATATATATATAAAACAAAGTAAATAAGCTTGGTGAACATTTTTTAAAATCCTTTTTTAAATGAATTTAAGAAAATTATTGTGTAAACTCTTGTTGCTTTTTTTTTAAAGCAAAAAACATTTACATCTTCCCTAAATAAATATTTTCAAGCGTTTGAAGTTTATCGAATCTCTTTTGATGCGAAGAGTTCTTGCTGAAATTTATTCTAACAGTGTGAAATCAGGTATTAATTGTTATTTTTCAGATTCGATTAAGAATTTGGTATTTATTTCAATGTATAACAAAACTCTAAAAAACTTTGCAAACATACTTTTCTCGTTGTTTAAATTATTTATTGTTTTCTCTATTGCATTAAATAGTTAATGCATAAACTTTTCATATAATTTTACTTTAATTTTTTTAAAAAATATGTAAAACTAAGTAGTGGGTTATTTAATTTACGGTTAAAGTAGTGAAAACTTAGCATCCTCCGCAGTCAACAAACTTGAGGCCAGTGTCACACACACACACACACAAATTTCGGCATTGGGCATATGAATGCAAGCAGCGCAGAGCGTCAAGGTTTTAGCGATGCAGTAACCTCTTTTAGTATTTTAATCTCTCAAATAATATTTACCTAATTTTTAGCTTATATATATGAGTGTCATAATTTTTATACTATCATTTATTAACAGTGAAATTTCTTTCTTGTTAATATTAAAAGCTTTGTATGAAGCAACTGAAATAACTTCCGAATATACACATAGGAATTTTTAAAAACTTTTAAGAAACTGGTAACATATGATATACTTCGTATTAAAGAAGGCAAAAAATGAAAAATATCTGTTTCAATTTAAATACGCTGGTGCTAACAGAATAAATGCATTTTTAAAAAAATATGTCACTTTTTTTTTCAAAAATACTAGTTTATAAAATATGTATAAAAAAAAATTTACTCAAATTAGTATTTTTATTCAATTTTAAATATCATACATGAATAATACTCGTATGACAACTGAAATTCTCATTCTTTGCTTCACTTTAGTTTAGTTAACAGTATTAATTTATATACCCAATTGATAATGTAAGACATTTTCCTTTTTTTCTGTTATTATAGTGTTTCCATTTGCAAAGCAGAATTAATAATCAATATTTTAATCGCTTTCTCTTTCTAGCAGCGCGTTTGTATATGAACATAAACTAATATTTAACAAACTTAAAATAATTATTTCCTCTTGTTTTCGTCTAAATCTAATTAAGATTGTATTCATATTTTTATGCAAGCGAACACGCACAATATTTTATAGTTTTCATTTATGCATTTATGTTTTTAAAAGCATACTCTCACACACACATACATATAAATTTACTGTCTTAAATCAATATTTAAATAAGTTTGCCCTACCCTTTTTATTTTCTGAAGAAAAAATTCAGTTGCTTATTTATTATTATAATTGAATTACATTTAATTCAACAGCAGTTATAGTTACGCAACAATAAGCTGGTTATATATTACCTAATGAATTTTCAGTGATTCTAACAAGAACCTTTTCTTGCGTTGAATGTTTTCTTTTTTACATTGATTATACTAAAAATATAAGACTTAGTCTCTAAAACAATTTGGTATAAATGCTCTGCTACATTCTAAAATAAATTAAGAATTTAATTGCTAAAGATGAAATTATTGAAGAAAAACATGAGAACTTTATTGAAATTTTTGTGTATTACAATCTCCAAACAATTTAAATATAATAGAGTATGTAACAATAGGATGAAGTGTAAATACTACAAAAGTTCTTACAAAATGGGCAAGATTAGTAATCTGTAAAGTAAATATATTTGTCTCACCTTTGTTTCCCTGATGCATTCGATGAGAATCTCTACATTTCCTCTTGTCGTGAAGTTGTACTGAGGAGGCATAAACAGCTGTAAAGTCAAATTGTAGTGATGTGGAACAACATTTCCAGGTAATAATCCAATATCCTCGTCTTCTTTGTGTTCAGCTTTGTCTCCTGCTCCACAACAGTCCTTTTCAGATGCTATCAAGGATGCAGATTTAAATGAGTTCGATTTCGAATTAGTTCGAGTATCATGAAGGAGATAACTAAAGCACCAAGCGAGAAACAGCAAGGTCCCTATAATTAAAACTCCAATCTGAACTCTTCGTAAGATTCTGAAAAAAGTGTTCTTTGGACTGGAAGTTTTATTTCTTTCAGTTACATTTCCCATAATAACAGAGTTGACTCGAGACATGATGTTAGAATATCACTGAATAGTCACTAGAATAAATTTAGGCATTTAATTCAAATTTAAATGCAAGATCTTTGTACTTTTGGATGTAAAAATTTTCTAATAGTTCCAACACACATTGCAGAAATACAAAAGCCAAGATAAAGGTAAAAGTTATCGCGAATTAGTCGCACAAGGAATGAATGACTGCTTGTTGTCAAACTGTATTGAAAAATCGATTTGTATACTCTGATGGGAAGATATCTAAGCATTTAGTTTGAATTATTGTATAGAAATTTACAGTATTTTACTTTCATTTAAACCTGTGAACAGCTATAAAAAAGTACAGAATTCACCACAAAACCACTATTTATACAATTTCAACATTTACTATTGAAAACACGATGAAATGACATATGTCTATTTTACAATGCGAAAATGGGTAACGCCAGGAGGAGAGAAAATATAGAAAAAACAGGATCAAATTCAGTTCTTTTTAGACCCTATCGCTTCTTCGGCAATGAAAATCGAAAGTGAATGCTTGGAGCCATGAACCCTAGGACCTGTTCATCCGGTTAAGTTGGATGGCCGATGTCACTTTGTTTTGATCTCTCCTTATCACAAATGTTCAATCTGAAACGGGTATTGACTTTAAGCAGTATTTTATTTAAAAGCAAAAGAAAGGGTGTTGCTCCTTAATAAATGGGTGAGTGATTCAACGAGATTGCGCTATTAAAGGACGACCCTTGCTAGTTTAGTTTGCTGATGTCTAGGATCCTAGCCTACTCAAAGCTAATAGACTGGTTTTGAAGCGCTTCGTTGCAGATATTTACTGTGAATATGCTACTTTAAATGAAATTTATTTATATTGCAAATGATAATGACTGTGTGAAAAAGGAAACTAGAATAAACCAAAGAAAGGATATGTAATTTACCTCATCACATTTAAATGTATAGTAAATCTTAGAGAGTTTCACTATTAAATTCATGTAGAACAAAAATATTTTTACTGAATTCTTAAAGAACGTTATACAATTTTAATAATTGTTTCTTTGTTTAACTATTTTAATCGCTTTGTTCGTAGTTTTAAAATCATAATTGTGAAATACATATTTCTACAAATTGTATCTGTTTTGCTAATTTTTGCTTTCATTAACTTGGTTTGAAAATTAAATTGCTGTATTGACGCACCTTCAGAATTATATTATTATTTTATGACCAGGGAATGACTATTTTTTAAAAAAAAAAATTAAGCAAAAAGTGCTATTCTCTATCACTTTTTATATTATACATACACCGTATTAATGTTATTAAATATAAAGTTATTTCACATATAAAAAGTAAAAAATAAGATATCTTTCAAAATTCACAGTATTATTAATGTAATTGAATTATTTTCAAAGTGTAAAAAATTAGCAGTGTTAAATGGACTGTGCATTACTTTCGACATTTCGTGTAAAAAAGCTCTCTTATATAGTAAAACTGAAGAGAAAAAAGTGCCCCAGACGTTAAAAACTAAAACTCTGTGAGTAATTTACTTAATATACATTACATTCTCTCAAAGCGTGCCACTTACTTAAATATATTACTTTTTTTTTTTTTAGAATAACAATATTTTACTATATCCATAAGAAAAGAACTTAATTTTGATTATTTTCCTATAATAACGTATAATCTTGAAGAATGAGAAGTCAATAAAACTTATCAGCGTTAAGGTTTTGTAAGAATGTTATTTTAATGGCATGTAGAGTCTTAACTGAGTAAAATTAAAATTATAACGAGTCACACCCAAAAATATTTGAAATTATTAAAAATATTTTATTTAAAAGATTATACACGAAATTATTTCAAATATTCTAAATTCACTAGATTTTGTTCTGTCAAACTGGAAACATTGCATTATCTTGAATTTAATGAAACAAATTCAAAATTGATGCTATCAATTCAAAATTTGATATAAAAATCTTTTAAAAATTTAAATGTCAGATACGCGTTGCTGCTCATGGAACATAAATATTCTTTCTAAATTTACTAAAGCAATGAAAAAATCTTTTTTTATTTTATCAGATATATTTTATTTATTCATTTCATTTATACTTATTGCCGGGAAGACTAAAATCTGATGTAACTCTAAGGTAAAATTTATTATTGATGTATTAATGTTGTTACTTGTTCACCAGAGTTGCTCATGTATAACTCTTGAAATCCCTCCGAATAATCTCTGATGTAAGTTTACTACTGTACTACAGTGTGAGAACCATAAGGTTTCTATAAAATCAATCTCAGATCATTCTATAATAAAATTTATTATATTTATATATTAAGTGTGTAGCTCATTTATTGTGATATTTATTCAAAAACAAATATAGACATAAATTTATTTCGGTCTTGTTTTGAAAACACATGTTGTTAAACCTACGAAGCATATAAATACATACTACTCTCGGATATCATTTTTTTTCAGACCTAAGTTTAACCAAAGATATGACTTGAAAAATATTGCGCATGAAAGCATATATTTTTAGATCATAAATGTAACAGAAGTAAATAATACATGAAACGTTGGGGCGGATCTGTACGGCACTTTATCACTAATACTCTTGGGCATCTTTGGGGATTATAAATTCGCGTATATTTCCAACCAACTCTAAAAGAAGAACCCGGGATATTCAAATTAGTCAAAGTATTTAAGGAGAGTGTTGTAAGTTAGCAGGAGAGGTTATACGCCAAGAGAAAGGTTGACGGAGTTCTAAGAAGATTCAAGTTGATTGTGCAATTAGCGTCTCGCTGATTATTAGGCAGCGATCTACAATTGGAAAGTTTGATCCACCTGGAAAGTAAAGAAGTAAAAGGCAGGTGATATTTAAATTTAGATTATCGGATCATAAGAGTAAATATATTATAAAGTTAATGATAAGTTAATGAATGCTAGTAATTCAAATTGCGTGTATCTCTCGGTCCTCTTATTCCTGTAGTCCCGTTCGATATTGAGTTTAATATTTCATAAGTATCATATTTCGTGATTTAATTTAATAGTAAGGGTCAATCACATTGACGTAGACATCTTGATAAATCTTTGTAATTAGATATGTGGTTGATAATTGATTCAAGTGAATAAATATAATTTGTTATTGTAAAAATGCCGTCTGGTCGTTCTTTGCCTCAATTCAATCTTGGTGTCCAGGGTGGAATCCAGGGGGATTCCTACAACTTTATATCTCGTTGATTAGAAGATATGACTAAATTTGTCATAAATTTGCTACGTCATAAATTTGCTTGAGAAGTTTGCTTGAAGCACAAAGGATCTAGCATCACCCCTAAAAAGTAAATTCAATGTATTAACATTGAGCAAAATAAGCTAAAATAGTCCGTAAAAGTAAGTTTTTGAGACATTACAAGCATACCTCTTTGAGAATAAACAAAAGATTAATATTATTTACGTATGTAATTTTTAATATTAAAAAAAATTAATTTCACTTACAATATATATGTAGCTCATACATAACACATGAGGAAATGGAAGTAGTACATGCATGTTAATTTTTTTATAGTATTTTTTGAAAGATTGTTTATTAAGTCACATTTTGAAGCTATACAAAGGGTATTGGAAATGTATCTCGTAATTATGTAACAAGTGAAGAGGATGACACCTGACCTGCCCCTTTAATACCAAGTAAACAAGAAGGCTTTGAAATTTAACGTACCTCCATAACAAATCTCTATTAACGGTGGATCCTTAGTGGTGCCAGGTCTTGAACCCACACCACTCGACAGAAGCAACGACATTCTCGAGTTCGCGACCATCCTCACTTGGGTCCGGTGGTCTAATTCTATTGTAAGAATCTGTGACGTTAATAAAAATGCAGAGGTAATGATTCATATGGCACAGAAAGAACTACATTTTCATGCTGCCCAAACTTGTGTCCTAATACTATCTCAACTTATTAATCCAACTAAGACCTGATGCTGTAATCCAAGCTTTATGTGTGTCCTGAAAATTAACTTTTGTAATGATAAATCCTTATAATACTGCCTCGAACCTGGCTTATATAAAATGTTTAAAATTCATCAAAATGATTACGAAAAGTTCAAAGAAAATTAAAATCCCTTAAAAGAGAATATGGTTGTACCCCCCGTCCCCCCTAAAGCAAAGCTCTACTAACTGTGAGACTTAAAAATATATTTAGTCAAACTCAAAATTTTATCTCTGTCTTATTTAATAAGTTCTAACAAACACTGAAAGTGGATTTTTTTCTCCAATACAAACACATAAATTGTTATTTAACTGGAAACATTGAATACCAATAACAATATCCTTTAACTCTTATTTTTTGAATAGCATGCATATATTTTCGAAATAGTATAATTTATTTAATTTTCCTTTAAAAAAATAGAGCTTATTATTTTAAATAATTTTTCCCGATGTTTTTATGTTATACTAAACGGAAGAGTTCCAGTAATCTGATTTTATTAGTTATTAGATACTTGAGAAAAATAATTCATAAAAAAAGGGGAGTGGATTACTTTAAAAAAAGAATTAATCTTATAATGTTTTTTATTGCACAAGTAAAAGTGACCACGGTAGCCTCATGGTCAAGGTAACGGAGTCGTGGTCGGCGTGTCATAAGTTCGAGCCTATAGTATCGTTGAAGACCCGCCGTGCAGAAGGGGCCGATGCATGCTAAATATATCGAGACTCAAATGCCATTCTATTGGTGTAGTGTGGAAGTTAGGAGAGGGTGTGTCAGCTTAAGTGTTATCCTCGTCACTTGACCATGGGGTTTAAAATTACGAGGTCTGTCGCCAAAACCCCTCGAGTAGTTGAATAGTGCGACGTTAGTATTCACTCATTTACAAGTAAAAACACTTTCTCAGTCTTTTGATTCGTTTTTAAAGATATGTATCTAGTTCATTTTAACACGTATTCCTAAATGTAGGACTAGAAAAAGGATAGTTAAAGGTTTATATCTTTGAAAGTATTGTATAGAAGCACTATCGTTAAATTAGTGGACTGTAAGAAATTGTATTCTAAGACTAAAAGTTTCGGTTTCGAATTTCTGTCTGTTGAAAGAAAATAGATTCAATGAAAAGTCCAATTTAAAATTGTTGAATATATTTCAATGATGAAGAATATTTCACAAGTAAGAGCATATTTCACAAGTATAATTGCATATTTCACAAGTTAGAATTTCGACACAGTCCCCCTGTAAAAGTTTGACCACCCCTGATTTACACCAATGTTCATAAAGTGTTTTACAGACCCTTAAGACCCCTGTGGCCGCTGAGGCATTCGTGTCAAATTAAAATTTATTTGGGGGTGCGTGGACAACTTTAGAGGGTTCGCAAAAGATTTGACACAAAAGAAAATATCTGTGACCCATTTACATTATTATGAAAGTTAAAATGAATTATTTTTGATTTTAAAAAAAATTTAGATTGGTAAATAAAATACGAGTGATGACAAGAATCGTGCGGTGGAAGTCGGACCGATCGCGGGGGCGGCCGTCTATAAGACTTAAAGTAGGTCGGAATTTCCCCGCTGCATGCAATAATTAGTCTAAAATACGACAGGATATTTTTTTAACTCTAATGCAGCTGTGGCAACACATTGACAAGTAATCTTTATACCATACAGAGATCCTGAATTAAAATACGGCAATATAATAGTATATAAATTCAAACTCAAAGGCGCAACAGCCCATGAGGGCTAGGGCCTACTGTGCCCATCCCAGTATGTATGACCATTGGGTGCTGAGGTGCTTGAGTAGATGTTCCAATCAGGTGGTCAGTCTGAAGTGAGACCCCCAGTGTTTAAGTCACCAAGCAAGCTTCATACTCATTTGCTGATCCACTACAGTAGGGATGAAAGGCTGAGTCTACCTTGCACAGCCCGAGAATAGAACCCGGACCTATGGTGTGGAAGCACGATACGCTACCACTCGACCACTGGGCCTTATAATAGTACATAGAATATAATATAGTAATGTAGAATTAAATTCAATATATAGAACACAAAAAACTAAAATGTACTTTGAAAAGTTGGTACAAAGAAGAATTATATAAAAAGAAAAAGGAAGAGGATAATATATCTGAAAGATAAAAATAATATATATTAAAAATAAAACAGGATCACACACACACACACAAGTCTTCAAATGGTTTAGAAGGTCTCTAGCCTTCAAGTATCTCGAGAAAACATTAATCTGAGAGACCGCTAAGAAAACGGAGAGATACCAGCATTCATCATCACACCATTACAACTAAGAGGGCAGGACTTTGGACTATTTGAAGTCTATGAAGATGAGCATATAGACCAGAGGTTCCCAAACTTTTTTGTCTCATAGACCTCTTGCCATGTTTTTCGGTTTCGGGTAGACCCTTGCTTACCTAATATTGAATTATTGCAAATTTATCAACTTAAATATCTTTTTAGCAGCTGGTGTACTACTACTTACTTTAAAAGAATTAAATTTCTAACTGTAGGAATGTATAGCGTGTAAAACTTAAGAAGCATATATTAATGAATTAAATTAAAAAATTAAATAAATATAAAAAATAACTGAACAGCAAACAAATGCTTTTAAGGAAAGGGAGGAATCTGGTGCTTCAATAACAAATTATTTTCAACATATAATATCAACCTAGTCAGGTTTAACCCTAAATCTCCTTTGTTAATAAGTGCCCAGTGTTTTTTTTTTTTGAGATTGATAAACTTATTGAAACTTCCCCTCACCAGGAAAAGAAATAAAAACCTTCTCACGATATTCCATAATTCACGACAAAAAACAGGTATGTCATTTTTAAAGCCAAAATTGCTGACATCCGTTTCTAAACTTTACTTTAAGATCTTCCTATTCTGATCAGTTCCTATTATAGTATGACCTTCTTTTTTCAATATGACTATGTGAATTCATTGTCTACTGTGGTATTACTATAAAAAAGCAATCTCAAAACTAGTTTCAAAATGAGTAAAGGGCATTTAAATGTTGAACGCAGAGTAAAATGTCCTCACAGATTGTCTGAGACAAACTGAGAAAATTTACGACGTCCAATATTACACTTCTTTAACTTAATTCTCGAAAGAAATGCTGAAATGGTCCTTGTCTTAATAAAACTTATGCTGTCACCTAGTAACCCCAAATTAACCTTACTAAATTTAGTAAATAAATCAGTTAAATTGGTAAAATCTGGTTTCCACTAGATCAAATTTTTTTAAGATAAAAATCACACGATCTGGTTTAATGAAAGCCACTTTCATAGACCCCCCCCATTTACACCTCATTGACACCCTAATTATTTTTATACTGGCGTGAGCCTTCCATGTCATCATAGACCCCTGGGGGTCTATATAGACCACTTTGGGAATCAATGATATAGACAGTCATGCAACGCAGCTAGGCGAAAGGTAGCCACGCCGCTGCTTCTGGGCTAGTCTGGGAGATGATAGATGTCACTTTCCCAGAGTTTATCTTTTTTTCTTTCTTTTATATGGGACAGTTGCTTGGCCTTGAAGGTCGTATTGATTTTTGTCGATGCAGACTTGTAATCAACCTAGCAATTTAAAACTTGAGAAAAATGACATCCCTTTTTTGCCCAGCTCATCTAACCTTTCATTACCGGGAATGCCAAAACACAGAGAATTCACTGAAAAACGACAATTTTATGTATTTCATGTAGTTCTCGTAGCAGCGATCTACATCCCATTACTTGCAAAGAAATAAGATCTTGGCAGCTACACTGCAGGCCACCGTAAATGCAACACCAAGAAAGACAAGAGATAAAACAACAAAATTTATTTTGTAGATAACATGTTGACCAAGTATCAAATGATTAAATTTATAGACTTCTGTAAAGAGTAGCCGCTATTGTTGGAGATCACCGCTGCCACACGCCTCAGTATTAATTCAAAGAGACTTTGGATGTGTTCTTGGGGTACAGCAGACCAAGCAGCTTCCACACATTGCCAAAGTTGATCTGGTGTGGCAGCTGGGGTGTAATCTGGGTCAATCGTTGAGCAACCATAGACCACATGTTTTCTATCGGCGAATAATCCGGAGAGCGAGCCAGCCAGGGAAGCAATTCAATCTGGTGTTTGACGAAGAACCTTTGGACAATGCGTGCCACGTGTGGTCACGCAATATCCTGTTGAAATATGGCTGTGGCCAAGCCCTGAAATTAAGGAAGAACAACTGTCTCCAACACCTCTGAGATGTAGCACTGGCTGATTAAAGTACCGGAAATGCGTACTAGAGGAGAGCGAGAATTATATCCAATACCGCCCCATACCATAATACCCGGCTCAGGACCAGTGTGTCGGTGCATAACGCAGCTGTTCAGCATTCTCTCTCCATGGTATCGCCAGACTCGAATCCGACCATCGTGGTGCTGCAGACAGATGCGTGACTCGTCAGTAAGGACAACTTCCTTCCATTCTGCCGCCTACATCCTTCTTTCATCGCACCATTGGCGGCCGAGACGTCTGTGGTTCTGTGTCAAGGGTAGACCAAGCAATGGACGGCTTGTGGACATACCACTCTGCTGTAAACGGCGTCGAATGGTACGTGCAGACACTGAATGATGCATTACAGACTCAATGTGCTGTGCTATGGTTCATGATGTGACTGAGCGATCTGTCACTGTCATGCACACAATTTGCCTGTCCTCACGTGAAGTGGTGCTCTGAGGTGGATGCGATCGACCTCGTCAGTCTGTCGTACTCTCCTGTATCCAACGGTCACGTATCCGCATTACAGTTGTTTGGTTTCGTCCAACACGACTACCGATTTTCCTGAAAGGTAATCCACAATCTCGGTAGGCCACTATCCTTCCTCTGTCGAACTCGGATACTTGATCAAAAGCTGATCGCTGTTTTCTACGAGACATAACTGGTAGTTTCTTGAAAAAACCACAAGAAAAACACAATTGCCGAACTTGAAATCGTCGAAATCTCCAATCCTTAAATAGCGCTTTGAGGTGTTGCCACAGGCAAGCGTGATGTGTGTCTGCGCGTTGCATTTACGGTGGCCAGTAGTGTATTTTCAACTACCAGTATTGCTGCTTGAGAGTCTGAGAAATTGACAAACTGTCCAGAAAGGGTGGGATAAGCTTTTAAATGGGTTAAAGCAACTTGGATTACCTCAACCTCATCATCAAACACGGTCTCGTCAGTTCCCAGTGAAAGCTAGATTGAGAAACGCTAACAGAAAGTTACGGCTCTTGTAACGCCATTAATATCAAACTTTGAGCCATCATTGTAGATGTGCAACCAAGCTCCAGGAGAGAAAACTGTTAAACATAGTTACCATACCCAGGCTGAAACAAATTTCAGTGCAATCTTCAAACTTTGAAACATGGTTCAAAAGATCCAAAAAGTAGGAAGACATTATAGATTCCAAAGGGTTAGTAGATGGTAACAATAGCTTAACCCCAGTCGAAATCTCACGTCCATCCATCTCTCAACACAGCTTGTATAAAGCTATCCTGAGTTTTCAATCTATGGCGACAAAGCCTAGAATTAATCTAACGCAAGGTCCAGTATTCGGTAAACGTATTAATTTTTGATAAAGCTTCAAAGCGCGCAGCTTTCTTTGATTGATTGATTGAATATTAACGTCGCACTGTTCAGCTACACGAGGGCTTTTGGCGACGGACCACGTAATTTTGAACCATGGTCAAGTGACGTGGATGACACCTGAGCTGGCACCCCCCTCTCCTAACTACCACACCACACCAACGGGAGGATTTCTTAATTCTATACTGCATACATAATTCATGAGTATGAAAACTGCTGGCCTTTAAAACTAAAACACCAGGGAGGAATGATCTGACGAACGTCACATGAAAGGAAAAAGAAGCTGAGCTATACGAGGATTAGTATTTCAGCGAAGAAAGTTATGTAGTGGATTTTCCATTCGCTAAGAGCTTTATAAACTCGAAATTTTCTCAAAATATCGTGTTATGCTTCAAATAAGAAGAAAAAATACTTTTCAGCAAGTGTAGGAACTCGATAGAGGCGGAGTATTTGCCTATTGAGAGAGTGGATTATCATTCCGTGATATTATCCTTCGGGCTAGTCGAAATCCAACCACTGTCGTGCGAATATTGAATAAATGGGTTACTGAGAGTCATACTGAATGGCATTCAGGATCTTTGTGTCCTCCCATGAATAACGCCCATAGGAAGGACGTATTGTGAGATCGGCTATGCAAAACCATGCAACCACATCATTTACCCTTAATCATGTTTGCAACACGCTCAGATACTCTAAGTCCACTCATACGGTGTGACGATGTTTGCAGCTAGGCAGCCATTACTTCGGCTTCCCTCGACAATACGTAGAAAGAAATGGCGACTCTGGTGCACCAAATGGCCAATATAGGTACATGAATGGCCCAATGTCGTCTTTTCAGACGAGTCCTGGTTCTGTGTGCAGTATTCTGATGACCATATACGAGTCTGGAAACTCCGAGGAGATCGCCTTCTTGCATTCAATATCGGCATAGGAGCCTTGCACCTGGTGGGATGGTTTTGGCAGCCTTTGGGTACACGACACGCACGACGGATCGACGTTAATTTGAAAGATGGGTGCATTTCTGACATCTTACGTCGTGGTTGGGCTCTATATTTGAGGCCTGCCAAATGCCTACTACCAGCAAGATAATTCAAGACCACATGTTGCACTCGTATTCTGACTTTCCTCGATACACAGGGTATTCAGTTGTTACTCTGGCCTGCTCGATCTCCAGATCTGTCACCCACTGAAACCTCTGGTCTTGTAATGTTCACAACTGAACCTCCACTCCTCTCCAGATTATACGGTTGATGAAGTGGGGCATAGACTTGAAACAACATGGTATGAGTAGACCATTTCTGCCATCTATACCTAGTTCGACTCCATGCCTAACCAGGTAAGGGCCGTTTTAGCTGCCAGAAGTGGCAGCTGTTCTACTAATTTCGCACCCCTGGAAACCCCCAAGCTGTATGCAAATCTAATCATTTGACTTCATACCATACTGTTTACGTACAATAATTATCTTTTTCTTATTTGCTTTCCCTCGTGGTTTTGCAATTTTAATGACCAGCAGTGTAATAATAAGGCATGAATCGGTGTAGTCTTGACAGCTTCACATATTATTCTGCAACTGTTCCGGTCTGTTCAATCCTTTTCCCTTCCACAACAATGAGTGAAGCATTGCAATAAGCCATTACAGGTTTCATGAGGGATATATAGGTAGAAAGAAGAGTTGAGGTTGTACAACCCTTTGACAATGACGTTTGAACAATGACATACGCTTCTCAAACTTTTGCTGAATGTTATCAATGTGCAAATTTCAAGTGAGTTTGTAATCAAAGGTTGCTCTTAAATACTTGTTCTCACTACATGGGAGGGTTGTATTTTCATATAATATATTTAGATGTAAAGGATGGTGGCATAAATGAAAGGTCTGATATAAACTGTGTTTAGTGCTTTAACAATCATGTTATTTTTAGTACACCAGGAATAAATTTTCGACACATATCTGTTTAGGGACTTTTCAATACTTTCTTTAGCTTTCTATTTAGGAATAAATGTCCAAAAGACTAGATCATTTGCCTATATAAGTACTTCAGTATTCTCTTTAATCATGGAATATGTTAGGTTATCAACATACATGCCAAAGACACAGCTCCTTAAGAGAGACCGGTATGTAGTGCCCTGAAACCAAATTTTTCTCCATTATAACGGGCGTTGACCAAGAAAATCACAGAGCCTCTGGACCATATTTCCTGATACATGCTTAGTGGCTGATTTATATAGGAGCTTTGTCTTCCAGACAAAATCGTAGTCACCCTTAAAATCCATAAAAAAAATAGTGTCTACAATGTTGCTACAAGGTTGTTTTTAATACACTTTGAAGAAAAATGTAACATGTTCTTCAGTGTAGATCAGTTTTTTCCCTAAATCCAGCTTCCGCAGGATGTAGAAGACCTTTGGTCTCAAGATGCCATCAAAGTCTGCTTTGATCATCTTGAGTGAGTGAGTTAATATTAACGTCGCACTGTTCAGCTACACGAGGGCTTTTGGCGACGGACCACGTAATTTTGAACCATGGTCAAGTGACGTGGACGACACCTGAGCTGGCACCCCCCTCTCCTAACTACCACACCACACCAACGGGAGGACGTTTCAGCTCTCGACAGATTTAACGTGCATCGCTGCCCTACACGGCGGGTCTTTAGTGGTACTGGGATCGAACGCATGACATGCCTGCCATGGTTGGATGCCTTAACCACTGGGCTACCGCAGCCCCTTTGATCATCTTGAGACCATTAACTTTGATCAGTTGAGATTATTATCTCCATTAACTTTGAAACGACACAAGTCAGAGAAATCGGCTTGTAAATATCAAAATCAGATGCTAATTTGTCTTCTTTTAATACAGGGATAAAGGTGGCCTCTTAGTTCACAAGGATGGAACAGTGTTAATTCCACAGCAAATTTTATTGAAAAGCTTTAAAAAACGTCTTTCTCGCCTTTTCTACAGTATGATGAATAATCTCCAAGATTAGTATGATGAATAATCTCCAAGATTATTCATCATACTGTAAGAGCCCTGAAGTGTTATCCAGCTTCAGCCGGGAGATTGCTATTTCTAGCTGTGGCCGCGGTAGCCGAGTGGTCAAGGTATCGGATCGTGGCTAGCCATGTCACGAGTTCCAGCCCAGTACCACTAAAGACCCGCCTTATAGGGCAGCGATTCACGTTAAATCTGTCGACAACTCAACCGTCACGTGTGGTGTGGTAGTTAGGAGAGAGGGTGCCAGCTCATGTGTCATCCACGTCACTTGATTATGGTTCAAAATTACGTGGTCCGTCTCCAAAAGCCCTCGTGTAGCTAAACAGTGCGACGTTAATATTCATTCACTCACGCCATTTCTAGCTAACATTCTGTGAACTTAGAATCACACAATTCTAAAGCCGAGTCATCTGAAGCTCTAGCCAAAATGTTATATCTCTTAAAATCTTTATCTCTTTGTTTCAAGTAACCTGACTTTCTTTTCTGTGAAACAAAATGTTTTGTAAAAGCATCAGCAATCTGGCCATCATTTCACAGAGATTTGTTATTAAATTTTATTGGCTCCTTTAAATGTTTATTATTTCCCAAACGTAGCTTGTTCATGAATCTATAAGTCTTGAAAGGCTCTGTTTTAAAGTTAACTTTAGATATAAATTCTTCAAAGCCTTATTAATTAACCGCTAATTAGAGAGCTAATTGATTCTCTTTTCAGTACTGCAGAGCTTCTAACCCAGTCCCTCGTAACCTATAGATTTTTTTAAACTCTATCGTGGAACTTATTACGTTTCTTCTTCTTAAGATATATTATAAACCTCCTGCAATAATTAATAAGAACATTATTAATACCAGTAAAAATTTTATCAGGGTGTTGGTTGAAATCTATCTTCTGTTCATACAAATTACTTTCCAAATAATCTTGAATTAAATGCCAATTTGCTTTACGAAAATTTCCAAGACACTCTGCTAGAGGGGTGGACAACAGTATACCTTGGAAGGAGAATCCGAGCCAGAGCTTAGGGTTGCGGTAGCCCAGTGGTCAGGTATCGGATCAGGGCAAGCATGCCAAGAGTTCGAGCCCAGTACCTCTCATGACCCGCCGTGTAGGGGAGCGATGAACGTTAAATCTATCGAGATCTCAAACGTCCTCCCGTTGGTGTGGTATGGTAGTTAGGAGAGGTGGTGCCAGCTCAGGTGTCGTCTTCGTCACTTGACCATGGTTCAAAATTACGAGGTCCGTCGCTAAAAACCCTCGTGTAGCTAAACAGTGTGACGTTAATATTCACTCATTCTTTCGAGCCAGAGCTTCGGCAGTGGTAGACTAGTAGTCAAAATAACGAACTCATGGCTGGCGTGTCATGAGGGCGAACCTAGCACCACTGAAGACGTGCCATGCAGAGGCGGCTGATGCAGGTTCAATATGTCAAGTCTCAAACGTCCACTCACACACATTGGTGAGGTGCAGAAGTTAAGCGAGTGGGTTGCCAGCTCAGGTGTCGTTCTCGTCTTTTGACCATGGTTCAAACTACGAGGTCCGTTACCAAAAGCCCTCGAGTAACTGAATAGTACGACGTTAATATTTATTTATTCACTCACTCACCCGAGCCACAGATCAGAGAGTTTAGAGATGTGAAGTGAATGCAACAAATTCTCCTCTTTTGAACCGAAAATAGAGTTACCCTTCGTATTGTTAAGAAAATAAAAAAAGATACGTAAGTATTTTTGTCTCCGTTTGGTACCATGTACATTAATTTATTAACCAAAGTTATACTTTTGTAGAAGTTCATTTAAAAAACAGACTTAGTATATAATGCTTATCAATATTATTTTTATGTGCCATTTTGAGAACATCAAAGTTAAATTTGTAATTTCTCTATTATGTATTGAAATATATTTTTCGCTTGGGGAGGGGATCATAGCATAACTTTTTTATTTTCAAAGGGATCCATGGGCATTATAAATTTGGGAACTAATGATTTACACCAATCAATATGCACACAAAAAGAATTTTGTCCCTGTCAGAGGACATTTTTATTCCAGTTTTAGGAGAATATAAAGTAAATTTGTCTTGTTCATAATATCTTTATCAAATTTTAAAAATATATTTTGTAAATTTTTTGTGAATATAATTTCTGGCTATATTTTGAAATTCCTTTTATTTCATATTGTGTAATGTAACTTGTAATCTTGCAAATTACGACATGTTAGGATTATCTTATATATTAAAACTCGTAGGTAAACAAACGTATCTATGTAGGGATGTATATATGAATATTTTCTCTCAAACCACAAAACGCAGAAACTCGCCGAAGGTACCAAAATTTCGGGAATGATCCGAGGAATCCGTTTTGACCATTTATATTCCGATATTCCAATTAGTTAAAAAGATATTAATTAAAAACCTTAAAACACATTTATTATGCACGTGGCGCCATCTGCGGAGAATCGGAAAGATCATTTATTTCCAGGGGGAAATTCGGAACTTCTTTTTTTTTCAGAGGTTTTTAAAAATATTTAAAAATTAATAGGTTTACTTTAACGAATAACGAAACGGGATATTAAAAAATATTTGAAATTTGAAGTTTTATCTACAAGTTGCTTATAAAAATATTGCAGATAAAACAAACGAAATATTCTTTTAAAAATACTTACGTAAAGAAATGTTTAAAATTATTTCAAAATAAATTTAGAAATTACCTTCCTTTTTTTTAATTTATGGAATGGTTGGCTATTTTTTTAAATAAAAAAACATTCAGGCAGAATTTCTCTTTGTGTGTGTGTGAATAACACATTCTTAACAATTCAAACTAATTACACTGTAAATGGTTTTCATTAACTATTTTTTTTAAAAAGTGAAATTTTTGTAGTTAAATTAGGACATCGGTTCCTTTTTTTGAATACGAATTATAAGTTGTTCCGCTTAAACTTTCTTTCGCGTTAATGAAAAAAATATTATACACTAAAAAAAAAGTTCATGCTTTTCTTTTTTTTCCGCGTGTAGAACAATATTATACGTAATCTGTACAAAGATTGATAAAATATCTTAAAAATTACGATTAAAAAAAACAATGTGTTTCTTTCAATTTAATTATTTTACAATTTTTTAAAAATATTTTCGGAACTTTTTTTTCAGAGGTTTTAAAAACACGATCTAATAATTTTGTAATTTTGAAAATTTCTATTTTTCTGTTTATTTCCATACATAAACTATTCTTTAAAAAAAAAATGTATTTTTGCGTTTCCGGTGGCAGCAAAATTAAACGAAAAAAAATTGCCTAAAATGTCAGTAATAATTAATTCTAATTACATTCCTTAATTTTATTTCATACTTTTTGATTACAAAAGCAATCGTTTCAATAGCTATCTGTAAATTTTTCTTTTATTAATTACTTATAGAAATTTGATTTTAATAAATAAATAAATATATATATATATATATATATATATATATGTGTGTGTGTGTGTGTGTTTAAAAGGATTATTTCTATTATTTCATTAGTAAAGGAATTCTTTGTTAATTAAAAAGTACATCGTCTATTATTTATATGAAGTTTGAAAGCATTAACATAAGAATGAAGCCCTAAAAAAAAATCTTTTACTTTAACGAATACCGAAATGGGATATTGAAAAAAAATCTACCTTTATTTTAAAGCTTAAGTCAATGTTCTTCCCCAACGTAACTGTACTTTGGTTGGTTAACCCGCTGCTTTATAAACGGCAGTTCCCGGTCGACGGACCACGTAAAAACCATGGTCAAGTGACGTGGAAGAGGAATAAACCACACCACCAACGGGAGGACGTTTCAAGTTTGCATTACACTCTTTTTACAGATTAATATTTTTTTAGTGGAATAAAAAGCATTACGCTACTAAAATTAAAATGAATTAAATTAATTCTTTGTTAATTAAAAAGTACATCGTATATTATTTTGTTTCAAAACACATTTTAGAGACATTTTTTACTCTTAGTATCAGAATCGTTTTCTTTTTATTGCTTCTCTCACATTAATAATTTTTTAATTCCAACTCACGACTGTTAAGACCTTAAAACATCGGAAAGATCATTTTAAAAATTTTTTAGTGGAATGAAAAATGTTAAAATTAAATCGGTTATTTTTTTTAATGGTTTTTAGTACATGTATATAAATATATATATATCTAGGCTTTCCCCCATACTGTTTTTTTTTTTCTAACTTATATATTTATATGTTTAATCAAACATTCAAACGCTCAGAAAAAAGCAATCGTTTCAATAGCTATCTGTAAATTTTTCTTTAATTTATTACTTATAGAAATTTTAATTTTATAAATATATACATGTTTTTGTAAAGGATTATTTCTATTTGATTACTAAAGGAATTCTTTGTTAGTTAAAAAGTACATCGTCTATTATTTTGGATCAAAATACATTTTAGAGACATTTTAAGTTAACTATATGTAACGATTGATTGATTCATGAAAATCTGAAATCTATTTTATTATTTTAGATTCTTAGAAACTAACTATTATTAAAAAAATGATGAATGTTTTTTGTTTTACTCTTAGCATCAGAATCGTTTTCTATTTATTGCTTCACATTAATAATTTTTTAATTCTAACGCAATATTTTTTTTATAAGTCATACATCGAAATTTGAAGCTATATCTTATCTGTGAGAAGGAGGGAAAGTAAAACAATATATATATAATTTTACACTAAAAAAACCGTGTTCGGGCTATAGAGAGGGGAAAGAAACCTGTCTTAAATCAAAATAAGTGGAATGGAGCAAATTTCGATAAGAGGAAATTTTTTGACACAATTTTAGAAATCACTCACATTGTGTGCGTACAAACACACACACACACACAGAAATGCTGGTGTCATGAGGAAAAGAGAAAGCCCGAGAAACGCCGGGCTAAGCGGTGGAGGGGGGAAGTCATTATGAAAATGAGTATTAGAAGTTCTGATTTTGTGAAAGAAAGGGAAAATTTATAAAAGTAGAGATAGCCCGTGCAACGCCGGGCCATGCAGCTGGTATTAATATAATATGTCAAAGAAATGGCTTAATTGAAGAGATAACTTTTCAATATTATATTTGATCTTATGGTATTGAATAAGTGGGATTGATAATGGTATTTGGCAGGAAATTAAAATTTTTCCATTAGTGTTAAATGTATAAATATCTTTCCTTGTATTTAATTTTTCTTTCTCACAATAATACATCTTTAGGTGCCATGCTATAGGTATGAAAGTATTTTAGAGAAATAAGTTATTTTAGTTTTATAAAATTAAAATAAATTTGCTGATAATTTAAACTAAAAAAATGGTTTACTTAATAGATGCTATTGAAATATATAAATATTTCTTTCTTCTCAAGTTATATTTTTCAAATCACTGTATGAAATTAAAATCTGAGTTCGAGTAAACAGTTTGATTTTTCTGTATTTGCTAATTGAATAAAAAACTTGGCCTAATATATTTATCTTGAAATTTATCCATATGTGAACGTATTCTTAAAAATTTAATTGCTTTAATTTTCAAATTCACCTTTAACCCTCTCGTTGTGTAGTGCTAAGTGCATTTTGCCCATGAAAATTGTGGGATTTGCAACAAGAAGGTTAATTTAAATATGTATTATAATTATATGCAGTGAGAAAATCGTTTAAAACGTAACTGAAGGCACTGAAATATTTTTTGGTGTAAAAAGATATTGCGGAAAAAAATCATATATTTAACAAAATTGAATTTATTAGAGTAAATTTTATTTACATAGAATGCATTATATGCATGTATTTAATAAAAACCAATGAAAAAAAGACATTCACAAGAACTAAATGAAGTTTAATACAAAATTTTCAAATTTTATTAAAACGGATTTGTATTTTTGGAAAATCTGATATTTTTCTTTGCTTTGTCTTTTTTAATATCAAATTGCCGACAAATTGCTTGATGTTATTCATTTTTTTATTCATTTCAACATTAGAATTTGCATCTAAATTACATACTCTTCATGATATTCTTCATTTCAGATGTGGGAACAGAGTTGTATTAGTCATTTTATTTTTGTAGCCAGAATCTGCATCAATGATATTTTTTAGCTTTGAATAAACTCTAAGATGTTTTTTTCGGAAGTCTGTCATCTCCCAATTAAATGCCTTAAATGCGCAGGGCCTCACGAGGCTAAAAACTGTAATCGTGCATTTGAAGACCCACTAATTTGTGCCAACTGCGGTGGGGAACATGCGGCGAATTGGCGCCGATGCCCGCGTTTTCCGAAGACTAAAAATAATAAAAAAGCGCCCCAAAAGGGCAATCAAAATAAAAATCAACATCCTAAGGGAAATATAATCCTAATAACTTGCCACAAAATAAAATTCAAGAGAGAAATTTAGGCTCTCGTAATGATCTAAACTTAAAAAGTAGCATGCATGCTCAATCCAAGATCCAACAGCCTCAATCAAACTACCACGCTGTCATTCCCTCCGTCACGTATTCTTAAGTTGTTTCTGGACAGATCAGGGAGATTAGTCATGGGCGTAATTAGGGGTTGCCCACAATTCAGTTAACTCCCCAAATTCCAATTTTCAACCATTTTCACAAATGTAATTCAGATAGCTAATGATGAAGGAGTCGATGAGGAACTTGTTGGCCCGGGCTTTCCGAGCAGCACTCCCAGCACTCCGAAAACTTTCTCATCCTGACGATAAGGCCTGTGAAATTTTTCAGTCATATGTCGCGTTAAAAAATGGGCGTAATTATGTTGCCCACAATTCAGCCATAACTTTCAATCGTGCAAACGTGCAATCAATCTCAATTGGGTTTTGGAACGCAAACGGTCAGCGCTCCAAAATTCATGAAAAACAGTCAGAACATTTCGTTTTGGAGCAAAATCTTGATCTGTTTTTGGTCCAAGAAACCAAACTAGAACCTGGTCAGGAACCCTGATTGCAAATTATCATCTTTATAAAGATGATCGTGTAATTTTCCTAGAATTCGTACAGCAGGAGGTACCGCTATATACTGTAAAAGTAATTTCGTTCATAGCCACACAATACTTTTGCTTAACATGATGAGGTTATATCAGAGCCCCTTTACCGGGGATACAGTATATGGATGCTACTGCTATTGAAATTAAAATTAATAATTTTGTTTATTCCTTCCCTCCGAGTAGTTTCTGCTTATGCTCGTTTTTGTGCGGAAATCAACAGAAAATTCCCCGAAAAGGATTTTATTAAAATTCTAAATTCAGGTAATAACTTAATCATTGCTGGAGACCTTAACGCTGCTCACACAAAACGTGGAATAACACCAGGTCGAACAATTTTGGCTTTCGTCTTAAAAGAATTATTCAAAATTATCCCAATGCAAGGGTTGTTGCACCTTACACTCCAACGCATATTAATTCACGTTCTCGGCCGGCAGTACGTGACTCAATTATCGACCTAGCTGTTTTCAAAAATATCCCTTTTAATTATGACATTAGAGTTATAGATTATCTTTGTTCGGATCATCTACCGGTCATTTTAACTCTATACACTAACTCTGATACCATGAAAATTCCAGCGCAACTCTGCACCAATTGGGAGAATTCCCAATAGTTCCGATTCCTTCTTAAAAATAAGCCACTTCCCATTCCGGCGTCTCCCAGCAATGAGCATCTCGACATTGCGATTGGTCGGTTGGAGAAAATATCTCCGGTCATGAAGCACTTGTGGCTGCTTCAAAACCCAAATTTAAAACCGCACCTATTAAATTACCTCCAGATATTCGCTCCAAAATTCGCCACAGAAATAGGGTACGGAGATTTTGGCAAAGATCTAGAGACCCTGCTCTTAAAAAATGAACTCCGTACTATCAGTAACGTGCCAGATCGCCAGTGATATCAGACATCTCTCCCGTGCAAGATGGGAGAAAACAATTGAGGAGTTATCTCCCGAAACAGGCACTCTTTGGAGGCGTACCTCCTTTCTCAAAAAGCCTTTTCATCACATTCCCCCCCAAAGGGCGCTCTCGGCAGTATCGCAGTTGCCCCGATTGAAAAGGCCGAGGTAATTGCTGACAGCCTTCAAAAACAATTTGAACCAAACTCCTCTGATACTGATGTGGAGAATCCTAGATTCTCTGCACATATACAAAGGAAGGTCCAAAGATTCCTTGATTCCCCTACCTATATGGTTCTGGAAAAAAAAACATCTCCTCTGAAATACAGGGATTCATTAAAAATCTCAAACCAAACAAATCTCCTGGTATTGATCTCATCACAAATCGTATCCTTAAAAATCTTCCCACTAAATTTATCATTTTCATTGCTTTGCTGTTCAACATGCTTTTGGAAAATTGCTACTTCCCTAAAAGTTGGAGGATGGCCGTGGTGATCCCCATTCTTAAACCCAATTCTGATGACTCTAATGCTCAAAATTATCGTCCAATCTCCCTACTTAGTAGCTTGAGTAAAGCATACGAATTCGTGATTTTGAATCGCCTGAACCAACACTGCTTAGCCAGGAATATTATTATTCCAGAACAGCATGGCTTTGTAACTAAGCGCTCTACAGTAACCCAGTTACTCAGAGTCACTGAATTGGTTCACACAGGCTTCCAAAACCATCAGGCCATGGGTATGCTATTTGTGGACATAGCCAAAGCCTTTGACAAAATTTGGCATGATGGCTTAATATCCAAGATGATGAGACTTGGATTTTCAGACCAAATCCTAAAAATTATTCACTCATACCTAAACTCGAGAGAGTTTAGAGTTAGAGTCGAAAACTGCCTCTCCAGCCCTCGTCCAGTAAAAAGTGGAATTCCTCAAGGAAGTTTGCTTGGACCAAGACTTTTTAACCTATATATTAACGACATTCCGAAGGCTGACAATGTCCATTTAGCTATGTGTGCCATTAAATTACTTCGACTCATTAGCCATTAAATTACTTCGACTTAAACCCACATTCTTTTGAATCGGTCTTGCGTGGTAGTTTAATTCCATGTCAATTATTCTCCTTTTCCACATCTTTTGCGGATCATCTTTTATTTTACTCATTTTCCAGAAGATGGCATCACATTAGGGACACTTTCTGTGTCAACGCCTTCTCTTTTCGATCGCTGTTCAGCGACACTCCGGAATTCACCCTAATGTATTTTCTAATTCAGCAAAAGTAATTTTTTAACTATTTATCCAGATAACTATACTTAAATTTTATGAATTCATTTATACTCTTAACTTTAAAAACTTTTTAACTTCTTTTTTATCATATCCTTTAAATTCTTAAATCTCTAAAATAAAAAGGGCAATGTAATCAAACTATCATGTCATAACAAATTTTTCACCAGATAAGAGATCAAAGCCCCAGAAGGGCTAAATGCTCTAGATATATGTATCCCAGCTAAACTACACGATTCAGCAGTGTTTGTCCTTTCCCTTTATTTATACATCAAGTACCACGAGCACCACGGCCATTAATTGCTTTTATTTTCCATTTCATCTTTTTTATCTTCCAAATTCCGTGTCTACTTTCTGATTTCGTTCCGTTAAGGACGAATTAGTGAAGAACACAGATTTCTACCACCTCCCTCTGGGATGGTGCCTCATTAAATATGTTCCATACTTGCCGATTGAATTATTTCTCGCTCTCTCACTGGTATGTCCTCGGCTACTGGTGAGAAGCTTTCTTTTAGAACGGCTCTGAGCTGTTGTTAATAATTTTGATAGTATCTTTTAAATTTTATGGAACTTTCAATTAATTCTTCTCTTTTTTCTTATTAATTATGATGAGAGGGTAATACTGTTTTTTGGTAAGGTACCTCGTATTTTGAAGCCGTGGGTCTAAGATGTTTTTGTCTTTCATAATTGTGGGTCTATTCACACATCATCATCTACTGCAATGAATCCTCTGATGATACAGTAGGGCTGTCCAATAGTACAGAAACTTTCTGAAACATTTCCTTAAACGTCTGGTCTTTTCCATATTTTATTCATTCCCAGAAGGGAAATCTTTTCATCATAAGTTCTGATAACCCACTACTATCATCAGTATCTAATGTGTGTCGATAGTTATCACAGCATAACTTTTTCTGCATTGCAAATATTTGGGGTTTTTTTCTGAATTGAATTCAGAATTAAATTCTCTTTAAAAAATGATTTTTTAAAATGTGTATTTTGTGAAACATAACATTTTCTATAAGCATTTAAATTTAAAAAATTTAAGAATTTTCAAAAGTGTCCACAATTTTGGCCACCACTGTATATCATTGCTGTTTAATGTATTTTTAAAAATAGCAATTATTAGTAATAATATACTTATTGAATATGTCATCCAGATACAAAAAAAAAAAGGTTTTTCTTGTTTAATGATGCTAGTTTTTGTGTTACACCCTGCATAAGTATATTTCTTTAAATTATGACTTCTATTACTCTGTGTGGTTTTTTGTTAGACATGGTTGGTATTCTGTCATATTAAAACCTCTAAAATTAGCCTTTTTTGTTAATTCCAGAAGCATTTTAGCCTTTGAAAAGGATTATTTATTTTAATGCATCTAATATGCATGTTCTTAAATTAGAAAAAAAATCTCTATTGAATACCTTTTTAAATTTTGAAAAGAATGTAATTTTACTGTGATTTTGTCTTATTTTACGTTTATCAGATTTAAAAGTGATATATTTTTAATTCATTTGTATGTAAAATTTCTAGACATAATCAAATTCTTTTTGTTTCATATTGTGTGTTCGTTCTGTGTAAACAAAATGCGAGTTGGGAGAAGTGATTTCTCTTTTTGTGTTTGTTAGCTTAATGAAAAGGAGAGACATACTTTTCAAGACAAAAAATGGGTTTCTTTAAGGACTTGTGAAATGTTCTTTGTTTTATTATTTAAATTTTTTAAATTCTTTTCTCCCCATAACTTTTGTTTCTTTCTTGTATGATCTTTAAGGAAAAGATAATATTTGGTGGAAAAGGACACTAGATGCGCCTTCTTCCAACAAGATAATGCAATACCACATGTTGCACTCTGTGTTCTGATTTTCCTCGATACATAGGGTATTCGACTGTTACCCTGGCCTGCATAGTCTTCAGATTTGTCACCCATTGAAAACATCTGTTTATGGGTTGCTGAGGGATTGGCTCGCCACTCCTCTCCAGTTAATTCATGTGACGATGCGCAACACAGACTTGAAGCAGTATGGAACGAGCTTCCCATTTCTATCATCCAAGCCTGGTTCGACTCCATGACTAATCAGGTAAGGGCCGTTTTAGCTTCCAGCTGTGGCAGCTGTTTCTACTGATTCCACACCCCTATGAACCCCCCCTCCCAAACTACTTGCAAATTTAATCATTTTGTCTTCATGCCATACTGTTTACGTACAATATATATATATATATATATATATATATATATATATATATTGTATTTACTTCCCTTCATAGTGCTGTAATATTAATGTCCGGCAGTTTATTTTGTCCGAAACATCTTGTTCAATGCATATTAAAGCCATGTTGTTCAATTTGTCTTCTCTCCCATAGTACTTCTTAAATAATTTTTAATACGCTTTAAAACTGAAAAAGATTTCTCACTTGATGCATTTGGTATCAGTATTGTTAAAAATATTTTCAAAGGTATCTTTTCTTGCAACTTGATAAATTTCTAGTAGGATTTTCATGTATCTTCGTTTTCTTTTAAAAGTAGCAAGACTGATACAGCTAATTGTCAAAACTAAAAGATTTAAAGATTAACTAACTAAACTTAAAACTAAAGATTTGTAAATATCCTTTAATTTTTGTTTAGATTTCTTCTTAATTTCAGGTAGGATTATCTTGTCAAAAAATACAGAAAAGTGTTCTAAAACAATTTCATGTATCTCAGTTCTTCGGGATAGTTCTGCTGGTGTCTTATCACGTATTATTTAAATGAATTCACTACAAAATTTTCTCTTCTTTCAAATTCATGACCGACTTCTTTACTTTCACTGAAAATAATTTTTCTCTTTGGTTGCCTGTGAGCTTGTTCAGCTTCCTCTTCAAACGAGAACCCCTGATAAATCTGTTGCTTCTAGTTTCACTTTTCCAAATTCATTTTTGAAATTTTGGATATAATTTTTTAGCGATTTTTGTAGACTAGACCCTTTCAACAATTTACCCTCAACTGATTGCAATGATTTTCTAAAATAATAATCTTCAAGTTTATTTTTTTTCCAAACTCTTATGAAATTGTACTTTTGAGAAGTTTTCTGACTGAATTATAAAATTTCTGCTTTAATTCACAAATATTTTGTAATCTTGAAGGAAATCATAGTTTCATTTCTAATACTAAATGTAATTTAGCTCCTGGATTATTTATAACCAAAATTCTTAAAATATTTCAACCAAGTAAGCTTTCCAAATTTTAAGGTTTGAGTTCTTTTAGAAACTAGAAACAATTACTAAACCCTTAATTTGTATAGTTTCCTTTTAAAGTTTCTTAATATAAGTTAAAACATAATTCAAAGGAAATGTTTTTTACATATATTCGAGTTTATTATTATCATTAAATATTTTTTCAAAAAAATTTCAAATTTATTTTTAAAAATCTTAATACTTTGAAACTGAATGGAAGAATAAAATATTTGCTAAATTTGTAATTTCCAAGACAGCCCAATCATTTTTGACAAACGCTGCAACATTAAAAATGAACATCAAAACAACACCAAAAAAGAAATCTAAAAGTTTTACAACTAAATTTATATCCTAATTAAATTTATAGTTCCCTTCCTCTGAATTAGCAAAACTCAAAATGTAGATAGACCACTGGTGTAGCAAGTCCTCAGTGGGCCCTGTATCAAAAATTTCTTTGGGGCTCTTTTTTGGGCCCCATTAATTCTTCACTATTTTTGCTTTCATATGTTGGGGCTCCGTGTCATTGATATGGTGGTATTTATGCCCCTGAGACATACTGAAAGAAAAACATTATCAAACTGGAAACACAATGCTTGTTTTTCTTTAAAAAAATCAAACATGTTTAAGCAAATAGTGAAAAAAATGATCCTATGAAACCAAAACAAAAAAAAAAAAACTATACAGCAAAACAAAACATACTACCTGAAATTTTAACTTTACAGATGAACTGACATACCATACAAAACAAATTAATCAAAATTAAGATGAATAATATTAAAAATTGCCAGGAAAGAGTTCAGACTTCATAGAAGTATTTAATTATAAACCTTACTAGCAAGGCCTAAATTCAACCAGTTTGAAATAGTTTGCTTTGGACACAACACATCTTTTATCATATTACTTAATTTTGTTTTATTTACCTTCATTAATAAAATAATATGTATCCGAAAGTAACTAAGCAGGGCTGTGAACTGAAAACAAACTTGTTTGACTTGAATAGTATTGGTTTGTTCAAAACAAAATTTGGGCAAGAAAACGCATGCAAAAGTTGTGTACTAATTTCAACAATACAAGATATAAGGCAGAAAGATGGCAATGGATGCTGCACAACTCAAATCCTTGATAATCATCAGGATTGCGAAATCAGTACATCTTTTTGTTGAACTTATAATTGGAGTCCATCAAGCTTGGGGGCCCCAGGCGGCTGCCAGGTCTGCCAGACGCTTAATCCGCCACCGAAAAAGAAAATATTTGGAGGAAAAGGTTTTGTACTGGTCAACCGAGGGACATTTCCCTAGCAGACTCTGATGTATTTAAATTTTTTTTTATTATTACATACACAGATTTTTATTGACTCATTTTTTAACTCATTCCTTCCTTTCCATTTTTCTAAAATATAATTACAACTCATCACTTGACATTGATTAACCCTTAGTAATAATTTAATATTACCTGGTTCAGCAATGTCAAAAAATTTATACATTTTGTTTTTTTGTTTTTCAAGTTTAAATAGGATTAAAAGACTTCATACATATATCCAGAGATTTAAATTATTAACACATGAAAACATTAAGTCCTCGTTCTATGTTAGTGGTCAAAATATTATGCATACTTATTTACAATTACAGTTCTTAAAATTTGTGTGGTATTTTTTTATGCTTATTTTTTCTTTCTATAAATGTAATAGTTCTAGTTGTCTTGTAATAAATATATCTGTGTATCTTAATACTGTGGAGAAATAAATCATTTTATATTTTTCAAACTCAGAATACATTTATAGTTAAATGTTCTGAACATTATATCCTTATCAGACCATTAACAATATATTCCTTTTAAATGCATCATTCAGATCAAGATTTTTCTTTGTTTTTCCAATCATATTTGCTTAAGAACGCCCATTCTGCAGAAGTGTTGTCTGAATTTTTTATGGTTTTTATTACTTACACAAATAGAATAAGTTATTGATAGACCTGATTGTTGCATGGTCTTTTTAAAATCCATCAAAATTTGTATTAAACCATAGTTTTTGAAATGGAATATTTAGTTTTTATACCACGTTTTAGATTTAATATGTGATTAAATTACTAACGAAATTCCCATTTCTGCTCTGTTAGAGGATACTTTATTCATGTTTGAGGAACATATAATTTTACATTCTTTTAAATCCTTTTCATGAGATACACAAAATACATATCTTTGGCATATGATTTCTGGATGTATTCTAAAATTCTCCAATTTTCCCTATTGTCTGATTTGAATTCTCTCAATGTGATAAGTCTGGGAAATTGCTTAGTATGTGAAATAATTTTTCAATTTAGTATTTGACTATTCAGTATTGAATAAATTGATATCAATTTCTTCATGTACATTGTTTTGCTTTACATATATATATATATAATTTTACCACTTTTAGTTGTCTTGAAATTTATCAGCATGAACATATTGCAGATATTATAACTATAAATTTAAAGAAATTTACTGGTAATTTAATCTTAAAAAATATTTTGTTTATAATTGACACTCTAGCAATATTTCTTCAAGTTATGCTTAAAAATTTCAATGTGGGGATACAGAATCTTACGTCTAGCAAGCAGTTTCAATTTTTGCAATTGTTAGTTAAAAAAGAAAAAAATTCTACCAATGTGTTCTGACAAAAAGTACTTTTTTTTAAATCACTTGTGAGGCATGTTTATTTTAAATCTTTTAAGGCACTTTTGTATTATTTAAAAATGAGTTTCTTATTGGATCTTTCTTATTTGTATCTTTAAAAACAACTGATAAATTTGGCATGAAGAAAATGCTTTATGTTTGTCAACCTCAGAGCATTTCCCTAAGCACACTCAGATGTAATGGTTTTTTTTTCCTTTCATTAAGTGCATTTTTTTCTGTATCAAAATGTTATTTACAGTCACAGAATAATTTATTCTTTGCTTCCCAAATTTTCAAAAAAAATATAATCATATCAAGTCTATTAAAGAGAAAATATTAATAACCTTTCTCCTAAAATCTCAATAAGGGGTCACCCCTAGTTATATATATATATATATATATATATATATATATATATATATATATATATATATATATATATATATATATAGACACTGTAAAAATATATATATACATATATTTCCTCTTAAATTTAGTGAAGTTAAAGTAGCATGAAAGGTTTTGTATGTTCAACAGTTAATAACTGAGATAAATTACAATGATATCTTTGAGTCTCTTTATTCTTTTTTTATGATCTAATCATTATATACTATTTAAATTTGAAATTCTTAAAATATGTGTTGTACATTATTTTACTTTTTTTCTTTCTATAAATGTAATAATTTTACTTATCTTGTAACATATCAGTGTGAATGTATGATATAAATTACATTTCTAAAAATTATTTTCTTTTCCACTATATTTAATTATGATATATATTTCTTTAGAATTATATGTATTAGATCATAGCTTTTAATTATATTTTACAAGTAATGTAATGCCTTATTTTTAAGAATATACTATATATATATATATATATATATATATATAATATATAATTATATATATATATATATATAATATAATTAGACATGTCACTTATGTAAAGTCTTCTCTAGTAAGGTTATTTTTATGTCACACACCCTACAAAAGTTTTTGGCTTTTGTTTCTCAATATAAGTGAGTGAGAGACTTGGTTGTGTCACACTGAAACTCCTATAAACTTGCATAAATTTTAAAAGCTGAGAAATTGTTATTTGTGAAAAGAAATAAATATTTGTGTTATGCCACTAATATTTATGTTGTACCTAAATTATGAAAGAAATTCATTTGTGGAGAAGATACATTATACAAGTTTGAGGAGAATTTAGTTTTAGTTATTTTATAGTTTTGCCTCATCTTATCAGATTTATAAATGATACTTTTTGCAAATGTTTTGCATGTATAATTCCTAGTCTTATTCCTTAATTTCTTTCCTTAGACATTGTGATTCAATTTGTAATCACCTAATTAATTTATTCTTATACACTTGGTTCTTTTTTTATGCGGTAGATGCGTTCCAGGGAAATCCGCATAAAAAAAAATCGCACAAAAAAAGACATACATTTATATGCAAAATGATGGATACGTTCCATTTATTCAAAAAATCGCATAAAACCCAAATAATGTTTTAAAATGCACCAGAAATCGCATAAAAAAAGATTTATAAATAATAAGATTTATTTTTTTTTCCATCATATTTTAATAAATGGCACATATGTATGTTAAAAACAAAAACAAAACTTAATATGTAACAAAAAACAAAACTTCATTTAAAATCATATTAAGAATGTTTTCATCATTATTCGCTGTCTGATAATGTGCGAACCCGTTTGTGGATTGGTGCAAGATCACTTTCATCACTTGAAGATAAAATTACGTCATCAGATTGCATATAAAGGAGAAATTCTTTCGTTGTATTGATTGCGTAATAGTAGAGTTGTAGTTGTTATTCTTATTCGTTTTCAGAAAAAGTGAATCACCAAAAAGAATTAAATATGAATAAAAATTTTTTGTATTGATTGCGTAATAGTAGAGTTGTAGTTGTTATTCTTATTCGTTTTCAGAAAAAGTGAATCACCAAAAAGAATTAAATATGAATAAAAAATTTTTTTTTCTTGCCATAAAAAAACCGCATAACTCTAAAATCGCATAAAAAAAAACCGCATAAAAAGAGAACCAAGTGTATTTGAATTACTCTTTATATATTTTTCAAAATAGATTAGTCAGTGAGATAGATTTTTTTTAAAATTTATGTACAACAATATTTGATTATGATATATATATATTGCATAACAATTATATTATATCATAGCTATTCAATACACATATTACTCATATAAAGTATTTTTCTCAAATGAGATTAGTTTTATGTATCCCAACCTCAACAAAAGTCATTTGTTTTCAACTATGGCCCTTATTACTCAATATATGGAAGTGAGAGTCCTGGTTGATTCGCATTGAAAGTCCTGGAAATTTACAATAAATTCCAAAATCCAAGAACTTTTTGTCAGTAAAAAGGAATACATAGTTTTTACACTACTAATATTATGTTGTACTTAAATTATAAAAGAAGTTCATATGTCTCACTAAGAGGATACGTTTTACAAGTTTGAGGAGAATTTTTTTTTTAGTGTTGAAATCATTTTATTGTTTTTCTTTCATCTTATCAAATAAAAAAATATATTTTGTTTTCATATGTATTTCCTAGTCATACTCTGAATTTTTTTTATAAGTCAATACGATTCAACTTGTAATTGTCTAAGTATTTTAAATCTTATTTTTGAATTCTAGTGAGATATTTTTTTCTTAAAAATAGCTTGTGGTCTTTGAGACAGTTTTCTTAATATACTATTTTACCGTGTGTTATTGAATAGGAGCAATCGGTAGTAATTTTACTTTGTGGTAACTTTTGATTGCATGGATGTTTTTCTAGTACTTTTTTGCTCTCCAATTATAGAAATGTTATAAGTTTAGTTGTCTAGAGATTTTTATTTGTATGAATACATTTTTTATAAGTAGATCCATTTTACTTTTTATTTAATGCATTTTTTTACCCCCTTTATAAAAAAAAGTAAATGACAGTTACAATTCTTTGCTTTCCAGTTTTTCAAAATATAATCAAAATGGATCTTTCAAAGTGAAATTATTAATAGCCTTGCACCTAAAATCTTAATGAGGAGTCTCCCTTAATAAGACACTGTAAAATTACATATATATTTTGGTAACTTTGTAGAAGTTTAAATAACATTAAAGGTTTTGTGTATGTACAACAGATAATAACTGGATTTCAATGAAGTCATTGAGTTATATTGTTCTATTTTAATAATCATTAAATATTGATCTACAGTTGTACTTTTTAAAATGTGTTGTATTTTCTTTTACTTACTTTTTCTTGTTGAAATAGTTATATTTTTAGCTATCTTGTAATATATCAGTGTGGATATATGATAAAGAAATAAATTATTTAACTTTTACTGTCAGAATACACCGATCCTTAAATTGTACTTTTAAATATTATTTCCTTCTTGATAATATTTAATAATTACATATATTACGTAACAACTATTTATGTGTGTCATAGCTATTGAATATATATTACAAATAATATAATCAATGATTTTTAAGAATATTTTAATTAAATATATCATTCAGAAATAAAGTATTCTTCTCTAATGAATCTAGTTTTATGTGTCCCACAGCCAACAAGTGTATTATCTTTTCATTTATGCCTTTTATTGTTAAATATAATTGAGATACTTTGTTTTTGTAATGTCATGTTGAAACCCCTACAAATTTGCATTAATTTTTCAAAGCCATGAAATTGGTAATTTTTAAAAGAAATACGTAGTTCTTTTACCACTAATATATATGTTGTACTTAAATTATAAAAGAAATTCATTTCTCTCTGAGACGTTTCATTCTTCAAGTTTGGAGAGAATGTAGTTTTACAGTCATTTTATTGTTTTTCTTCATACAATCCGATTTAAAAACTATATATTTTGAAATAATTTTGCATCTATAATTCCTAGTCATATTCTGAATTTTTCTCCTGAGTCATTGCAATTCAACTTGCTATCATGTAAGTAATTTAAATAATATATTTGAATTCTCTTGATATATTATTTCTCAAAATAGCTTGTTAGTGAGATAATTTTTTTAATTTAGTATTCCACTGTTTGGTATTGATTATAAAGAATTGGCAGGAATTTAGATGTGATAACTGTTGAATGTGTTATTTTTCTCTTATTTATCCGTTATAGGAGTAGTGTTATTTTAGTTGTCTAGCTATTTATCCAGCATGAATATATTTTAGATAAAAGAATTCATTTTAATTTCCTTTAAAGGGATTTTCATATTGCATATTCCACAAAATTTATATATATATTATATTTTTTATGAGATATATTTTTAAACAAAAATTTATTACTGTTAGTATAATTTTGCAATATGTCACTAAGATAATACTCTTTTTTAATGAAGATAGTATTTTGTCCCATACCCTACAAAAGTAGTATAGCTTTTATTGTTCAATATAAGTTAGTTAGAGACCTGGTTTTCTCATTGACTCTCTAAAATCTATTAAAATTTGCATTAAACTTGAGACATTGCAAAAAATATTAATTTTTATACTAATAAGATTAATGTAGTACTTATAAATTACAAAAGAAGTTTGTTCTATATCAGAAGATATTTTATACAATTTTGAGGAGCAGGAACTTCTACAGTCATTTTTCTTTTATGAGCTACACGAAATATATATTAGATTGCAGCTTATATTACAAGTAATATAATAAATTTTTTTATGATCATCAGAACAACATGTTTATTTAATATTAAAGTATCTTCACTAATGAGGCTAGTTTTATGTGTCCCACACATCACGAAAGTATTACCTGTTATAACATGTGTGGCTTTTATTACTCAATACCAGTTTGTGAGATACCCTACTTGTTGCACTCTCATATTGAAACCCATAAAAATTTCCATTATTTTTCAAAACCAAAGGCATTTTAATTATGGAAAATGTTTCTATACTAGTAATATTTACGTATGTTGTACCTAAATTAAAAACTAATTCATTTCTCTATGAGAAGACACTTAAAGTTAGTTTGAGGAGAATTAAGGTTTACAGTCATTTTATAATTTTCCTTCATTTTATCAAGTTATAAATGATTTATTTTGTAATTGTTTTGTGTGCATGTATAATTCCTATTCATATTCTCAATTTCTTCCCTGGGTCATTGTGATTCAACTTGGAATCTTTTTTAGTAATTTAGATGAACTCTCTTGATATATTATTTCTCGGAATACCTTAGTCAATGAGATAGTTTTTTTAATTCAGTATGCCATGGTGTAGTATTGAATGTAAGGAATTGGTAGGAATTTCAATGTGTGACAACTTTTGAAGGCGTTTTTTTTTTCGGGGGAGGGGTATTTATTTTTCTGCACTAGAAGCAGTATCATTTTAAATGGCTATATATTTTTCAACTTGAATATATTGTGGAGGAATTAATCCATTTTGCTTCTTAAATTTAGAATATTTTTCCCAAGTTTAAAATATTAGAAAAGTTAATTTCTCTGAAAGTGTATTATTTAAATGTGTACTCCACAACAATTATATATTTTAATTATAGAATATATTTTAAAACATATAAGTTTATTATCATTTATATGATTATTAAAAATGTCCCTCAGTTAATATTTTTTTTTCGTTGCATCATCTCTAATGAGGATAGTATTTTGTCCCACACCCTACAAATGTATTGTCTTCAGTTATGGTTTTTATTACTCGATATAAGTTAACAATAGACCTAGTTGTAGCACTGCCTTTATAAAATACATTAAAATTTGTATTAAACCATGTTTCTTGAAATGGAATATTTAGTTTTTACACTAGATTAGATTTATTATGTGCTTGAATTACAAAAATTCCTGTCTGGTGTGAGGGGATACTTTATGCTTTTAAGTTTGAGGAGCATGTAAATGTATAATCATTTTATTATTTATTTATCCTTTTAATGAGACATACAATATACATGTTTTGTGCATATAATTTCTGGATTTATTCTGAAATTCTAATTTTTTCCTATTGCTTACTTTGAATTCTGTTATTTTGATATGTATCAGAAATGGTTCAATATATATGTGAAATAATTTTTCTATGTAGTATTTGACAATGTGATATTCATTAAGTTCATACGAATTTCCTGCCATAAGTAGTTTTGCTTCTTCAAAATTTAATCACTTTTAGTTGCCTTGAAATTTATCAGTATGAACACATTGCATATAAAATAGTTTTTTTAACTTAATAAAATTTTAAAAAATTTACTGCTATTTTAATCCAAAAAATATTTTTTATGTAATCGCACTGTAGCAAAATTTCTTCAAGTTATGTTTAAAAAATCAAGGGGGAATTCAGAATCTTACTTACAGCAAGCTGTTTCCATTTTTGTAATTTTTAGTACCAATGTTTTGACTAAAAAGATTTTATATATCACTTGTAAGGCACCTTTGTTTTAAATCTATTAAAGCACTTGATTTGTATTATTTAAAATATGAATTTCTTTTCATGGCATAACTATTCTTCTTTGTAGGATCTTTAAAAAACAACAGATAAATTTGGGATAAGGAAAAGTCTTTGTTTTGTCAACCTCGGAGAATTTCCAAGGCTCACTCGGATGTAATTAGTTTTTTTCTTTTTTTTAAGTGCATTTTTTTCTCTGTATGAAAAAGGTTATTTACAGTTACAGAATAATTTATTCTTTGCTTTACATTTTTCTAACAAATAAAATATCTCATCAAATCTTTTAAAGTGAAATTTGTTATATCTTTGCTCCTAGAATCTTAATGAAAGGCCACACCTTGTAAAACACTGTAAAATATATTTATATATATATATTCTCTGGTAACATTAGTGAAGTTTAGATTGCATGAAAGGTTTTATGTGTACAACAAATAAAAAATGTGATAAATTTCAATGAGATATTGTTCTATTTTTATGATCTATTGTACGAGACAGACCACCTGACCGGAACATCTGCTCATGCCCCTCAGCACCCAAGGTCACCTAAACTGAGATGGGCATGGTAGACCTTGGCCCTCATGGTCTGTTGCACCACTTAGTTTACTTTGTGATCTATATATGATGCACTATAATTTGCAGTTGTAGTTCTTTAAATATGTTACATTTACTCTTACTTTTTATTCTGTAAATGCATTAGTTTTAGTTACATTGTAATGAATCAATGTGTGTGGACATATGGTAGAGAAATAAATTATTTTTGCTTTTTAATATGGGAATAAATTTTATTCTTAAATTTTATTCTTTTTTAAAACAATTATTTATATTATATCATAGCTGTTCAATATACTAATCAAACATTTTGCTCATATAAAGTATTTTTCTTGAATGAGATTAGTTTTATGTATCCCAGATCCTACAAAAGTATCATCCTTTCAATTATGGCCTTCATTACTCAATATATGGGAGTGAGAGTCCTGGTTGCTTCACAATGAAACTCCTGGAAATGTTCATTAAATTTCAAAAGCCAAGAAATTGTTGTCAGCGAAAAGGAATATGTAGTGTTTATACCACTAATATTTATGTTGAACTTAAATTATAAAAGAAGTTCATGTCTCACTATGAGATTACATAATGCAAATTTTTGGAGAGTTTATTGTTACAGCTATTTTGTTTTTCTTTATCTTATTAAATTTAAAAGTAATGCATTTTTAATTGTTTTCATAACTAATTCCCAGTCATATCCTGAATTTCTTTTCTGAGTTATTGTAATTTAACTTGTAATCGTCTAAGTTTTTTAAATGTTATATTTGAATTCTCATGATATATTTTTCTCAAAAATAGCTAGCTAGTGAGATAATTTTTTAATTTTTTTTAATATATATATATATATATATAAATTATTTTAACATTATAAATTTATATAGCTGCTAATTTAATCTAAAAATATATTATTTATGTAAATGAGACTTCCAATATCTCTTCTAGTTATGTTTTTAAAATCATTGTGTATAGTCAGAATCTTACTTGTAGTAAGTTGTAATCATTTTTGTAATAATTAGTTGTAATAGAGAAAAATGGTGTCAATGTTTTCACAAAAAAAATTTTTAACCACTTATGAGAGGTCTTCATTTTAAACTTAAAAAAAAGCACATATTTGTATTATTTAAAATGTAAAATTATTTTCATGTGTGACCAGTGGAGGCATTTCCCTATCCACCACATGAGGATGCCCCCTGTAAAGGTTACCAGTTCTCTTGATAGTTATTTTCCTATAAGAGGCATTATTTAAATAATATGTATTCCATAACAACTTATATGTACTATATCATAGCTATTTATTACATTTTTAAACATAATTGATTCTGATTAATAATCTTTTTAAATATATCATTTAGATCTTTTTTGCTGTTTTAATGAGGTTTGTTTCATGAAGCCCATCCTGAGAAAGTGTGGTCTCTAATATTGTGACTTCTGTTTCTCAAAATAAGTTATTGATAGACTTGGTGGTCACACTACCTTTCTAAAATCCATCAAAAAAAAATTTTTTTTTAACTGTAGTCCTTGAAATGGAATATTTTTAGTTTTTTAAACCACTCTCTAGATTTGTTATTCGCTTAAATTACAAAAGAAATTCCTATGTCTAATAGAGGATATTTTATACAAGTTTGAGAAGCATGTAATTGCGCAGTCATTTTATTTATTTATTTTTATCTTTTTAATGAGACATACAAAATACATGTTTGTGCTTATAATTTCTGAATTTATTCTGAAATTCTAATTTTTCTCTACTGTTTGATTTGAATTCTCTTATCTTGATAACTCTCAAATGGCTTAGTGCATGAAATAATTTTTCAATTTAGTATTTAACAATTCAGTATTGAATAAGTAGACACTGATTTCTTCCCATATGTAGTTTTGCTTTCTTACAATTTATCACTTTTAGTTGTTTTGAAATTTATCAGTATGGTCATATTGCATGTAAAATAATTATTTCAACTTAATAAATTTAAAGGAAATTTACTGCTAATTCAATCTAAAAAATATTTTGTGTACCATTGACTCTTATAGCAATATATCTTCAAGTTATGTTTATAAAATCAAGGTGTGGTATCAGAATCTTATATCTAGCAAACAGTTTAAATTTTTATAATTGATAGTTAAAAAATAGTAACTAAATGTTTTGACTAAAAAATGGTTTTTTTAAAACCACTTGTGAGAAATCTTGATTTTAAATCTATTAAGTCACTTGATTTGTATTACTTAAAATATGAGTTTCTTTTCGTGGCATTACCATTCTTTCTTTTAGAAGCTTTAAAAAACAACAGATAAAAGAAGTTTGAAATCTTTTATGTTTGTCAGCCTTGGAACATTTCCCAAGCACACTTAGATACGAGTATTTGTCTTTTATTAAATACATTTTGGGTGTGTGTTTCTGTATCAAAAAGGCATCTTAAAGTTTTATATTAATTTATTCTCTGCTTTCCATTTTTTCAAAATATAATCACATCAAATCTTTTGAAGAGAAATGATTAATAACCTTATTCCTAAAAACATAATGAGTGGTTTTCCCCTAACAAAGCACTGTGAAAATGTACACATTTTTTTTTCTCGTAGCTTTATTCAAGTTTAAACAGCATAAAAGGTTTGATGTGTACATCTGACAAAAATAGAGATAAATTTCACGTGAGGCCAGTGATTCATTGCTCTATTTTTATGATTTAAATCAGCAGTCTGCAACTCTCTGTTGCTGTGGAGTGCCAAACCAATCTACCAAAATGATTCAGGGTGCTGTGTTGAATCAAATATTTGAAACAATTCGATTTCAATGGGAATGCATGCAAAATTAAGGGATTTGAAGTCAAAAATACAGTTTTATTATATACTAATTTGCATCAATTAAATATATTTATGAACATAAAAAAACGTAAGTATAACTATTTCTTCAACATAAGATTGTACATATATTAATGTTTTAAGAATGTTTATTAGAATAATAAATAAATAAATATATGAGTATTCTTTCAATATAGTTAAGTATTTTAATGTGAACCTTTTGTCCCTGCTCCTCTCATTATTTTATATTGCAATATCAGTTGTGTATAATTTGTTTTAACCTTTTGTCACTGCACCTCATTATTTTATATCATAATATCAGGGGTGTATAATTTGACACTATTCTGAACGTTCAGTTGAGTCTGCAAAGTTGTTTAGCAACTTCTTTGCTGACTGAAAATATTTTTCAAATCAGATTTCTTCACAAAATATATAGAACCAAAAGCAGAACACATTCAATTTTCTCTTCAAACAATTAAATCATCCAACAAATTGCAATAGCTGTCAATTCATCATTCGAGTTATCTTGCAGATTTTTTAACAATTCTGCAAAATTTCTTATTCTTAATTTTGAAGATGTTAGTTCAATAAGATCCATTTCAAAATTATTAACTTTACTCAAAAATTGACAAATTTGTAGAGAGGCATAAAATGCCACTAAGAATTGTATCTTGTACCAAATTTGGCATGCCTGCCATAGGTTGCCAACCTTGGATCTAAATATTATATGTGCTGATTTAAAGATTGAAGTTTCAAAATGTGTGATATATTTCATGTGCTTATTTTTTCTTTCTCTAAATGTAATAGCTTTAGTTTAGTGATCTTTTGTAATATATCTGTTTGAAAATACTGTTGAGAAATAAATTATTTTAATTTTTTAGATCAGAATGCATACATAATTAAATGTTCAAAAAAGTTTTTTCTGTACTCTTTCTCTAAAATGAGGTTAGTTTTATTTATCCCACACTCTACAAAAGTATTGTTCTTCCAATTATGGCTTGTATTACTCAGTATAAGTGAGTGAAAGTCCTAGTTGTCACATTAAAAACCCGTGCAAATTTGCGTTAATTTTTAAAAGTTAACAAATTGCTATCTTTTCACACTTTGTCACAAACACATTCAATAGAGTGTTTGTCTATGAGATATTTAGTAAGGGCAATTAAATTGAATTTTCAGGGATTTTTTTTTAGTTGTAATTGAACTAAAATTTCTTGTTTAGTTATCTCGAAATAAATCCATTGCAGAGAAATGAATTATTTTAATTTCATATGTTAAAAATAATTCCACAGATAAATTAATCTGAGAAAGGGTCTATTTGACAATTACTATTGAAGTATATTTAAATATTTTTTCAGATATATGTTTTTAAAATTGTTGTGAGTAGAAAAAATTTGAGCTAGAAGACGTAATTTGTCATTTTGTATTTGTTAATTTAATCAAATATAGAGAGCTATGCCTTTTAAACAAAAAGTTAGTTTTTTTAACCACTGGTGAAACATTCTTAATTTTTGGACCTATTAAAATATATAGTCCGTATTATTTAAAATATGAAATTTTTTGCATAGCATTACTATTCTTTCCTGAAGGGTCTTTGAAGAACAACATATAAGTCAATCAAGGAAAATATCTGGAATGGCTCTTGATGTAATTAGTGGGGTTTTTTATCTATTATGTACATATTTTTACTGATTAATTATTATGTATGAAAAAGACAATTTACAATTAGAGAATAACTTAATCTTTGTATACTATACAATAAACGCATGCATTGTTAACATTTAATATTCCTTCCTCTAATCATTTTTTCTAAAATAAAATCTCAACTTATCTTTTTGGGTGAATTGATTTATAACTCTTGTTAAAAGATTAATGTGGAGTTTGCCCTGGTTTAGCTATGTAAAAAAATTATTTTTCCTTATTTTAAAGATTTAAATGGGTAAAAAGTTTTTGTACCTATATTTAAGATTTAGATAAAGGTCACATGAAATTTTTGTTCTATTTTTATGATCAAAATATTACATTCTAATGTACAGTTGTTGTTTTTAGAATATATGTGATGTTTTCTATTGCTCATTTTTCCTTTATATAAATGTTATAGATTTAGTTAACTTTTAACTAAACCCTATGAGGGTATATTGTTGAGAAATTATTTCCTTATCAGACAATATTTTACAAGTAATATAATTTTTTAAAGGATGAACTAATTAAGCATATCATTCAAAAATAGTTTTTTTTCTTTACTTCTCTAATGAGGCTAGTTTAATGTGTCACCCTACATAAATATTATCTCTTAAATTGTGGCTTTAATTACTCACACATGTTAGGTGGCTGCAGTAGCCTAGTGGTCAAGGTAATGGACTTGTGGCTAGTTTGTCATAAGTTCGAGCCTAGTACCACTAAAGACCCTCCGTGCAGAGGGAGCCAATTCACATTAAATATGTTGAGGCTCAAACGTGCTCCTGTTGGTGTGGTGTGGAAGTTAGAAGAAGGCGGCTCCAGCTCAGGTGTCATCCTCGTCACTTGACCATGGTTTAAAATTACGAGGTCCTTTGCCAAAAGGCCTCATGTAGCTGAATAGTGTGACAATAATATTCACTTTCTTACTTATAAGTTAGTCTTGGTTGTCACACTGTCATATTAAAATGCCTTGAAATTTCCATTGATTTTTAAAACAAAAGAATTTTTATAGTTGCATTGAAATATATGCAGTTTTTTTATACCTCTAATATTTGTTGTACTCAAATTACAAAACAAATTCCTGTCTCTGTAAGAAGACACTTTATGCGAGCTTGAGGAAAATGTAGTTTTAAAGTCATTTATGTTTTTCTTTTCTCAAATTTATAAAAGATGTGTAGATAATTTCTAGGCATATTCTTAATCTCTTTTAGCAACAAATGTTAAGGATCAAAAAGAGATTCTTCGAGGATTTCTGCCGTATCCCGATGAATGACATTAAGTCAAAGCTCTTGGGAACTTCCTTCCTTACAAAAACTAACTGTTGTGAATTATAGGGACCAGTTGATCTGAGAGGGTGAAGCATAGCTGTCACCACACTCAGACCCCACGTAGCCTATCGATTAAAACCATATGTAACTGATTCTGCCTCAGTGTTAATCTTGAACTTTACTTCAGCGTTACCAGGTGCTGTTGTTTTTCGCTGATATTTTTGTTAACTTGAACTTGGCTTTGGCATAACTAGGTGTGCCGTTGTTGTCTAGTATTTTTATCTTGATTATTTTCAGTCTAATATTTTAACTTGATGATTTAATTTTTGTAAGATTATTAAGTTTTTGTTTTACTTAGGTTTATTGTGTTGCCAATAAATCGAGGAAAAGACCAACGTGAATTCTAGAATTATTTCAATAGCACCACACATGCACCAGCAGTAATACCAGTATCTATTATCATTTTACATTACTAACTATTATCTCCATGAACACTTACACTGGATGGTTGTGAATATTGTCCTCTGTGTCTTAAAGGAGAGGTTATAAATTTTAATCTTTTTGACAATTTGTGCTTCCCTGGCCAACTCGTGGCTCCAGCATGTCATGAGTCTGATCCTAGTACTGCTGAAGACCTGCCATGTAGGGCGGCCATGCACTTTAAATCTATCGTAGCTCAAATGTTCTCTTGATGGTGTGGAAGTTAGGAGAGGGGTGTCATCCACGACCATAATTAAAAATTACGAGGTCTAAAGCCCTTGAGTAGCTGAATAGTGCAACATTAATATTCATTCATGACCTGGCCAATGCAAATTTTAATTTTTATCTTTCTTCTTCTGACAACTTTTCTGCAAAAGCTAATTTTAACTTGTATTGGGCTGCTCACAGGGAAATGGCCTATAGCAGGGGTGGGCAGACTTTTACATTGTATCGTCTACTTCTAATTTTTTTTAAGGTGTTGCCGTTCACCTAGTGGTGTAGGTGTGGTAAGCTACCAAAGTGCTCAACAATATTAATATTCTAACAATAAGAAATACAGAATATACACTTACCTACATAATTACAATAAAAAAACCTACTCTTTTAAAACCTAGTTTTAAGCAAAACACGAGATATAAACATAATAATTATACCTACAAATTAATGCATTTATTATCAAGCAAAAGTTAGTTGTTGTACAATTTTATAGTCTCAGTAGAAGACTTAGTATACATACTGTCCACCTCAATCTTGAATATCTCAGTATATAATTTCTAACTTCTAATCTTGCACTGGATTCCAAGTGGTTATCCTTGAAAATGCATATTTACACAGATAGGTAGTGCAAGAGAATGATGTTAAATGAAGTGCAGCTTTTTTAAATTAGGATTCTTTACTTCGTCTATTAACCTATATATGTTCTTAACACATTCGCTGCCGGGTGCCTTCTATCGTGGGACGTAATATCAACACAAGAATCCAATCTTGCAAAGGCGTTAGCTGTGGGGGAGATGTTTCAGTAGCCTATCCCGTGTTATAGCAGGAAGAGCTGGTCAACGTTTATTTTCCCCTTTAGTTGGCGTGGAAGAGGGAAACGTATTTCTATATATATATATGACTAGCATCGCATTTTCCCTCTATAATCGCAGAAAATGTGTTAAGTGTCATCGTGTGCTCCCAATAATGGTACATGTGTTGTCTACAGTCACATGCATTGTGAAGAGCCGATGCTCCAATCTAACTGGTGTTGGTGTTCCACATATATATTTATTTTAGTATGCGAGTTTTGCGTGAAGACGGTCACCCCAAAATGTCTTGGTGGTCCACCTGTCGATCGCGATCAACTTTATGCCCTCCTCGGGCCTATAGGATCTCTTCCTCTATGTAATGTAAAAAAACAGACTAACTTTTGACACTCATCTCTTTAAAAAAAAAATTCTCTTTACATGTACGCAATGAAAAACAATGTGATTTTTAATCTTTCTCTCTCAATAGAATATGGAAACTTTATTTAATTGTAATGAGTTCCTTAATGTAAAATAAAGCTCTTCTTTATTTACTTCAAGAGTATTCATGTAATATTAAAATTAAATGGCAGTAAATGATATATAATAACCCATTAACTGTCTTTTTTAAAAAAACGTTTGGCTGGATAAGTTTTATATTCCTAAAAAATTGTGTAATAGTATAATTATTTTGAAATTATGTTTTATTATATTCATGTATTATAACAAGGGATGTATGCATAAAGTTCAAAAATCCCCAAGCAGGGATCATGGCAGCTAATGGGTTAAATTAATTGCAATTATTTATTTCAACTCTAGCTACCTTAAGAAAAATGTTCTTGGAGGGAAAAATTTTCACAAAGAATTTAATTTGTTCCCCAATTGCATATTAGTTTGTTTCAAACGATTTATTTAAAAAGCCTTTTTCTTATATGATTAATTTATTTAACTTTTAAAGTCTTTCTTTATTAACTTTGCTGAAAAAATTTCAAGCAGTTGTGGGTGGTAACCACTAAATCAGACAACCAAAGTTGTCAAATATTAGTATTTTATTACAGAATATTGTTAGGTTTACAATTTAAAAGCATTTCATAATGTTGTAAAAATAAAATTTCCCTTTGATCAAAGGATAAATCTTAATTATAATCAAAAGCCTTCATATTAGATTTATAAATATTTTATATATACTGGCCTCAAACAAGATTAACATGTTTTTTAAAACACAAATGTCTCCAAAATTGACAATTCATATTATACTCATGTCCAACTTATTTTTACTTGCACAAAATTATCGGTTTCTCTAAAACTAAAATATTTTATAAATTTGAGTAGAATGATACATATAACATATATAAATAGAAATTTAGAATATTCAATTCAATTACTTACAAGGGGTGGGGGAGTACATTTTCACCAAAGGATATATCTTGACCGAAGAGTTAACATGCAAGTTTTTGATTAATGTTCTGTAAAAAGCGACTTCATGAAGTAAATTTTTCTACAGATTTCATTTGTATTTCAGAACCATCTTTAATACTGATAAATCATTTTATTTTATCTAGAATAGTACACAATTTATATGTTATGAAATAAGTTTTAGAAAAATTCATTTATATATAAAATAAAGGAATAATTAAATTTAATTTTATAAAATTATTACACCTTATCCAAGGATACATTCCCCCTAATAGTATCTTAAATTAATTTTAAAAGAGTGGTACATTAATTTTTATAATTTATTAACCAATTCGAAGGTAAAATCTAAGAAAAATTTAGTACTTATTTTTTTTTAATGACATAGAATCATTACTGCATTATAGAATAGATATGCCTTTACTTTTAATGTATTAGAATCAGTTTATAGATTTAATAGCAAATGGCAATTATTTAACTATAATCTGTTTTGAAATTCAAAAAAAAAAATTAGCCAAGCCATAAAACAGTAAATAATTATACAATAATTGCAGTTTAATATTGTATACTCCATTATGTGTGAAATAAAAAAAAATAATAAATCAGATCCAGATTTGCTTTAGAAAAATGTGAATCAAACTATGAACTTGTAATTCAGAACAATGTTTAAGAAATATATAAATATTCAGAATTGCTGAATAATTTCTCCTCAGATTTCTTCTCCAAATGTTTAAAAAGCTTCTAAGTTTGAATAAATAGTTGCCTTTACTTTTAATCTTAGAACCAACTTCTGATTTCTCGATAAATAAAAATATAAATCATCGATTGTTTTGTATTTCAGATTTAATATAAAAGAGAGAGAGGAAAAAAGTTAAACTACATCATGAAAAATAGCAATTATATGATTTATAAAGGAAAGAACACACTTTCACTACAAGATAATTCTTACATTAATCAAAAACTTTCATTCAGAAAGGTCCAAAGTATTCATAAAGCACACTATTACAATTTATATGTAATTCAATAAATTATAAAAATAATTTGTAATAAAGGATAATCAAATTAAATTTAATCATTATTTCTAAAAATTACTTTTTCCAATGATATCATTCCCCTTAAGAATATTTTAATTTAAAAAGAAATGACATTGGACACATTGGAGAACAATTTAAGATTACTGATTCTAATACATTAAAAGTAAAGGCATATCTATTCTATAATGCAGTAATGAACAATTTAAGATTGACACATTGGAGAACAATTTAATTTATAAATCAAAAATTTGTGAAAGGTAAAAATCAAGGAAAAATTTCTATAATATTTGTAAACATGCCTCCGACAAATTAACATCAAATGATATATTGCTCACAAATCTGTCTTTAAATAATTTCATATGTTTTTAATTTCTTTAAAACGCTTTTTGATTTCCAGTGGTCCTGGAAAACTTCTCATTGTATTGTAGAACGTTGAGTGAGAAGATTCTGCGGGAATTTGTTCGGGCATCTGGGTTCGAAGAACTCTTAATCCCGTATCTGGCAAAAAGTCTATTTTCTGCATGGCAAAAAGTTTTGTTTTCGTGCTATGGAGTGCATCTTTGCGATTGGACGAGCGGCAGGCCAGTAGGCGGGGTTTCGAGGCATGGATCTTGACATCTCGAAGGATTTTGCTGTTGGAATCTGATGTGGAGATGGAGTCTTCCTATTGGCTGTTGGAAAGTGAGGATAATGGCTCAGAGAAAATGGCTGCCCATGTGGGGGATGTGAGTGTGAGTGGTGTAGTGACGGATGTCCAGTAGGGGCGAAAATTTATGAGGTAGAAAAGAAGACAGCCGGGAGTGAGAAGATTTTTTAAATTATTGGCTTTAATACTATGCTGAGAGCCATTCCTGTGCAAAAATACATACTGTATTTACTCGACTCTAACCCGCACCCCTAATTATATTAATGTTTTTGAGAAAAAATAAAAAATTGTCTAAAAGGTACATTAATATCCGATACTTCAGAAATTTAAAAATTCAGAAATAATTAGAAGCTAAGAATTAATTTATTTTACCTGTATTAAAAACTTTCAATTACATACATGAGAACCTATAATTACTCTGACCGTAACACTGTAAGACCAAAACAACATTGGACAAAGAAAAATATTAAAACTTTTTTTTTTTTTTTTTTTTGCTTTTACTATAATGCTATATTAAAAACGAAAGACACACACAAAAAATTTTAATCCGTACTTTTAAACCAATTTTTTTTCAATCTTTGTGCAGTATTTAGATATATTACTATTGTACAAACGAAAAAAATGTTTCGTGCGATTATCTTTAAAAATGACGAAGTTTTTTTAAGTGTTTTATTAAAAATTTGTGTATTTTTTGAAAAATCGTAAAAAAACTTTTCGGCATTTTATTTTTTAAATGACTTATTCTAAAAGAGAAAAGCCTGAACTTTCTTAGTGCAGAATATCGATTCATTAACACAGGAAAAAAAATTCATTCGGAACGATTTAGAAATAATTTTCATGAAAACGAATCGATTTTGGCTCATTTTAGAAAAAATCGTAAAAAATAGAAAATATCATTATTTTTAAAAAGAATTATACCGTATTGTGGCGAAATAAAGGATCTTTCCGATTATGTAATTATTTTTTGTTTCAGTTTGATAGAAAAAATAAGATGGGTTTTTTAAAAAAGGTTGAAAAATCGGAACTTCTTTAAACTCAATCCGATAACCTGCTGGAAAGAATAAAAAGCTAACAGGGGTAAAAGGTTTTTTAATTAATATCTTTTTAACTAGTTGCGATATATCGGAATATAAATGGTCAAAACATGCATTGTCATCCAAACTAAACGTGTATACAAAATTTCAGCTCAATCGGTTGAAGACATCAGCTCTCTCTCTCTTCAAAATTGAGTTGCAAGATTCCACCCGAACAAATTACATTGCAAATTAAATAAAAGCTTGTAAAAAGAGATGAGCATATATATATATATATAAATTAAACATCTACATGTATCGAAATACTGTTTTTCAAAAGAAATAACATACATTATTAACTTAAAGGAATGTAGTTCTAAACGTATATTACTTTTTCAAAGCCTGGGATAATATCTCAATAAATGACTTTAAAACATAAGAGCATTTTACTCGTACATTTCAGGTTTCTTCGTAAAAATGGGGGTGCGCGTTATTCGGTGAATATACCTAAAAATTAAAAAATGCAGTTTGGATGGATGGCAGTTTATTGTTGGGTATCTGGACTGTAACACAGTCCTCAATCCCATATCTAATAGTCTATGATGGGGTCATGGCGTTTAGTGGAAAATGCAGCTTGAAAGTATGAGGGCGTTTTATAAATACAAGGTGTTGCCGAATTCGACCGGCAAGTTCAGGGGAGTGATAGTAGGCAGCATAGGGACGACAAATCAACATAGAACATGGGGTTGCGAGCCACGTTCAGTCGGAGTAATTTTCAAAAACAATTATGAAGGTATGATGTTGAGTGGAACGAAAAAAGGCAGTAAGAGGTCATTCATCATTTATTAGACGCAAAGCATGTTTACAATACGAACAATGCATCACAACTCGACGTCAGAAATGCAACGACAAGTATTGTCGGAGGAATTCTTCGAAGTTGCCGACACCGACGGACGTGTTCAGACAAATCCTATTGTATTTCTGACGTCGAGCTGTGATGCCTTGCTCGTATTGTAAACATGCTTTACGTCAGGATGTCAAACTCATATGATATTATTGGCCACATGGCCTGTTCTATTATAAGTTGGAGCCGCATGTTTTCAATATTCAGTAAAATGTGATTTTTATAATGTATTAAGCATTTATTAGACTCTATGTACAGCTGAATGCATTGTACATCATACATATGTAGTCACTTTATATTTCAAGTTATTTTTTAAATCTTGCCTATAAATATTTTTTTATTGAAAATAAAGTAAAAATTATTATAAGAGAAACTCAATTTAACATTAATTTTTTCAAGATAATTGACATCGTTTTTTTCACAAAGCAAGTCATCAAGATTTGATTGAAAATATTCGAGTTTATGCAATTTTTAAAATTGATTATAAATGTTGATGGGGTGAATCTTGATCTTTCTGAATTTTCGCTATTTTTCATTGAAGAAAATAATTGCCCTCATCAGTGGCTTACACAAGGGGTCCGAACCCTCCCCCAAGACCTTGATTTTTTCCCCGATTGATTTTAATTCAAAGTATATTGTACGTAAAACGTAATTAAGTATTTGTTATTAATTATTAATTTTATTAATTAATGCTAATTATTTATTCAATAATTAGTTTTTTACTGTATTTTGTTCCCGAAAATTGACAAAATCAAAAGAAACATGATACAAGAATGGTGGACTTTCGACCCTGAACCCCCCTACGTAAAATTCCTGTGTGCGCTACTGGCCCACACATACATAAGTGCTTTCGAATACAGCCATCATTTGCGTAACATTTAGAAATCTAATCTACTAATAAATATGGATAAAAATCTAGAATTCGTAGCTTTCATAGATTTTTGCTTCAACAAAGAATCACATTGGATTTCACAATTAATTTCATTTATAAGTTTTCATCAGCAATTTCAATATCGATAGATAGATGGAAGTGAAGTAAAAACGCGAAATTGTAACTCACATCTTTTAAAATCAGAAAATCTTCGATCCATAATTCTGCTCCCAACAATTTAATTTAGTGATCATATTCTGTAAATTTTAATTTATGTGATTTTATTAATAAATATTGACAGTTTTCCTAATGAGACAAATTTTGTTTTTCTACTTATTTTCTCCAAAGTAATAATTTTTAATATCAAATAGTTGTAACAACATGATTTTCGCCTTGAAGCTTAAAATTTGATAAGAGTACCTGTAATATATCAACTGAGAAAGCCAGCTCGAGTTGTGTCGATATATTTCTTACATCTTACTTCCAGTGGTTTTGAAATTACGTGATCCGTCGCCAAAAGCCCTCGTGTAGCTGAACAGTGCGACGTTAATATTCAATCAATCAATCCAGTGGTTTTGCCCTATAGTTGAGGCCTTCCTAATGCCTTCTACCAACAAGATAATGCAAAACCCCATGTTGCACGTCATGTTCTGACCTTCCTCGATGCACAGGGTATTCGATTGTTACCTTTGTCTGCATGGTCTCTAAATCTGTCACCCTTTGAAATCTCTGTTCTTGGGTTGATGACAACTGTGAGCCTCCACCACTCTCCAGATTATACGGTTGATGAAGTAGGGCATAGACTTGAAGCAGCATGGCATGAGAGGCCCATTCCTGTCATCTAAACCCAGTTCGATTTCATACCTAACCGGGTTAGGGCCGTTTTAGCTGCCAGGGGGGCTGCTGTTTAGAATAATTTCGCACCCCTGTTAACCCTCCAAACTGCTTGCAAATTTAATAATTTTGTCTTCATACCATACTGTTTACATACAATAAAGATCTTTTTATATTTTCTATCTTCATGACATTTCAATTTTAATGGCCAGCAGTGTATTTTGAACCCACCCGTACCTGTGTAAACATTCATTGCAAAGCTTTTTTTTAATGTAAAGGAAACTGGAGCGTAACGATGACCCATCACGGCGTTCTATAGACACTTGAAAAAATTTGCTGTCAGATTTTCTAGAAGCAAATGATTATCGATAAAATTTATCACGATTATTCTTAGAAACGACACGGTATGCACAGTCGAAAAAAATGCATTTTCGGCGTGGGCTTGAGTAGTTGGTCTCGCCGAGAGAAAATGAATTTTCGAGAACGCCTGACACGTTTTAGTGTGTAAATCAGGGGTATTCTACCATTTTTTCTGCTGGGCCATATACATATGTCAGTAATTTCACGGAGGCCGCATACATATATTAGCTATTTCACGCGGGAAGTAGAAATGCTTAATACCGAGATAACATTGGAAAATTGATCGGAATATTATAACTCCTGTTTTGCTCTCTTTTTTTAATTAGTTTATTTCTGCCTCTAACACTAAATTAAAAGAATTTAAGAAACACTCCTTCACAATTTCTGCATCAGTAAACGGTTTCATATGATTACCAATAATGTAACAAATTTCTTAGGATGTCTTTGTTACTACTGTGACATTGCCACTGACGAAACACTTTGTTGCTGATACAAAGAATATACAATAAAGCCTATTTATCACCTCTTGAAGAAAAAATATGTCATTAAATAATTCCTGTTTATTGGTACTTTTTAAATTCAGCACTTATGTGACAAATCAAACAAGTACTGATCCATATTTGTTTTTCACTACAAAACAGTCAACCTCCAAATCCTTCAAATATTTTTCGCTTGCAAGGTATGAAAGATAGTTCTCACACACAAAATTATTTCCACCCATAAAACTGTCGATAATCTACTGTTGTCTGTTATCATTAACCGTAACCGTTACAAATAGAAAAAAAAAGAATATTGGTTCGCAGCCATGCGACATCGACAGCAAAAAAGCAAAATTGATGTATTTGATTTCTTGTAAAAGAATTTCCTGCCAAATTTTTAATACATTGTCTTAAATAAAAGAATTTCTCAAACCAATGGGTCATGACCGAAACCCTTAAAAAGGCTCGGTAGGTCACAGATTTAGTATCGCTGGTCTAAATCATTTTCCGAAAGAAGGGAGAAGTTTTTCGAGATACGCAATAGTAGAAAAGAAAAAGATAGAAGTAAATGAAGAAGGAAAAACGCGCGAATGTTGAAATTTTGTGTCCATAACTCGAAAATTGTCGGTCGTCGCGTTCGAGACGAATCGAATGGCCATTGCTACGAAATAGTTTTCGGAAAGCCCAAAATGGGGCTTACTTCTTCCGAAGACCATACGTCGGCTGTGGATTTAGACCAAAACAGTGGTTTGGGTTGAGACGCGAGTCGAATCGTTCAACAATTTCTAAAAGGAGATCTAAAATGGTTTCATTTAATGGCGAAATTCAAAGCCTTCAAAATTTTCTTTGCAGAAATGGAAAAGATTCGAAACAAATTCGTCGTCTTTTCCCTTTTGGTGTTTGTGCGATGGTGGTGGCGTAACGAGCACAGACACTTGATCATGGCGTGAGAGCTCCTTTGAAGACGTTTGGAAGGAGGAAGCTCGATACGGTAATTACTGTCACGGTCGTACAAAAACTTCCGTGATAATAAAAAATGCTTTTCATGTCGTTTGAGCCATCGCTTGCCTGAGTTGTAGGAAGGCCATGTTTGATGGCAGGAGGATTTATGACCACATGTCACGTTCGAAAGACAAAAGTAAGCTGACACATTTTTATATCAATCATCCATTGGATGAGCACGTCAGTGCGTTTCTGTGCACTCTGTTTCCGGAGTGGAACCTGAAGAGTTGTGTCACAAACGGTTGAAAAATAAAAACATGGTTGGTTGGGAAGAGAAAATAATCCGAATTCTCGAGATGAATATCCCAATTGCTAGTGGGGTGTATCGATTGATGCGACGGAAAGAAAGTTAAGGAAATGCACATTTTCCCTTGACGGTAAGTATGAAATCTCCGGGGTGGGGGAATTCCCCTGCATTTAACGTAGTACGGGGACGTAGTGTTGCATTTCGAAAAATCAAATCGATTTTCGTCTATCGATGCGTCCGTGACGAGATGAACGTGTTTCACAAGCAGCAGAAAGTGATGAATGAAATCAAAAAGGTAAACGCGGAATGCGAAGCTTAATGGAGATCCAAATTAGTAGAGTCTCTGACAAAAATCGAAGCGTTACAAACCCATATTGAAACTTTGGGAAAAAATGAGGTGTATTAAAATACAAATGAAATACTGAAGTAAAATCAAACAGAAGGTAAAGTATATAAAAAAACATGAATCGCATTTAAACGTTGACAAATTTTAGTTGTAAATAAAATGTATGGAAAAAAATTTGACGCAAAAAAACTATGATTTAAATTCACGTGACTAAAGTATTTCCGAGTTATTTTCTGAAAGTCCTGAGCTGTTTAATGATATCTTTAACAGTTTGTGAAAGAATAAACTGAAATAATAAAAAAAATCACTGAAAGAAATAAGTTAAGAATGTTATAGCTATAGAGTTCCTGGTTTAGACTACTATTTCATGCGAGCTTCTCTGCCAAGAGTTTCTCCTTCAAATTATAATTTTTAATAGGAGACTTTTTTTTATTTCAGTCGAGTTTTTATTCCATTTATTAAGATCGTCGCTTTTTATAGCACTAACGTTAAAAAATCAATGTCGGAGAGTGATTTCATTTCTAAAGCCGATTCCTAGCTGCAAACAGTCCTTCAAAGCTTTCTTATTTTTTAAGACAATGATGGCTATGTGTATGTTATGCTTTAATTTTTATGAAGGCCGTTACCTCCGTGGTTGAGCTCATTCTTTTACATATTCTCTACCTGACAAATTTCTAAGTTCATCCCCTTAGAAGACATTCTTTGTGTCAAAATTATTGAACCCAAACAATCTAAAATATAAGCAATCAACGTCTCTTCTCTAGGCAGGGCTGCTGTAAAATTATCAAACGTTGACCGACAGCGTAAGGCGTGGGCCACCGCCCACGGCCTCGCGATGCATAGGACCTTGCGACTGAAAGCTGAAATAAATTAAACGAAAAGTAAGGGAATTCCAAAAGTGCATGCCACAGGGTTTTTTTACAATTAATAAGAGAATTCTCAACTCTGTGTTTTTCGCCACAGGATATCGAAAAATTGATGTATAGATTTTCTTTAAAAAGATAATCTATTTATCAGTGCACATGAAAGCATATGTATAAATAATTCATGAAAATGTTGTCTTTTATTTTTTTTTTATTAAAAATTTCTCAACTTTATCGTTTTCCGCTCATATTTAGTCTTGCGACAATAGCTGCAGTTAGGCTGCTATCGCCGAAAGTGCCGGGTCAGAGACGGAGCATAGCTCGAAACTTCCAATCATTACATAGCCAAATAAAGTACCGCATGTAGACACAGTCTCGCATCATGTTTCTATATCATATTATAAATTTTAAAAGTATTTGGTGTGAGAATAAATGATAGTGGTACTGGTACATTGTTATAAAACGATAAACACGTATTTAATAAGTAGAAATTTGATTTCTGTCGTGAAGAAAAATCATAGTTCCTATGTTTATTTGCCAAGAATAAGGTAAGAAATATTTATTTATTATATTTACGCTTAAATCAGGTTAGACTGGTAGCAGAGCCCAAGTGTAAGATTGGAAATAATAAGGCCAGGAGAAAGAAAGGCTTACACCAGCGATACTCAACCTGCGGCCCACCGAGCCTTTTTAAGTGGAGAATTCACTTATTTAAGAACACTATTAAAAATTGGGTGGTGAATTCTCTTTGTTAAGAAATCAAATATATCAATTTTAGATTTTGTTGTCGGTGTCGTAAGGGTACGAATTGATATTCTTTTTCTATTTGGAACGGTTTGCGATAACAGACAACAGTGGAGTAGCGACAATTTTATGGGAGGAACTAATTTTTAACTATCTTTCATATCTTGCAAGCGAAAAATATGCAAAGAAAATATATCGTTTCAAGAAGATTGGGAGGTTGATTCTTTTGTAGTGAAAAACATGGATAAGTTATTGTTTGATTTGTCACGAAAGTGCTGTATTTTAAAAATACCAATAAACAGGAATCTCATTCAATGACACTTTTCCTCGAAGATATCTTTCAAGCGGTGATAAATTAGGCTTTCTTGAATAATCTTTGGATCAGCAACAAAGTGTTTTGTCAATGGTAATATAACAGTGGTAACAAAGACCTCCTGTGAAGAGTTTGTTATATTATTGGTAATCATATGAAACCGTTTACTGATGCAGAAATTGTGAAGGAATGTTTCTTAAATGCTTCTAATTTAGTGTTAGTGACAAATATATATATATATATATATATATATAGTGGCGTAACGGATAACACTTGGGCCCCCCCTGCAAAGTCAGGTTTTGGGCCACCCAAGTTGGATTTTACAAAGGGTAGGTACTTGGTGATAGTCAGGCTGTGGGCCCTCTAGAGCCCTGCCCCCCCCCGCAATGTGGGGGTGTACGTTACGCCACTGTATATATAGCATAAGAATAATAACTAAAAAAAGCAAAACAGGAGTTATAATATTTTGATCAATTTCCACTTTTTAAATTTCCAATGTTATCTTGGTCTTAAAGCATTCCCCTCCCCCATTTATCCTCATGTTGCGGCCCGTGAGAAATAGCTGACATATATATATATATATATATATATATATATATATATATATATGCGGCTCAGCAGAAAAAAAGGTTGAATATACCCTTGGATTACACTCATATTTTTTTAAAGCATTACATAACATAAAGTTACGCTTATTATCTATTATTTGTCATTATACTGAGAAAGAAAGAAGTACCTAAACAACAAATGTTATTGTTTTTGTTTACAGGTTACGTATTATTGGTGCATTTTTCATAATTTATCGATCATGTCAGGCTTAGGCACTAAAGATAAAGGGAGAAAATGGGAATCTGGTGCAGAAAAAAGAAAAGCGGATAGAGATGTATCCAACCACAGGTTTTAAGTTCATGTATGATGAAATCTCTCGGTCAGACTGAATCTGGCAGTACAGAATCAAATGAATCGGTTCCTTCGACTTCTCAACAACATTTATCCATATCCGAGTCTCCGCTGAATTTAGAAGTTACTCCAAATGCACAGTCTATTGATACCTAACGACGAAAGTCGGAAGTAGAAACAGGATCAAAACTTTGCCAATCAAAATCCGACGCTGGGATTTTTGTTTTCATGTTATGTAATATAAGTCACAATCAAAAAGAAGATACTGAGATTAGTTCTTCGCCTATGAACAGAGGTGCCAGTGACGTAGTGAAACAAGCATTTGCCAGTTTTGACCCAGGATTGAGGACGTTTCCCATGACAGATGCTCACCATCATGATATAGTTCAAAGCGGTCCCCCACTGCACTTAAATAACAGTGATGAATATTATCCCAGTGCTTCTCAAACTTTCAATACTGGCGCCCCCTTTTTCAATCACAATTTTTATCGTGCCCCCCCCCTATACACTAATAATGCACTTTGACGCAAAAGCAACAATCTTTATCGTAAACCGTACAAATTCATGACATTATTAAATTTTGCATATGTTACTTTTAAGCAAAAAAAAATTAAGTAATAGGATAATTATGTTATTTTTTCTTTCTCTAATTTTTAAATTGGAACATATTGCAAAATGCGGTGGCTGCTTAGAAAACAAAATATAGATATCAGCTAAATATAGAAAAAGAACTCAGAGGGTCAATTTCTAATCATAAACATTCCTTTGAAAAACTTTGTTCTGTTAGACAAGCCCATGGAAGTCGCTAATACTTATTAAATTTGTTCGTAATTTAGTATTAATTAATTAGTTATAAAATACTATGTGCAGCACTGATACATTAAAAGTATACTGGCTGAAGTACCCCCTCTTTGCACGAGTTCATTTATAAGAAAATAAAACAGTATTCTTGATATAATAGCTGAATTGTAAGGAGAGTAAAGCCAAGTGCGCAACAATGTTTACAAAAATGTAAAATGACTTTTTTAAATAATTGCTCAAATTATAATTAGTTTTAAGCGAACTGTAATTTAAAGCCTCACAGAATTAGCATTTAGAATTGATGTTGAATAATGAACAATAATATAAATTTCTGATGAAGAATAATTGTATTATTTTTAATATTTAAAGCGAAAAGACTTCAACATGTTTTAACCCTGGAGGAGGCGCGCACTCGATACTAATGGTCGAGCGGGGTTATTGAGTCATCCCAATCCTTTTTTTTTACAATTATTTTTATAGTACACAATAAAAATCGTAATTCCAGTGAATAATTTAATTAAGAGAAAATATACTCACCTTCTTTCAAGGACACAGAAAATATTTCGGAAAAAGTTATCACACCGGGAACTCAGTCAAAACAAGTACCTTAAGATTGTAAAAAAACGTTTGTCACTCCCAAAAAAGAGGGAGATATGTGACAAATATATTTTAGTTCACGTTAAGACTGTCAAACAGGAGGATAGTATCAAGGCCATTGGTAACAAACATTTGTGCCAGAATTACCGATTTCGTGCACTCTGTGCACGGCGTGACCACTCCCGGATTAAAAGTGTATTTATTACACTATGGATGTTCTAAAAATTATGTAAAACGTTTTTCATTATGCTTTATATGTTTGTGAATACTCATAAAAATAAATCTTGGCCTAGTAATCTTTCAAAGTGCTCTCCACGCTTTTCCAAAAATCATAAAAAAATATTTTACAAGGAAAAAAGCGCAGCAGAAATAGTTTATTTACAGCTTCCCTAAATGAAAAAAACAAATACATAAGAGCAGGGACGTAACTAACCGTACAAGTAAGTTCGAAGATCAAACCGCAGCAAATACATTCTACTGCCTACAGCTAATGGTAATAATATATGACAGTGATGAATTTTTTTATCTTCCTATTTTTTTTTATTTTTTTTATGATTATGGGTCAGGGTTTAGTTTTTTCTCTGAAAGAGTAGCATTATAGGTTTGAAAAGGAAACGTAATAAAAAAATTCTCTCATCATGAGATTACAGAAAATCAAATAAAATGTTTTTTATTTGGTTGTAGTATCAAAGATAGGTAATGAGGTTTTGAAGTAGAAGCTTTTATTTTTGATTACGTAATATCGCAGATAATATATATAAATTATATCAGTGTAAATGTGTATTTTTTATTATGTCAGAAACAGTGGCGCACACAAGGGGGTGGACCCCCCCAAAGCTCTTGATTTTTTTTCCGATTGATCATAATTCTAAGTATATAGTATGCAAAATTTAATTAATTACTTATTATTAATGATTAATTTTATTAATTAATGCTAATTATATATTCAAAAATTAGTTTTTTACAGTATTTTGTTCCCAGAAATCGACAAAATGAAAAGGAGCATGATACAAGAATAGTGAACTTTCGACCCTGGACCCCCCCTTGAAAAATTCCTGTGTGCGCCACTGGTCAGAAAGTATATTGTTTTACTTCATTCCAGTAAATAAATTTTTTTAATCTTTTATTTCCGATATTCTCGCGCCCTTTTTGTAAGTTTATTGCTCCCCCAGGGGGGCGCGTCCCACAGTTTGAGAAACACTGCATTATCCTAAAGATGATGATCATAGACGCTTTTCCAATTTTCATTACTCAAGAAACTAAATAATGGTGAAACTCAACATCGTCGCTGGTTGGTTTATTCAAGTTCTAAAAATAAAGTTTTCTGTTTGCAATGCAGATTATTTGTCAATTCACAAACGCAAATGGTAAGGAAGGGTGCTGCGATTGGAAACACTTAAGAGTATTTTACAGACATGAGAATACTAAAGAACGTATGGCCTATATGTTCCAATGGATAACATTTGAGAAGGGAATAAAGCACGGAGAGAGAGAAAAACATTAGACCGAGAAAATGAAAGGCGAGATCTTGAATCTCAAAAACATTATACAAGTTGTTTGAGAGATTAATTGACATATTTTTCTATATATAGGCCTCTGATAATCTTCCGTTTAGAGGTCACAGAGAATCTCTCAAAACAGACGAAGACTAAGAATTCTGGAAACCTCATAGATTTATTTAAATTGATATCTAAATATGATCCTACGTTTCGAGAACACATAAATCGCATTAATAATAAACAATTTGCACACCATTACCTAAGCCACAATATTCAAAATGATCACTGGTAAATGTGTTTGACACGGTTGTGAAGTGATTGGTAGGATAAAAGAGGCAAAATATTCTTTTTTACTCGACTGCACTAGAGACTGTAGTAGAATTGAACAAATGTCGGTCATCTTAAGATATTGTTATACATCAGCTGGAAGTATATAAAAGAAAACTTTATCGGATTTTTTACTGTTACTGAAACGAGTGAAGAATATTTGACTAATGCAATACAATGAGAGCTAGAAAAAAACCCGGCTTGATATGCAGCACTGTCATAGACAAGGATACGATAGTAATAGAAATATGGTAGGCATAAATAGTGGAGTTAAAACTCGAATAGTAAATATAAATTCCAGGGCTTTTTTCACACCTTGCGGTTGTCATAGCTAGAATTTGTTATTGGTAGAGGCAACTAATTCGTCAGTGGCAACAAAAACATTTTTTAGTTTTATTCAGAATATTTTCTTTGCTATTTTCAAGTTCCATCAAACGGTGGAAAATTATCAAAGATAAATTAAAGCTTACTATTAAGTGTTTATCAGACAAAAGGTAGGAAAGCACACAGAATCCAGAGGCGGTGAAGGCCGTATTTTTACAATTTGATGATGTTGAATGCACAGAAAACTTAAAAAACCAAACGGACCAATCCGATACACTCAGTGATTGTGATTCCGATTTAAATGAGATGTTTAGTTTGGAATTCATGGTATCATTACATGTATGGTACACGGGTTATTAACACGTGTCAATACTATAAGCAAATTACTTCAATCTGTACAAGCCCATTTATACATTACTCTTAAACATTTACGCACATCTTGCAGCTAAATCACAGAGAATCGACAAATTGGGTTCGGAAAATGCTTGTCTGACGCTCGTAAGTTTATTGAGCAAAGCAATTATGATTAGCCAAAAGATTTAAAAAAGGAAAGAGTAGCCAAAAAGAAAGAATGTTTGATTATAAAGGCGGCAATCTCAACCTATAGAGTCTGTCAAAATCCGATTTGAAAAGGATTTTTTTAATACCAGGATTGATTCTGTGATAATGTTCGTTTGGTTTAATCAACACATTTTGAAAATTTTCGTTTTCTCTCTATGACTTAAACAATTGAAAAAAAATATTCCAAAAGAGCAAATACTAAAATACTTTCAAAATTTACACACAGTCTTACAAGTAGGTGAGAGCAATGACTTCCAACCTTACGAATTATATGAAGAATTACAAAATATGATCCCAAATTTACCTAACACTATTAAAGACGTGAAACATCTGTTCCAATATGTTATAGAGAATGATTTGAAAGAAATTTCCCCTGGTATTTACATTGTCATTCGAATTTTGTTAACACCTGTAAGTACCACTTCCGCTGGAGAGAGAGAGAGAGAGAAGAGCTTTACAAAATCAAAACTGATAACAAAATTATGTTGGAGATACAATGGGTTAGGAAAGACTTTCAGCTTTGGCACTTTTATCTATTGAAGCGGATATAGCATCTAAGATAATATTAAGGACTTCAGCAAAACTAAAACTAGAACATTTGTTTCTTTAATTTTTTTTCTTTTTTTTCATTATTGTTTAATGTGCCAAAGAAATATGAGTAAAAACTTTGGTTTTTTTGTTTAGGAATAAAAATTGGTCTTTTACATCATAAACCCTCTTTTTATGCCATCAGAGGGCCTCGCGATATGTATCTTGCTCACATTAAGTTCGTGTCTCAGGCCGCCACTGTTGACCGATCGGCGGTGAACCAATCGGAGTGAATATAAATGCATTCTTGTATGGGTAGTTTTTTCAGGTACCATTGAGCTTGCGCAAAGATTTCTTATACTACGAGCCGATTGCCACGATAACTTGAACAACCAATAGGAGAACGAACAAACACATTTTAGAAGTGAGTTGAGCGATCTGTTTGTTCCGCTAAGTTCCAACCAATAAAAACGCAGCGTATTATGATAGCTAATAATAGTTGGACACGTTTTTCATGCATGTTTATGAAATATCCCAAGCAGAACATGACAGTTTAACTGTATGCCGGCTGCACGCTTAGCGAAGTTGACAAACTTTTTTTTTTAATTCAGTCGGGAAAGAGAAAGATTGTACTTCAAATACAGTTTTAAAAAAAATTTTAATGGATTTTTTTTCTTGAATTTTATGTAATACATCTTCTAAAAGATAATTTAAAAGCACTGAAAGATTGCTGCATAAACTATATTTAAATTTAGATAATTTTAAACGAAAACCTCTCTATTTTTAAAAGAATTTAATTTATTGATTAAAGAATAAGAATGAATAGTAATTCCTTTTTGTTTAGTATTTTGAGTGTTTTTTTTATGTATCTTCAATTATCACTTCAGCAATCGGTTTTGAAGTGCCTTGGTAATTTTTCATTTTTCTGTGTCTCTTTAAAGTAATGTTGATTATATATGTTCCTTAAAATGTTTGTTCTATTTTAAATACAATTTTTAAACCGTATTAAAAATGTATATGTATACTCTAAATTGTATTTTAAAAGATATGTTATATATTTGTAATGCAGTCATTCTAAATTAGAATAATATCAACTACTTTAATTACTACTGATACAACTAAGATATTCTTTTTCTATAAAATTTCTGCTTTTCTGATGAAATACTGAAAAGTTTACGGTGTAAGATTCTATTAAATGTTGTTTCATACCAAATTGTATTTTTAATCATATTAATCATTTGCATTCAGCCAATGTCAAGATATATTTTCTTATTTTATGTCTACGTATTTGTAGTTATTCTATGTATTATATCCTGGGCTAGATTTATATATTTCTGCACCCAATGCCAAAATAATACTTTTGCTTGCTTTTATCCTTCTAAACAAAAGTTGTTTTATTAAATATTCTGCTTTATTTAATTTTTGTAAAATGTAATGCAAAGTTGAATACCAAAAATTGGCAGGGAAGAGGAAGCATAGCAATTGTAAGTATTGTGTTGTGTGTTGCAGATATTTCTTTTTGACAATGTATGTTTCTCTCTGACTCCTACACCTGTAAGTCATGGCCTAATATTCCTATCAGAAATCTGATCCTGGTTATATCAATGAAGTTTTATATTTGTTTTTATTTTTTAAGGAAGTAGATTGTTTAAGTTCTAATTATTTATAGTAAAATTTCTTATTTTTAAGAACTTATGGGAAAGAATAGATTTAGCAATATTTTGTTTTACTTCTAAATATAAAACTCGTGACATTTTATACCTTTATTTAGACATTTATCTCCTTAGTTTTTTACCATAAAATTATAGGCTCTTAATAACAAATGCATTTTTCAGCTAATGATGGTTTCTCTAAAATTCTAAGCTGAAAATTTTGATTGACTTATTATTTAAATGCATTTTAAAGCAAATAAAACATTTATAACAATCTTATTATTTGAAACCAACTAGGCTACAATATTCACTTATCAAAAAAAATTGTACCTGTTATATAATAATCAGATATTCTTAAGTTGTAAAATATTTAATCATTTTTCATTCTTAAATGTAAAAAATTATCAGAAATATGTAGGAAGTTTTAATGTAACTTGTTCCAAGACTTAAATGTATCTACACACACAATTGAATACTGATATATATATGATGCAGAATTCTTGTAATAGTTTTGCTTTTTTATTGATAGTGAAATGTGCTTTCCTAGTGTTCATGCTTGTCACTAGCAAAGAATGGGGGGTTATTTTAATTGTTTTTATTATTTACTTTTGTTATAAAATTTTAATTTCTTTTTCACATGATTGACAAAAACTTATAAAAGCAGGGACAGATTTTTTTACCATTTTTTATATCAACAGTTTGTTGAATTTATGGTTCAATAAAATAGAAAATCCATGAGGTTTTGTCTTCGAATTTTATTATCTATGATATATTTTGCTTGCATATTGAGCTATCAGCTATAAAATGATTAGGATAATAGTATATTTTAAATTTGGCTTCAATTTCAGAATTGAGTATTATTTAGTTACTGAAAATTTGATTAATGATAATGGTATCTCTTTATATATATGTATATTGAAAATAAACAATCACTCTTCAATTTTAGAAGAGGGGTATTTAATAGCTTCTGTCTAATATTATTATTAGAAATAGACTATATAAAATGTCATTGAAAAAGTTTCGGAAGAAATTCCATTTGGGAAAACTATATTGTTTCTATTATCTCAAACCAATTACAAAAATTTTTTTGAAAAATCGCATGCTTATATCGTAAAGAGTGATAATCTTTTTCTAAAGAAAGATAAATAAACTTTAAAATCTTAGAGAGAAATGAGGTAAAGATAGTCTAAAACTATTTTGGTGATTAAAATAGCAATTTAGAAAAGCAGAAAAAAATTAGAGAATAGTTTTGTATGCGACATTGATTTGATAAATGAAGACCCGAGGAACTAATTTGTTATTGGTATGCTACCCATAAAAGGCATATTTAGCATGATTAAAATTGCTCCAAATAGAACTTGGATGGAAAGTAGTTTATCCAAGATGGCTACCAACACTAAAAAATTTGTTGTGAATAAAAAAAAGACTAAAACTTTATGTGTGTGTGTATGAAATGGATGTGAAGACAGTAGAATTATAAAAAAAGATTTAAACTATAACAACTTCCAGTATAAAAATAGTTAATTTTTTTAAAAAAAATCAAATTGCTTGAAATTAATAGGGTTACCATACCAAAAATAAGCCAATAAAATTATGATCATATACGTAAACATAGGGAAAAAGTTCCAAATGATAAAAATCAAGATAATCATTTTGGTAAGTTATTGTCCAATTTGGAACACAGTGTACTAATAACAAATTTGTACCAGACCTGAAATTTATCGAGTATTATAATAGTAGTATATTAGTTTCACTTTTAATATTTTTTCCTTTTTTAGCACAAAACATTAAGAACAATAAGACTAAGGATTTTTCTTTTATTTTCTGTTTAAGTTCATTTTATCATTTAAATAATTTTATTGTAATTGACTTATAAGAGTTGGGTAACTACCAATTGATTCTCTTTGATGGTTGAGCTTTTTATCTAAAAGGCTGGTTATATACTAGAAAACTTTATTTTATATTCAGTTTGATGATATTTATGAGAAGTATTTCATTAACGGTAATAGAGAAATATTAATTGTAATGAGTAACTTGATGTTTTTATATTTTTGTGCTCATTAAAAATTCTGAACTAATCATAGAGAATTTTTTAAAAATCAGGTTTGAAATATTTACTCTGTACGTATGTGAAATTGTAAATATAATTGGAGACTGAAATTTATAAAATATTCAGTTATTATAGAATTAAGAGTTTTGTGTATTATTAGTATCTATCTCGGGTCAGCAACCTGTGGCATACAGTAAAATTCTTATTAGCTCTCTGCACTGCTCTACAAATTTGTCAATTTTTGGGTGGATGGAAGTAGATAAATTTGTAATGGACCTTGTTTGATAAACACTTTCAGAATTATGGACATTTACAGAATTAAGAAAACAGAAAATTAACTACAGATAAATCTACAGCTATTTTGTAAATTATTTGAATGTCATTGCTGGAGAGATTTAATTGTTTTAAGAGAGGAAATTGCATGTACTCTGCTTTCACTTTTAGCTCTACTTATCTTAGTGAATGGATCTTTTATCATGTGGAAAGTATTTGAATCCATAAAGATAAGTTAACAACTGAATGTTCAGAATCATGTCAGATTGAAAGTCCTAATTATATCCCTGATTTTGGGATATGAAGTAGAGCGGTGCAAGCACTAGGTTCACATTAAAATTTTTTTAGTTTAACTATAATGAAGAGGAATGTTTAAATTTTTTTTTCTTTTTTTATTTTTAAAAAAGTTTAAAAATACATAATATACATACAATTAAATTTTTTTTATTTATATTGAAGAAATAGTTCTATTTCATGCTGTTTATTTTTATTTTGAATATGTTTAAATGATGCAAAATTAATAAGTAAAAAAAATCTATATTATTGATCTCTATTCTCTAACTCTGTATACTTTATCGCAGAAATTAAATTGTTTCAAATGTCCTACTGTTTGACACGCTGAATCATATTGGTAGATTGGTTTGGCGCACCACAGTGAAAAGGCTGCCAACCCCTGATCTATCTGATGTCATTGTTGGAACTCTGTTTGTACTTAAAACATATATTGAGTGGGAGATTGATTTCATATAATTAAATAATTCTTTGATATAATATTGGAGTTTCATTTCATGTGTTCAATACTGCCTTAATTTATTTAACATATTTGTAAACAAAGTGGCATGTGTTGCTTAAGCACATTCCATATTTATCAGGATTTTTTTTAAAAAAATATTTTGTGGAAGTGTAGGTAGTTTAAGAAACGTTAGATGTAAGGAAATATCCTGACTTGCTATTAATTTTTTATGTTAATAATTGGTGTCTATACAAAATCGGAGTTATTTTACTTTTAATTTAATAACTTATTTTATTTTTAATTTGATAACTTATTGTACTCTTTAAACATGTACACTGTGCTGTCCTTTTTCAGAACAAGCCCTTGTTATGTGATATATTAAAAAAATATTTAAAAAAGAAATTAAAATAAATAGGTATAGATATATATCAGAAGACATCCCAACTCCAAGAAAACTGTCGTTTTTTTGGAAAAGTTTTTAATACACTAGCCTTTATGAATTTTTAGCTTTCAGGTTTCCTGGAATGAAACATTCTTGGCTTTCATATTTAAAATGTTTTGATTGGCTCAAGTGTAGTATAGGAGATCCACTTTGGATTTGGCAATTTTTATCTAAATGTCATGGTGAGATATCGAATTCATTCTAAAATAAATAATAAATCCGAAAAAAGTATCTTGGCGACCGCTTTTAGCCATTAAAAAAAAAAAAATGAACTGCACCAAGTGGCCCACCTATACTACACTAGAACCTTTTGATTTAAGTTTGTTGGTTACCCAATGCCTAGTCATTAATAATTTAAAGCACCTTTCATTTTCATAGAATGTTTTTAAATCTAGGGGTTTTTTTTAATTACAAGTAATCTGTAAATGATTCTACGGTAAATTTTTATTGAATAAGATTTTTACTAGAAATTTTAATTTTATGATTTAATTGCTGGTATCACATTAAGAAATTATTTCATTGTATTTTGGACATTATCTTATTTTAATATTGGAAGAGCATTTTAAAATATTATGTAAATATATAATGGATCTGTAAACTTTGTTCCACACACAGTATGCAAACAAGTTGTCAATGAAATAAATTCAGCTGTTGCTAATGAAGATCCCAAGAAGACAATACAAGTTGGCAGTTTTAGAATTCAACCAGATGGTACACAAAAACAATCTCAAGTAAACATGATTCTATTTCCTTTTCAACCATATACTATAGTATTATGGAAGTTCTGTTTTTTTTAAAAAAATTGTTAAATATGTTTGAATCTCTGAATTTGTTACTATAATTGCCTGTAAAATTTTAAAAATATGCTATAAATTTTCTTAAGTTGTAAAAATAAAGGTTCTTTTGTCAGTTTTCAAGAATAAAAGTAGAATGCAATTCAGTATTTTTACAGGAAAGAAACACAAATTTTATTTGCATTTGTAGCTGAAAATGGTTAGTAGAGCTATGCCATTAAAAATAAGTATCTCAATTGTGAAATAAAGTTTAATTTTATTTAATATATGCAACTCCGCTTATCTTTTCTAATGCTACACATGATAGTATCATATTAAAAAATAAAATCATTGAGTTTAACTTATTACTTTGAGAAGGACAATCATTATGACAAGTGGACATCTTTGAGAAGAGTTGTATCATTCACTTCTATGTTATATCTTTAAAAAGAATTATTTAAAGAGTAAAACCTATTTTTTTCCATCTCTTGTTTTATAGCTTTGAATTACTATTATGATTTTAGATAAAGTATGCTGGATCGGAACTTCATCTCAATGAAGTTTTGGAAACTGTATGTAATTCTCTAGAAGATTTTGCCCAAGCCAAGGCCAAAGATAGTGGAGAACTTACCTTACTGAATCTTTCAAAGGATGTAGAGAAATTAAGTACTCATGAATTAGTACAAGATCCTGACCTTAATCGTAGCCTGAAATATTATGTAAGTCTTTCTATGAAATGAATTTACTATCTTAGCATAATTTAGTGTAAGAATAAAATTCTGTATGTATGCTTATAAGATTTTCATCGAAAAATCATTAAGACTTTGGTTATGTACTTCAGCTTTTGTTTATATACTAGTACAGCATATTCTGCATTCTTGCTTTTGGTTTTAAAAATTGACTTATTTTGTAAATTAGTAATTTTTGAATTCTATTGGTTATTAAATTCAACTAGCTGCATTTAATTTTAAATGGTTAATATTTTTTTCATATTGATATTTTAGTTGTGAATTAATGGAAAAAATACTATAGATTTTTAAATTTACTTGTGAGGAAAGTAATCTGGTATTTCATGTGATAAGAAAGCACACTATGACTGTATAGATTTATTTTAAATTTACATTTGCAAATAAAAAAAATAGATATTTTAGAAAAGGCATTATTTTGAAAACCTGGGGTTTCATTGTTCTTCCTTCCCATCTTGATAATACAGATAGTAATTTGGAAAATAAATCCTGCAATAGAAGTTTACTAGGTGGTTAACTTGTTACATTGCATGCATTATTTTTAAATTTTATTTTTCAAAATCTAGAGTACAATTTCTGGTGTTATCAGTCACTTTACTTTAATTTAAAATTGAGGTTTGTTGAAAACAAACTTCAAGTAGATCTAGAATAGTATTAATTTTTATGCACAACCACATAGATTAAATATTCCTTCTGGGGAAAAGAGTCAGCATTGGTCTCTCTTTATGCTGTAAGAAAATTTCAAACATTTAACTCTCATCATTCCAGTCAATAAACTTGAGAAATTTTTGAAAGCAAATGATTGTAATGCATTATATTTTAAACCAATGACTTGCTACAAAATTTAAATTGTTTTCAATAACTTTTGCTGTGCCTATAAATTGAAAAAGACCTCCACATTGAGGAAATTTTGTAATATTAAGGGCATGTTGCAAAACCAAAGCTAAAGGAAATAATTTTTAAAAAATAAATATAAAAATTACACTTTCTCTCTCTCTCTCTCTATATATATATATCCCATGGTGATGACGAATTGGATATTGAATTAGAATTACCATACTACAGCTTAATTTTATAAGTGGTCTACATACAACTTCCAAGGGTGTTTATTGCAAAAAAACCAAATTCTAATGAATGTATAATAGCTGAAATATTCCAAAATTTTGTCTTCATTTTGTGAATGCTGTTTTGTTCCATTCTTCAAAGGAGAAGAATTGCATTAAAAATCTCTTGTGTAATTTAAAAGAATAACAATACTAAATTAGCATTATTGTGAAAACAATTTGATGTTTCATATTCTTTATGCCACAAATTAATTTACCATTTATGAAATGACAATGAATTTTTTTTTATATTTGCATAACTAATATTATGTTTTGTTGATAAACTTATTTTAGTTATAACATTTTTACAATACTTTTGAAACTATTTTGTTTCATTATTGGAATAAGTTGTGAATATAGTTTTATTAGTTACCTCCTGAAATATATTTTGTGCTGACAGAAATATAAACATTTTTCATCTTTAAGTATACATTGGCAATATTTTTTTTAAGCTGCATTTTTGTGGTATACTTAACATTATTGTAAAATTTTCAACTTTTATCTAAAATATGGAGCAGATAGTTCTCAATGTTAATGCTAAGTTTGCCTTTATGTTAACATGCTTTGAAACATGATTATGTTTTAAGTTTTATATAGTATTCTCTCTTTAATACTGATTATAATTAAATGTTCATTATATCATATTGAATTCATGTTTTATCTTTTTATAAAATTCTTCTATTTGTATACAAATGAAAATCTACTTGATTCAAGAATTCAAATATAGCTTTTATTTTTAAGCACTGATATATGTTGCATTTTTATTTATATAACTTTTTTTAAAAAAAAAAAAAACTTCTAACAGTGTGAGAGCTTTATTGAAGATTACGAGGAAGATATTTTAAAAATATTAAAGTCATCAGGAGAAATGACAATTGAAGATATTACTAGAAAATTATGTAGTGACTCTGCAGGTAAGGAATAAATCTTATATATAATTAAAGTGAACATTATGTGATTTTTTTTTTAAAAAATTTATATCTTGATGTTTTTTATTTTTTTCATGAAAATTTCTTATAACTGTATCAATATGAATTTTCTAACTTACTGATGTTTTATTCCTGTTATAATCCAATTTCATATTCAGGAAACAATTTTTATTAAATATGATTTTGAAGTATTGAATAGCCCTTGATTTAACCATTAAAAATTTCTCCAATTAGTTTCTTTTTAGTTAAATATCCACATTTTTTCTAGGTTACTGCAATGTTGCTCGTAGTGAACTGTGAATTTGAGAAAGATTGCAATTCATTTTCAGAAATAGCAAAGCCTTTGTACTTTAAAAATATTTATTTATTAAATTTTATTTACCATATTTGTTTTCTTTCATGTGGATTTTTGCTGTAATTATTCAAATCCAATTTGAAATAATGCCCTTTGCATATACTTAAATGCAGTGCATTCTGGATTTGTAATATAAAATATTGAGTCATTGAAGTGATTATAGCCCATTATTAATAAAATGTTAAGTGCTAAAATAAAATGTATATTTTGCTAGATTGTTGAGTATAGTGTGTGCAATATGGAATAGACCTTTAAAAAATTATACAATTTTTGTGTAAGCATGGTTTAAAATTGTCAGTTCTCATTTACAAGTATTACGATAACTAGACCGAGGTGATGATTGAGTTCAAACTTCATTTGTGACATTATAAACTTTTTACGATATTTAAGCTTCACTATACCAAAAGATAATTTTAAAAAATATATTTAGTTTATTCAAATCAAATTGTGTGGATATAAGGAAAGAATAACCAAGAAAATGTCTTCTTTATTCTGCAAAGTTTTTGCCAACTTTTGATTGAAATTAATTTAATAGTACAGGTATTCTACACCACTTACATTTATTATATATTTTCCAATAAAATTAGAATTTATTGTGGCCATAAAAAAAGGTTTTTTAAAATTTAATGTTTGTGTAAAACTAGAGAGGTAAATTCTAAAATTGCAAAATTTAGTGCTGCTTTCAATGCAAGAGAAAATGAAGTTACAGAAGAAATAATAATAATAATAATAATAATGTAATTAGTTTTTTTTTCTTTTATTAAGTACATCTGAGTGTGTTCAGAGTTTTCTGTTTCTCACAAGAAAGAACAGTAATGTGTCATGAAAAGAAACTATTTTAAATCTATTAAGGCCCATAATTTGTATTTAAAATATAAGGCGTCTCACAAGTAATTAAAAAAAAACTCCTTGCTAGAAGTAAGATTCTGATTATACTCATTGATCTTAAAAACATGTAATTGACTCTATAGCACACTTCTTTAGATTAAGCAGTAAATTCCTTAAAATTATTTTAATCTGCAATATGTCCATACTGAAATAAATTACCAGAAAGTGATGGCAAAAAAAAAAAAAAATCAGTATAATTTAATACCACATGATCAATTATACATTAAGAGAATTTAAATTAAAAAATTACATGATTTTAATGTTCGCTGATTGAGATTGTGTATTGTAAATTAGATTAAAAAAAAGACCTTCAATAGAGGTAGTTACGCTTGTATTACAAAAACTAAATATTTATTTCAATCATTACAATATCTCAAATTTATGTGTAATAAAAGGCACAATTAAAAGAATAATACTTCTGTAGGGTGTTAGACACAAAAAACTGCTTAATAGAAAAGGAGGAATAAATCCAGAAAATATGCATACAAAATATAAGTAAATCTGAAATGTTGGAGGAAAACCACATTCTCTTAAACTTGCATAAACTCAGAGACAGGAATTTGACAGTTTGAGTAAAACATAAATCGTAGTTACATAAAAAATATATATTCCTTTCAAAGATTATAATAAATTGGCTTTTAAAATGTCAAATTGCAAGGACCAGGTTTCACACTTAATATTAAGTGTTGTTCCGTACACTCCTACAAAAGTATATCTTCATTACAAAAGCAAAGAAAATATATCAACTGAATGACAAATTTAACAATTATATTTTTAATAATTGTTCAAAAAATACATTTATAAAATTGTTGTGGAGTACACATTATTTAAATGCCTTTTCAAGGAAATGAACTTTTCTAACATTTAAAAAACAAAATGGATTCAATTCGCTGATTGATACCTAGGCATTTAAAATGATACTGCTTCTGTGTAAAGAAAACGAAAATAACTCAGCCTTCAACAGTTGTCACAAATTGAAATTCCATACTACACTGTGGAATACTATCTCACTTAGCTATTCTGAGAAATAATATATCAAGAGAATTCATCTAAATTACTTGAATCATTAACTATATCATTTATAAATTTATGATGAAGGAAAACTATAAAAGGACTGTAAAATTAAATTCTCCTTGAATTTGCACTATGTATCCTCTCACAGAGATATCAATTTCTTTTATGATTTAAGTACAAAAATATTTTTGGCATAAAAACTACGTATTCCTTTTCACAGATAACTCCTCAGTTTGTAGGAGTTCAGGCATGAAAAAACCAGGTCTCTCACTCATATTTAGTGCTGAAAGCCATAATTAAAAAGATACTTTTGTAGAGTGTGGGTAACATAAATCTAACCTCAATACTTAATTAATCAAACTTGTTGGTCATGTATACGGATTTATTTTTAAGAATATACTATTTGTGAAATATATCCAATATAGCTATATCATAATTAAATATTGTCAACAAGGAAATAATTTTTAAAAAAATTATTTTTTAAGAATCAGTCTATATTCTGACATTAAGAAACAAAACATTTTATTTCTCTACCAAATGTTCGTATTTATACATTATGATACAGCCAAAACTATTAGATTTATAGAAAAAGAAGTAAAAATATTTGAAAAACTACAAATTAGCATATAGTATTTAGATCATGAAAATAGAACAATGATTTCATTAAAATTTATCCTAGTCATTATCGGCTAGCGGTACTCTGCCTCAGTCTAGTTAAATGGAGAAAAAAGAGCTTGTCTACTAGCCAAGTGTTGATTTTTATATTGGGCATAATCTTCTTAATGTATAGTCTGATTTTATTATAGAAATGTAGGCATGAGAATCTAAAATTGATTTGAGTTTCAAAACATGAAGAAAAACTTGGCGATTTAAAAACATTTAAAGATTCAATCAGATAATGAAATGCATTGCAAATCATAAAAATATGTAAGAAATAATCATAAGTAAAAATTAATTAAATTCAAATCACAAAAATAAATCAGAAATAATATATACATAAATAAGTTCATGTACTTCATAAAATAGTAACAAACCAAAATATACATATCACAAATAATAAAATCAAAATTAATTAAATTTTAAATGTAAAAATACATAAAAATAAGTTCATACAGTTCATAAAAAAGTAATAAACAGCTTAAAACTGGAAAAAAATACATTAATTTAAATTTAAACTGTCTCCGATAGTTTAAAATATACACAAATTTGATGAAATGGGTCTACCCTTCAGGGCAAAGGGTTAGTTTTAGAATGCTTCTGGATATACATTTTTTTTTTCATTTTGAATGTAGAGATATAGATTGATTCTCTCACAGGCAGTTATTGACAATCTCTCTAAATCTAAGCCACACAATTCTAAAGATTGCCCCTGAGCTTTATTAATAGTGATTGCAAATGCCAATCGAATTGGGAATTTCAATATCTTAAACTGAAATAGCATATGTGTTGGTATGGTAGGAATGAGGAGATCTTCGCTATTGAAAGGTCCTATCAAAGCAATTAAAATATATCATTTATAACTCTGATAAGATGAAAGACAAAATAAGTGATAGTAAAACTAAATTCTCTCCATAAATTACCATAATGTATCCTTTCACAGAGGTATCAATTTCTTCTATAATTTAAGTACAACATAATATGTAGTTTTTATACCACTTCTATTTAAGTGTAACTGACAACAATTTTTTATTTTTTAACTAACAATTACAAAAATTTAAACTTCTTGAAGGAAATAAGATTCTCATTCCCCACAATAATTTATAATTAAATATTGCTATAGTGTTTATGGCATACATAATATATTCCAGATTAAATTAACAGTGAGTTTCCTTCCAATTTATAAAGGTAAAATTATTTTTCTACAATATGTTCATAGTGATGAATTTCAAGACATATATTAAAGTGATAAAATTATTGCAATGGAAAACTACATACAGGAAGAAATCTAGCTGAAATTAGGTCTAGACAGCACTGTCAAATACTGAATAGAAAAACCATTTCACAGACTAAGCCACTTCCCAAGCACATTTCATTCAACTAAGGCAATAGCAAAAAATTCAGAAAGAAATCCAGAAGTTATACGTACAAAATATATACTTTCTAAGCACGTTAAAAGATGCAAAAAAAAAACAATATGGCTGCAGAATTACATGCTCCTCAAATTTCTATAAAATATCCTATCATATGGAAAGAAATTTCTGTTGTAACTTAAGTACAAGATAAATCTTCATGAAAAACATAATTTTTATACCATTAGCTATGTTCTAATGCAAATTTTAATGGTTTTTAAGAGGCAGGGTGAGAATCAGGTATCTCTTAATCTCATCATGAGAACAAAAGTCATAACTGAAGATATAGTACTTTTGTAGGATGTGGGACAAAATACTATCCTCGTTAGAGAAGAAGCAAAACACAAATACTATCTGAAGGACTAATGAAAAATAAATTATTCTGCTTTAATTAAATTCTATAATACTTATTTATATATATATAAGTACTGTGAAGGAAAATGTACACTATTTAAATAATGCTTCTCAAATATATTAACTTTTTTAACATTAAATTGTAGAAAAATGTATCCTAAATTTGGAGAGCTAAAAGATTTAAATTCCCTAAAACATATTTACACTGATAAAAACATATCAGGGTAAAAAATAGGATAAAAACAACATTGCTTTAATCAGTTATCACTAATATAAATTAATGCTAAAACCTTATATTCAATACCACACAGCGAAGTACTATAATAAAAAAAAAATTTCTGACAATGCTATTTTTGAAAAATAATATAAGAAAATTCAAATATAACAATGAAATTATTTCTATGATTACTAAATGAAACATCAAAGAAACTCAGATTAAGACAAGGAATTATGCATGCAAAACATTTACAAAATATCTCATTTATAAGTCTGATAAGTTAGAAGAAAACAAGTAAAATGACCGTAAAACTAAATTCTCCACAAATTACCATAATGTATCCTCTCGCAGAGATATCAATTTCTTATATAATTTAAGTACAACATAAATATAAGTGATATAAAAACTACATATTAAGGTTCTGAGAACTATTTTTTGGCAGTTAAAATTTAATGCATATCTGGAGGAGTTTAGGTGTGACAAAAAAAGGCTCTAACTCGCTTATATAGAGCAATTCATGCAATAATTGAAAAGATAATACTCTTGTGGGATGAGGGACATGCACAGCTAGCCTCATTACCGAAGAACACATATGAGTGGCATGTTTAAATAGTTGATTTTTAAAATTCATCTAGATATATATTATAAATGCGAAAGTTTATGAGGATGTTTGGCCGTCTTTCATGCAAAAACAATGTATTTTAAAGTACCGACAGTCCACAAAGGTCTAAAATATTCTCATAATACGAAAAGACCGAATGACCTTTTTTTAACGCAGTTTTAATTTTAAGTAACCACACAGATAACACTAATATTTTGTAGCACAAAATTTTTTTTGTTTAACGATTATGAAATTTTTAGAATTTTCTTTTTTTACAAATAAAAACAGCTTTTACCTATAAATTTAATTTGATAATATTCAAGAAACAGTTTTTCTCTCTTCATTAATGCACAAAAATTCATTACACGTTATGCATTTTGAGTGAGGTTTCGATTGAATGTTTTGTAAAGCAGTGCATTTCCTGAGGTGAGAAATGCTGTATTTTTTTAACATGAACTACTGCTTAAGTCTTGTTCAGTCCCTTGTGATCATCTTAATCATCTAACGAAAATTCCATCAAATATTATTTGCTAGGACTTTTACATCTGGATTGAGAGTGAGTGAATATAAACATCGCACTGTTCAGCTACACGAGGGCTTTTGACGACGGACCACGTAATTTTGAACCATGGTCAAGTGACGTGAACGACACCTGAGCTGGCACCCCCCTCTCCTAACTACCACACCACACCAACGGAAGGACGTTTCAGCTCTCGACAGATTTAACATGCATCGCTGCCCATACATCATGTCTACCGAAGTTAATCATATACTCGTAATATAATATTTGGTAGACACCTGTTATTTTCTAGAAAAGAGCATGGCATTAACAAACATGGTATTAAACAAAAACAAGAGATGCTTATGAAAGACAGTCTTCAGAAAGTGTATTAAAAAAATTATAGAAAAGACCTGTAAAATTTTAATGGCGACAGTATTGCGAGATTTTATAAAATAGATTTACAACTTTATGCCGTTAATGTGAACAGTAAACTCAGATATAAATATTATGATGGTACTCTTGTAATAAGTGAAATATGCAGCTCTTTCTGACATTTAGAAATATCAGCTTTATAAATAAGGGTGACTAGATTAATTTTTTTTGATAGTGTTTAAACAATGCAATTAGAATTTTATGAGTTTCACAAACATTGTAATAACAAGGCATTAATAGAAGATTACTCTTATGGGATCACAAGTTGTTGTTCTACAGTAAATTCACGAGATTCTGAAGCAGAATAACTTCTCTGTAAACTGTATAACTGCTTTTTTCTCCGCAATATATCGTCGGGTGGATGACCAGAGTACCTAGCTCTTTCGAGCTATAACCTCACATCGTTAGGATTTTGAGTAACTGTAACAGATCGACTCTTGCCCTTTGTTAATTTAAAATACTTTAAAGTTAAAGTAAAAGCAAAACAGGAGAATAAGAAAATATAAAATTTAAAAATTTTAAAGTGCAAGAAAAAAAAATAGCGATCGTTGAAAATGGGAAAAACACAGAACGAAAAAAAAGAAAATCAGAAACAGCTTTTTTAAAAGCTAATTAAAAAAAAATTCTTAAAGAAAGAATAAAGGAAGATCATGAAAAATAAAAAAGATCTGTCGAATTCATTTTCCGAGGAAAATTAAAGAGTATTAAAGAAATTCAGCAGAAGTGGGTTTCGAACCCGTTGTTATGGCACACTAGCGCAACGCCCAACAACTGTTCTAAAAACTCCACTGAATGAAATGCGATTATAAGTCATTTTCTCCCATTTAAGGTCTCTCATTCCCCTCTGTCTCCTTTTGGACAATGAACTCGCACTTCCTTGAAGGAATTGGGAAGTGAAGTTCCACTCTAGTGATTTTCCTTGACATTTTCCTTTCTATGTATAGGGTATTAGACTATTTTTTTTGTTACTATTTATTCATTGTGGTTAAATTTAATTGTTCATTCTAATAAAATAGTATAGTGAAAAAGAAATCACATTCTCAGAAATTAGGCCATCCCAAGTGGAATTCAAACCCATGATCTGTAAATTAGAAGTCCAACGCGCTATCCATTGCACTACAGAGACCGGGGCCGGCACTAGCAGTTTCGCCGCCCCGGGCTAAGACGTAAATTGCCGCCCGTTTATAAAAATAATTAAAGGAGATAACCTAAACTCTTCTCATGCTTAGTGGTAGAATAAAACGTGAGTAAAAAAATTGCTATCAATAATGTTGAAGTTTTGACTAGCAAAAAAATACTAATTTATTCATTTATGTTTTTGGCACTAAATTAAAATTAGGGTTGCACAGAAAAAAAGAAAAGAGCCATTTCTGGTATATAATTATAAAATGAAGATATTAAAAAAATACTAAAACAAATTATAGAAACACTAAATATTAAAACTTAATTACATATTAAAAATACATTTGAACCGAAAGTTAAAAAAACTTAAAAGTGTTTCTTTCTCACTTTTAATTATGAGAATTTTTTTAAAAAATTTCTTTAACATTAATTTCTACAGCCAGTTCATGTTCAATGGCTGTTGCTGTCAAGTCGTTTAGCCGATCCTCGGTAGTTGTGGAGCGTAAAATTTTTTTAATTAATTTTAATTTGGATAAACTCCTTTCTCCACTTGCCACACTTATTGGGAGAGTAAGCAAAATTGTTACTAACTCAATGTTCTGCAAATAATATTTTGCGAAGTTTATTGGAACAAACATCTTTATTAACAGCACAGCACAGAGACACACACACAAAAAGTCTACAGTTTCCAAGAAAAGAGCTACTACATATATACACTCAATTCTACATCTGACATCATCTTGTGATGTAATCAAGAACCAATCCGTGACCGGCGCGCATGACATCACTTTAATCCTTACGTCATAATTATGATACCACGAGCGTGATCAGGGAAAGTACAAGAATAAATCAATGGCGTCGCAACATCCTCCCACCCTTTTGAGTGTATTGATATCACTCAAAAGCATATAAAACTTCATTAAATAATCCAAGTCTTTCAGGTATCTTAACTAATCTACCTGATCTAGTGACTTTATTTTTTATGACAGCATTACTGGTTAATTTATCTTCATTAACACTAGATGTCGGAACGCCATCAATTTTTACAATTTCATTATTTATAAATGGCACTTCGAGTGGATAAACTCTTTGAATTGGACGAATCAGTTCAGAGTTCTTACATTTTAATTTCAAGGTACGAACTTTACCATCTCTACCTGGAAGCAGACTTATTACTTTTCCTAAAGGCCAATACACGCGCTTCTTGGATGGCTCTTCAATCACGACATCACCAACTTTGAAATCATGACCTGGCTTTCCTGGGCGTTTTTGACGTAGTTGACCAAGATATTCTTTCCTAAAACGTGATCTAAAATCATGGATCAGTTTTCTACGATATCTTATTCTTTTCTGAAACTTGGAGAATTCACTTAAATCTAAATCTATGGTGTCATATGAAGATTCCCCGTTTAAAAACAAACTAGGTGTCAATGGTATTAAATCATTCGGATCTTCCGAGACATAGGTTAATGGACGAGAATTCACCACCGCTTCACAATCACACAGAACAGTTAAAAGTTCTTCATATGTTAAAATTGCCTTACCTAAAGTACGCTTCAATAATTCTTTAATTACTCGTACTAATCTCGCCCACCAAGCGGCAGTGAGGGGGGAGGGTTGAACTTCCATTTAATAGGTTTAATATCGGTCTCTTGCATTATTTTATCCCAATCTAGATTTTTCAATTCACTATTGGTGCCAACAAAATTAGTTCCGTTATCTGTATATATAGTTTCTGGTCTAGTACGACGTACAATAAACCGTCTTAAAGAAAGCATGAAACACTCAGTAGAGAATGAACTCACTAGCTCTAGATGTATCGCTCGATAAATGGCACAAGTGTAAAGCACTATTCACACCTTACCTCCATCTCTAGTAAAAAGAGGTCCAGCCAAATCAATACCTGTAATGTCGAACGCGTTAGCATCTTTAACACGATCCGCAGGCAGATTCACAGATTCACTCATAGGAGAGTTAGAGCTATATCGACGACAGGGCACACGCTTCATAACTACTTCCTTTTTTCCAAAATAACATCCTTAGGTTCACAATTAATTTCATTGGCAGGCCACTGTTCCCTATTGTTTTTTAACCATCGAGGTCCCTCCCACCATTTAGAATCTAACATCTTTTGAGGGGTACATCCTCGAGATAACAAATCTGCTATATTCATATTACTTGGAACATGCCTCCATGACTGAAATTGGGTAAGTTCTCTTATTTCTTTTACCCGATTGGCCACAAACACGGACCAATTTCCTTGTTCTCTTATCCACCAAAGAGCCACTTCTGAATCAGACCAGTAAATTACCTTTATTCCTGGTAGATTTAAAGCACGTTGCAATTGAATTTGCAAGCCTAGCTCCGATGCAACATGACATTAATTCTAATCTAGGAATGGTAAGAGATTTCAAGGGGGCTACTCTAGCCTTAGAACGTAAAAGTGTAACTTTTACATCATTTTCTACAACAGTTCGAACAAACGCACATGCACCATATGAGCTTTTAGATGCATCAACAAAAATATGGAGTTCAGAGGTTTCATTTATGGCAATATATCGAGGCACAGAAACTTCTTTTAACAAATACATTTCATTTGCCCATTTCATAAATTTATTAACAATATTTTTAGGTAATTCTGAATCCCAAGGCAGTTCTAACTTCCAAGTTTCTTGCAATAATAATTTGGGAGGCAATGTAGTTGGAGATAACAACCCGTTTGCGTCAAAAACCTTTTGCACTGTTGATAAAATTAACCTTTTAGTAATTTTTGTTTCACACGTTAAGATTTCAAAATTTATATTACATCTCAGGGTATCTTTGTCTAAATTCCATAACATGCCTAAAACTGACGCCTCTCCTGTATGCTGAGAAACATATTTACATGCTACATTGCTTTGCCAACCTCGCAAGTTAAAACAGCCTTTTGACAATACTTTTGAAGCTATATCAATAAAATTTTCTTGTTCCTTTACATTATTTACACCAGATAAACAATTGTCAACATAAAATGAACATTTTAATTTCTCTACAACATTACAGGTGCGTTATCTAATAGATGTTTTATGGATGCGTTTAATAGGAAAGGGGAAGAATTTAAACCAAAACAATTCGCCAATGCCTATACACTAATTCTTCTTTACTAGGATAAAATAATCGAAGATAGTCTATCTTTTGGATGAACTGATAACATTAAAAACGCTTTCTCTATATCTGCACTTAATCCTATAGGGTAGAGACTAAACCTATCTTAAATATCGGGTATTACTTCTAAAAGGTTTATGCCTTTATATAAACATTGGTTTAATGAAGGTTTACCCTTTTCACAAAACAGGGACGGTACTTTGTGGTTTCATTTTGCAGTTTTATTACAGGCCTATGCGCCAAATAATGACATTTAACCGCTTTTACTTCCTCTTCCGGTACAATTTCAATAATCCCCAAATTTTCCCAATCCTCAAAAACCTTTTGATACTCTCTGAGAAAGCCATTACTTTCAGCCCTTTTGATAACATTCTCATGTCTAGCCCAAGTTAAACCTTTATTCTCAGGTAAATTAACTGGATCATGTTTCCACGGAAGCTGTAACTCATACCTTCCATTATGAAGAATCGTTAGCTTCTGCTGAAAATCATTTAAAGCGTCTTCATAAGAATTTTGTTTGCTTTCCTCTAGTGTTGGATTACAAATGCCTAAATTTTCGAGACTACAGAGATCAGTTAATTTAATATTTCTTACATACATTAAAAGTGTTGTCATAACATTTCTATCAATATGGCATACATTATTCTGCATTCCTATAACTGTATTTTCGAGTTTAGTCTCGACCACACTTAAACCGGAATCTAACTCCCAACATTTCTTTATTAAAATGCGACCTAACACATTCGAACCCATTAACAAATCAATTTCTAAATCTTCGCTAAATGAATCCGAAAACTCTATGTTGAGTTCTTTTAATAAATCTAACGGAGTGTTTCTTGGGAGACCTAGGGCTAAACGTAAGGCAGTATTGTAAATCGGTTCTAGTTTCTGTCTGTTACTATTGCTAGAAAAGGAAAAAAGTTGACTTCCATAGTCAAAGATAAAACGGATTGTGGCATTAATAATATTTAAAAGATGATCAGATCTTGTTCCTATTTTCGGAGAAGATAAGGCATTAATGGCATTTAAAAATTTGAATCCTTTCTGACGTAGGTAATTAATATGGTTTTTCCAGGTGATATTGGGGTCGAAGATTATACCCGGGATTTTAAGACTCTTCCCTTCGGGAATAGGTTTGTCGCATATTTTAAGCAATGGAGGTATTGTGCTTCTTTCTCTGGAAAAGTTGATTAGATTGCTTTTTTCTGGAGAGGTGGACAATTTCCATTTTTTACACCAGACTGAATTTTATTTAAAGATTCTCGCATTTCGCCTATTGTTTTATTCCAATTTGTACCACTATTGTATAAAAATATGTCGTCTGCATAAACCAGAAGATGGCTGTCGTGTTGAATTTCAAAAATATTTGACATATAAACCATAAAAAGGAAAGGACTTAAGATACAACCCTGGGGTACACCATAATTGTTTTTAACGATTTTTGAAAAAAATGTTCCTCCATTTGATTTGAATTGTTCTCTGATGTAAGAAGTTTTGAATCCATCGTAGTAATCTACCAGAGTATCCAACTTTGTTTAATTTAGAAATAAGGCCATTTGGTCACACTGAGTCATATGCTGCTTTAATATCCAACGCTACCAAAATAAAATATTCTTTGCGTTCTCTAGCCAGTATAATGTCATGTTGTAATTGAAGTAATGTATTAATGCTGCTTCTGTGAAGGTAAAAACCATGATGATTAACATGAAAATTTTTGTTTTGAATACTGAAATCTAGCATTCTATGTAGAATCATTCTTTCTAATAATTTGGCAATTACTGAAGTAAGAGATATAGGACGGTATGACGAAACTTCCTTGGGATTTTTGTGAGGTTTTATGAAAGGTAGAATAATTGCGTGAGTCCAATCTTTTGGAATTTGACTTGAAGACCAACTGTCATTAAAGGATTTCAGGAGAAGATTTATTTCTTTGATGGGGAGATGGTTTATTGATAGGAGAGAAATTTTATCATGCCCTGGACTGCTGTTCTTTTGATGAGATATTGCTATTTCTAATTCTTTTAAAGAAAAAGGTTTATTAATGTCCTGGCTATTGTCCAGAATAGAAATATTTGGAATACTATCGTTGTTTTGTTTTGCGTAATATTGTAAAAAACAGTTTGCTTGGGATTGTTCATTTGTTAATATGGTTCCGTTATTTTCAAAAATATTAAATGAAGAATAGTTAGGATTTGTTCTATTTTTGATTATTCGGATTATTTTAAAAAGAACTTTAGCAGAGGATATTTTTTTACATGTTTTGTGCCAAAAATTTTCTTTACAGGCTTTGATTGTTCGCTTAAGTTTTGCGCTTACTTCTTTATATTTTATACAGTCTTCATTAAAGTTTTTCCTTGCTTTATTAAGGAGTTTTCTTTTTTTTTTGCTCTTAAATACTCGCATGCTGCTGTCCACCATGGAGCTCTTGAACTGATCTGTTTTTTTCTGATTCTTGAGATAAGATTTGAGCTTTTTTAATTTCTTTTATAATATCTATATTTATGTTTTCATTTAAATTTAAATTTTGTTGAATAATATTGATAAATTTGTTCCAATTTGTTTTTTGTTTAAAATTACTAGTTGCTGAGCTGTTTGTTCTTTTGTAATTAATAATTGTAGGGAAGTGGTCACTTCCAAAATTATCGGTATTTGTGGACCAGGATAAATCATAATTTAAATCTATAGATGCTAAAGAAAGATCTATAGAGAGAGAGATGTAAAAATTCCCGATGAATGGAGATAAGTTGGACTTTTATCATTTAATAATATTAAGTCATTTTCAATGATCCAGTCAAACATCTGTATCAATTTGTACAAGCTATCGCTTAGTTACAGTTACAGTTGATATCCTAATTTGGGATTTGGAGCAACAAAGGCTATTATCCCGTTCGAAGCTATCAGGTATCAATAAGTTAGTTTTGATGTCAAAATATTTCATCTTCTGAATAAAAAAATCTGAATGTTGATCTGTTTGATATAGCTTTCTCCAGTAACTCTTTAAAGGTGATATTGCAACGAGGATCAATCTTGAGAAAAGCTTTAAGGTGATTTCGAGGATGATTATATCTATCGCATCTTAATAAAATATGCTCCAAGTCATTTAAACGATTATAAGAACTACACATTGCATAATCCGTTAAATTAAATTTTTGAAGAAGTCCTGGGGTAATGATCATCTTGCTAAAGATTCGAGTGCATAGAATTTCTTTTCTTCTATTATTTGTCCATTTAGAGATGATGCTAATGTTTGTAATTTTGCCCAAATTCTCAAAATATTTACTTGAATAAAAATTATTATTTGCTTTTTTAAATCTTTCTTGATATATTTTTTTACTGATGTCTTCTGAAGCAATCCACTCTATATAAAAGTCAGACTCCGTGACAGATCTTGCGAGATAATCCCTCATCTCATTCCATAGTATATTAGAGTGTCCCGGTGAGTGAATATTAAGGTCGCACTGTTCAGCTACACGATGGCTCTTGGCGACGGACCACGTAATTTTGAACCATGGTCAAGTGACGTGGGCGACACCTGAGCTGGCATCCCCCTCTCCTAACTACCACACCACACTCATGGGAGGACTTTTCAGCTCTCGATAGATTTAACGTGCATCGCTGCCCTACACGGAGGGTTTTTAGTGGTACTGTTCTTGAACTCATGACATGCCTGCCATGATCCGATACCTTGTCCACTGATCTACCGCAGCCCTCTAGAGTGTCCCGGAGCCACAAGTAATATCAGTTAATTGGTATACTATGATTGTATGTAAATTTTGCTAGCTAGTCTGTGAATTGCCCTGTGTGAGAATAATTTTGAAGTGCATGGAGAACAGAGAGACTATCAGATAAGATTAGCAGATTTTTGTTTGAAACAGTCAGATCATCTAAAGCTTGGCAAAGAGCCAAAGCTTCAGAAGTAAAAATAGAGTTATTGAGATTTATTCTGTAAGCAAAAGAGAGATTTTCTGTTATACCTGCTATGGATGTTACTTGATCGTTTTTCGATGCATCGGTGGCTATTATATGGAAGTCCTGAAAATCATGCTCAACTATTTCAATAAATAAACCCTTTATAGCTTGAATTAGTAACTTTTTCTCCTGAAATTTGAAGTGATTGGTGTCTATTTTACAAGGGAGAAATGAAAAGGATGATATTCTGGGGATTGTGATTATTTGATTACTATTAGCATTTAAAGTGTGTAGTATACTAACAATATTATTTTTATCCTCCTTCATGATTTTTAAATTCAGATAATCAGGGTTATTACTATATAATGGTGAAAAGGTTTGATTGGAGATTTGAGATAGGAAAAATTAATTTGCCTGTTTTCTGATTTTGCCTGAGAGAATTTCTTGTGCAGCCAGTTTCATGAGGATAATATTTGGTGTCCATTATGGAAGACCTAGTGCAATTCTGAGAGCTTTGGTTTGTATTACATTAAAAGGTTTCAACTGATTGTCAGACCACTTATTTATTATATGACATGTGTAAAAAAAAGGTGCTACAGTTTCTATTATTGATTAATTGGATAAGATTTTCAGCTCTCGGACCCCATAATGCTTGTAAGCCATACCTTTAAGAGCATTGAGTTTTTTCAGTGCTTTATGTTTCATTTGATGGGTGATTGATTTGATTTCGTTTCGAAAAATATACTCCTAAATATTTAATAGAAGATTGCCACGGTAGAGGGGTCCCAGCTAATGATATATTAGGAAATGAGTAAATCCTTTTGTTCGAGAGCTCAGCTATTGTACTTTTGTCTGGGCTCTCTCAATTTCCAATAATTACACCATTGATTTATTCTCTCTAAAGTATTTTGTAATTTACGACAGATGATATCAAGTGATTGATGTGAGGAATAGATAAAAATGTCGTCAGCATATATGGAACACTCGACTCCAGTCTCCAATGTTTAAAAAAAGTCATACATATAGATAGTGTATAATAATGGAGACAGTACACTACCTTGGGGGAGTCCCTTTAGTAGTGTTTTATAAGATGAAAGACATCCCCTCCATCGAATTTGCGGCGATCTATAAGATAGATAAAAATTCATGCATCCAAAGCGCTATTTTCCCAGTTATACCAATTTGTAAGACCTTGTAAATGAGACCGTCAATATATACGGAGTCATAAGCACTCTTTACATCTAAGCTAATCCCCACGAAGTATTTTTTTCCAACTTTGCGTCTGTTATTGCTTTGTAAATTATATAAGATGCTATTCTGTTGTCTTTGAAAGGAACAAATCTATAATATTGATGATGTACAATAGTTTTTGTTCTGTTATCAGGAAGTAGGCAATTCGATTGGCTAATATTCTTTCAAATGTCTTAGAAAAAACTGATGTTAAAGTGATTGGTCTAAATGAGGAGATTTTAGTTTTGTCTTTGCATAGTTTGGGAGTTGGAAGAATTATAGCATGCTTCCATGCATTTGGGACAATTGACCTATCAAATATCTGTTGAAAGAAATTTAAGATGATCGTTCGTTCACTATGATTCAACAGTTTCAGGAATTTAGCCGGGATCTGGTCTGCACCTGGGGTTGTGTTCTTAGCAGATTTTATATTGCTCTATTCAATTCAGATGAATGAAAGAGTTTGTTGATTAAACTATTATCTTGGGCAAAAAAGTTCAAAGGGAGTGAGTGGCTCATGGATAATATTATTGGATGCGAAGTTCTCTGCAAAGAGTATTGCTTGAATCTGTGGATGATATATTATATTCTGTTATATGCATTTGAAGGAAATTCAGTGTTGACTCAGGATTATTTTTCATTGCGATTTTCTTTAGGATGTTATAGAATATTCTTGGGTTAGGAACATTATTACATACTGTATCCCAGTATTTCTTTTTGGGTTTTTTTCTATATAAAATCGTAGCCGGCTGGAATATTGCTTATATCGAATCCACAATTTGGGGGAGAATTCCCGAATGGCCTTTTTTCTGAAGTATTTCTTGAGTTTATAAGTCTTATAACAAGCATTATTCCACCAGGGAGGAAAGATTCTATTAGAGATTTTTATATTTCGAGTATTATTTGAAATTATTTTAGCAATATTGTCAGATAGATTATGATTGTAATCATCTATCTTATATATAAAAACTGTTGATTTGGCTTGTTTTATTACTGAGGGCCAATCCACTTTTTTATAGTTCATTTAATCGGGTTATGAAAATTAAAATCTGTGATAACAGGACAATGGTCACTATTGTAGGAGCTGTCTAAAACGCGCGCGAAAGTATTGCTGTATCCGATGAGACTTGAAGAGCAAAAGGTAAAATCCAGAAGAGCACTAGAGCCAATATTGCTTCTATGCGCTGGAATATCAGTATTGAGAAGAATGAAATTAGAATTCGTTAACCATTCCACAAAAATTTCACTGTGTTGAGAAGCATGATTTGAACCCCACATTGGGTGATGCAAATTAAAATCTCCGAATATAAAAACTGGGTTTAATAAGGGATCAAGAAAAGAATTAAGTTGTGTAATATTAAGTCCTAGAAATGCATATAAATTTATCAGATAAAAGGAAGTATCATTAATTATAATTTGCAATATTAAAATTTCGTAGTCTGAAAACGGCGTATCGTTAAAGGATATTTGTCTGGCGCAAAGTAATGGTATTAATAATAAATCATTATTATTATTATTGTTACTAAAATCAATAACTGTATGAATCACAAAACTTGAATTTTACTTTGCATATGCAGCATAGAATAAGTCTAATTGTCATACATCACTTTGACACTATTGGTACTGCAATTCATGGTCAGCTGTTCTGTGATTAAGGTTTAATTTTTTTGATAAGTATGTAATTATATTTTATGGATCATATCTAAGAAAAAGGATTTAAATTAATTATTTATAAAGTTTCATTTTTAAAATAACGCAGTATATATATACATATTCATTACATACGTTCAATAAATGTATATTAATCACTTGAATTAATGAAATTATATACTGATGTATAAAACAACACTTTGTTATACGCAGATTTCAGTCTTTATTATACACTGCTGGACAATTGCTAAGGACGGATTACAAATTGCTATGTAGCATAACATTAAGCGAGACATGAGGCCTAGTAGGATAAAATATAGTTGCCACACTGTTCAGACATTAGAAAAAAGAATATTTATTGTTCTGGAAAGTACAAAAGTTGGGAAACATCTGAAAGAAAAAAAAATGTTCATTTGATCTGCGTACGGAGAAATGGAACAATGCATCTAAAAGTCAGCAGGCACCTTAAAGAAAGGTATCAGTACGGGATATGTCCACCGTGGAGTGTGATGCAACATTCCACACGTCGTACCATACTTTGCACAACATTATCCAGCAGCTGTTGAGGCAATTTATCCCATTCCTCTGTGAGTGCACGGATGAGGTTGTTTTTGTTTGTCGGAGGATAGTTTCGACCAGCAACTTGCCTCTCTAAAGCATCCCACACATTTTCAATGGGGTTTAGATCTGGACAACGCGCTGGCCATACGTGACGTTGAATACCCTCGCTGTTTAGACAATCCTGAACAGCGAGTGTTCGATGACATGTTGCGTTGTCGTCCATAAAAACAAATTTATCACCGACAGCACCACGGAAAAGACGAACATGAGGAAGTAGAACTTCATCAATGTATCGTTGGCCCGTCATAGTCCCATTCGCAACCACATGTAGGCACGTGCGGCCATTGATCATGATGCCGGCCCACACCATGATACTGCATGTCGGATATCGGTCCTTTTCCTGGATATTTTCTGGATGATAAGCAGTACCACTCTCGCGCCAGATCAGTTGGCGTCTACAATCCGATGACAGACTGAACCTACTCTCATCTGAGAATAGTACGCATGCCCAGTCCTGTTCAGTCCAATTGTGATGCTCACGACACCATTGCAAACGGGCAGTACGGTGCTGTCTGGTCAATGGGACACACACAACAGGTCTGCGTGTGCATAGTCCTCCTTCCCTCAAACGTCTGGCAACAGTTTTTCCGGAGATCTGCTTTCCTGAGGCAGCAAGAAACTGATTTGCCACCTGCTGAGCTGTGGTGCGACTGTTCCTTTTTGCTGATAGGACGATATATCTGTCTTCTGCAGGCATCGTACTTCTAACACGACCTCCCCCGTGCCGTCTACTACACATTCCAGTAGTTTTAAATGACTTCCACAGCCGTGAAACAACGCTGTGAGCGATGTCGAACTCCCTGGCAACATCTGTTATTTTTCGCCCTTCTTCGAGCTTTCCAATAATTCGGCCACGCATAAAATCATCTATGTGATGTCGGGAAGACATCACAAAAAAAATTTTAAGTTCGTCTATTAAATCTTTCCTGTAAAACTTTGACTTGAAACAACAACTGTCCACACGCGTCAAAACCTTCAAAGCTCTTATGAACGCTATCACTTGATGAACAGACGTGGAAAAAAAAAATGCATACTCATACTTCTTCTTACTAATATTCCGCACTCATTCTAATTTTCCACATTTTGCTTCCTTTAATTTTGTGGTTGCTATGGATGGTAGTGTTATCCGTCCTTAGCAATTGTCCAGCAGTGTAGTATATGTATTTTTAAGTTACTAATAATTTTTGAATTGTGCGTTCATTGAAGATATTTAATTAACATAGTAACTCTCTCTTTTATAAATCAATACAAATTATTGGATTTTAAAAATATTAAGAAGCCAACGAGATGATTTTTTGAAATGCCAAAAAAGAAGGAAAAAAATTCTTTGGGAGGAGTAGAAATTACATTCAAAAAGCTAAAGCAAACAAATTAACAGCTAGAATGCACAAGTTTTTTCTTGCATAATGTACGATGAGCAATATTCGTCTTTGAACAGTTAAGAAGGGCGAGGGGATCAAGAAGTCATAAAAACCACAGATTGGGCTTCTTTCCCTCCCCCCTCCATTGTGGAGGGACCAAGCGGGAGCCATCATATACTTTTTTGATCTTCAGTTGCTTCCCTAACCAGTTTATGTCGTCTAAAATGGAACTCTTAGTACACAGTTTTGTTGTATTTTTATAAATACCAGAAATAATAACATTAATTTATAAAATAAGAAATGGAAATGTGGTTAAAAAAAGATTATAACAATTTTTGAAAAAGTGCTCTAATGACTATTTTCACAGAAAAATGACGTTTTCTTTTTAGACTTGTACCGAAACTTATGTGTTCTTGATGAGATTTTTTTATAAGGCAATTCAGAAATTCAAATTTAAGTACAATTTGTTTCTACCATCTACATTTTCTTAAACAGGATACCACATAATGTAGCCTATTTTCTGGGTTACTACATTAAAGGAAGCTGTTATTTGGTTACCAAACACACACATGCGTAAGAATTAAACAATGCTTGAAATGAATTAGGAAAGGAGCTTATAATTTTCTTTGAGGCAAAAATCGTTTTAACCTACAATTATATTATATAGAAGCTAATCTCTTCTTGTTATCTAATGACATTAACATCAAATTATTATTATTGTTACTAAAATCAATGACAGTATGTGAATTAAAACTTGAATTTTCATTTACATGTACAACATAGAATATGTCAGGTGTATTGTTATGCGACACTTTTATCAACGATGTAATTCAGAATTCGAGGAATACGTAATTATTCGAATCTCGGCGTACACAGGAACGATGAATAGTGACTGAGTGAGTGAATATTAACGTCGCACTGTACAGCTAGCTACACGAGGGCTTTTGGCGATGGACCACGTAATTCTGAACCATGGTCAATGACGTGGACGACACCTGAGCTGGTACTCCCTCTCTCCTAACTATCTCACCACACCAACGGGAGGATGTTTGAGCTCTCGACAAATATAACGTGCATCACTCCCATACACGGCGGGTTTTTAGTGACAGAGGGTTCGAACTCGTGACAAGGCCAGCCACGATCCGATACCTTAACCACTCGGCTATCGCTGCCACATGTCTATGTTCAAACGTCCTCCTGTTGGTCTAGTGTGGAAGTTAGTAGAGGGGGGCTAGCTCAGGCATCATTCTTGTCGCTTAATTATGGTTCATAATTAGGAGATCGGTTGCTTAAAATCCTCGATTAACGAAAAAGTGCGATTTTAATATTCACTCACTCAACCCTTATTAACAGTTGTATTTTTATGTTATTAATAATTGTGCAAAATTTGTAATACACTCATGTCCATAAATTAAGGATAATGAAGTTCAGGAAAAGAAAGAGACAGCAAAACAAATTTGACTTATTTGTAAAGTCTATTTATTAAATAAAAGGTAAAGAGCAAAAAAGATGCTATATGTTTGACGTAATTAATAAAAATTGCGATTTGTACTCCCTGGAGCAAATTTTAAAAAAGAACTTATTTACAAAAAACAGTATAACATGTTTAGTATGATGGTTAATACGGAGTATGTCTCCCGGACGATGCAATACAGGCCTTACAATGCATAGGCATGCTGAGTATCAAATTATGAATCTGATCTTGGGGAATATTACATCACTCATCAAACAATGCCCTCCGAAGTTCCGGCAGACAGGTGGGAGGGGGTTGACGGGCGGCAATTCGTCGGCTAAGCATATCCCACACATGCTCTATTGGATTTAAGTCCGGTGAGTATGCTGGCCAATCCATACGGGTGATATCCTCCGATTAAAGGCATTCGTCTACAATGTTTGCACGGTGAGGACGGGCGTTGTCATCCATAAACAGAAATTCAGCACCCATGGCGCCCCGAAACAAACGTACATGTTGTTCCAGAATGACATCACGATAGACGTGGCCTGTCATCTTTACACTCTGAACATGCAGGTCAGTTCTGGAACGAAGAATAATTCCTCCCCAAACGAGACATCCTGCACCACCGTAACGGTGTCGGTCAATGGTGTTCTCTTGGTGGTAACGGGTACCTGGCGCTCTCCATATTAAAGTCCAGCGAGAATCAGACTGCAAACTAAACCTGGACTCGTCGGAAAACATCACACAAGACCTATGTTGTGGTGACCACAATGCATGCTCTCTACTCCAGGTTAATCGCAGGCGACAGTGAGTTGCGCTAAGTGGAACACATATGACAGGCCTACGAGTATATAGACCAATGTGCCCTAAGCGTCGGTAGACGGCCTGCCTTGAAACTGTCGTACCGGTAACTGAAGAGAGCTGACGAGACAAGTTTGATGCTGTGCTCGGTCTGTTTCTTTTGGCAGTAACTGCCAAATACCGGTATTCATTCGGCGTTGTAATTCGGGGGCGACCTGTGCTGTAACATCTACTCACATTACCATCCACTTGGGATCGTTGTCAAAGCCTGGAGATGACATTCTGGGTGATTCCAATTTCCTCGGATACTTCCAGCTGGGTACGTCTACATTCCAGTCGTCCAATAACTCTACCACGTAAAAATCATCCAAATGCTTCCTTTGTGCCATAACTATGCGGTTATTGCACTGGAAGGCTTTTAAAGCTCTTGTGAACAATTTTACTTCTTTGCCACCATTCCTTATATACCCTTCTCTTACACTCTCGTCATTGTGACATACTATCCGCGCCATCTGGTGGTTTTCTGTAATTTGCATATTCTTTTTCAAGATGTGTGTGATAATTCTGCAGGTGAAATTTTTATTTTAGAGTTCAATTTCTGTGTGATTCTGAATTTTCCTTAATTTATGGGCATGAGTGTAATTGTATGGTCATTGAAAAACATATTTAATTAACATCGTAACTCTTATATAAATCAATTCAAATTATTGGAATTAAAAAATATGAAGTGAGACCGAAACTGATTCTTTGGGATAACAAAATATAAATAAATAAATAAAATTTCTTTGCTCCCATAAAGATAATTTTTCTAACAGGCTTCAGTATTAAAAGTATGAGTTAATAGCCATTTCCTTGAAAGAACCGATTATTCTCACAAATATCTCTTTTTATAAAAACAAAAAAGCTTTTTGTGATGCTGTAATAAATTTACTTCTACTTAAGTTGAAGTTAATAAAAGAAACTACATCTTTACAACAACTATATGACTAGTAGTGAAAGTGTCAAAGGAATAAAGAAAGAGAATTTGCCTAAAGTTGGATCGAACTTATCTATAATACTAAAAATGCGGGTCTTTCAGTCACAAAAACGAAAATTAGGTATAACAAGCTGAGATGAGATCTAAGATTACAAGTATTTGCGATGAAATGCTTTAAAGGACCATTTTCAATAGGAAAAATATTCTTAAATATAGAAATTATATATTCTTGCACTTTTATTTCGTCTGAATACATGTTAATTTTTTTTCCTACGTTTTTGGACAAATATCGAGAACAAATGTTTTTGCTTGAAATAGTTCATTGATTGGGTCAATTTTAGACAATATTGCTAACCATACTCTTAAAAATGATTAGAATTTCTTGTATGGAATCCAATAAACTTTTAATTAATGAATTCTTCTAGTTCATGATGGGAGGCCGCGAGTTGTCCTTGGTTTTAGAAATCGTCCCTGGCATTCTGGAAATTTTTATACGAGTCCCCCTTGACCGGATGTGGCGACATTCCTTCAGTAAGGAGTGTCAAAATATTCCCGCGCTTTTCTGAGTTCTGTGAACGCATAAATCTAACGAGAAGTAATATTGCGCTGGCTGTTTTTTTGACCAATCAGAGGCAAAATCCAGGAGACAGCAAATAGTTCAGCTCCAAGATTTTTGGTGATGAGGTGCGGAATAAAAAGGAACGCACCCGAATTTTGGACAGAGGCCCTCCATACAAACGTAAAGTTAATGCTCTCATTAGGCAGATCAGGAGTGAAATCCAAGATCATAAAAACAAGACCAGAAAAAATTTTCTATTAACTTTAAATCCTGAGGACAATTCCTTGTATAATCTACATAGGAAATTTTTCTAAAAGGCACACTCCCTTTCCACCTTTACATGGTCCGGGTGGAATGGCCTATTCGGATTTCGAAAAGGCGGAGGCTTTCAAAGATACACTTGAAGTCACTTTTCAGGAAAATGAAGAGCCCTACTGTGACGACAAGATAGAAGAAGTCGAAAATTTAGTAAATCACTTTTTTGACAACTTCGCAACAAGCACTCCCCCTCTCACTTCCCCCTTCTGAGGTTAGAGGCATTATTAAAAAACTGCAGAATAGAAAAGCTGCAGGTCCCGATCAAATTCCCAACATAGCTTTTAAATATTTAACGCTTAATGCACTTACTCATTTAACTAAATTGTACAATCAATGCCTCATTAAAAATCACTTTCCTACACAGTGGAAGCAAGCAAACGTTATCATGTTGGCCAAACCAAATCAAGATAGAACATTTCCACATGGCTACAGACCAATTAGTTTAATTAACGCTACTGCTAAGATTTTTGAAAGAATTATCTTAACTAGAATCAAATCTCACTGCAAAGTCATAGATTGTATTCCCCCCGGAGCAATACGGCGAGAAACGCTGCATTATAAATATGAGTGACAAACATTATTAATGAGGGTTTTGCCCACAAATTCTACACAGTAGGTGTCTTTTTAGACGTTAAAAGGGCATTTGATAAAATGTGGTACGATGGCTTCACGTACAAGTTAATTAAAGTGCAGTTCCCTGACTACTTAATTAAAATCATTCTCTTTACACAATAGAACTGTTAGAGTTCGTGTAAACAATTCATACTCTAACACAGGATCTTGCCTCTCTGGTGTCCCGCAGGGATCTGTCCTTTCTCCGTACTTGTACAACATTTACACGCACGACTTCCCACAACACTCCACCGTCAGTACTTGCCTGTTTGCGGATGATTCCGCAGTTCTCTCGCAAGGTGTCCAGCTGAAATACACAATTAAAGATATACAAAACTTTCTAGACAAACTTGAAACGTGGCTTACACATTGGAGAATTGCAATTAATGTTGATAAATCACAAGCAATTATTTTCAGGAAATGGGGGGTCATTGACCCTCCTTTCCAGCTCACACTTTTTGATGACAACATACAGTGGGTTTCGGTGGTGAAATATCTGGGCCTACACATAGATAGCCGCTTAACTTTCAAAAAACACATTGACTATCTAGCAGAGAAATTCTGGGGTAGAATTCATTTAGCCATCTCCCTCGTTGGGAGAAGGTTTCCTCTATCCCTAGAAAATAAAGTAATATTATACAAGCAGATTCAGCGCCCAGTTATAACTTATGGATCTCCCGTATGGGGAGCCGCAGCCGCCACCCACATGAAAAAGATTCAAGTAATTCAAAACAAAATACTCCGCGTCATGACGAACGCACCTTGGTACATCCGAAATGACGTGATACACAACGATCTACATATGGAGCCGATTTCTAATTACATCACTAAACTCTCTAGAAATGTCTTTAAATCTATTGAATCTCATGACAATCCAATTATCAAAGCACAAACACTGTTTACGTATCCTCATCCTAAAATTAAATATGCATACTCTTCAACGAAGTGGAGAAACCCGCTGCGCCCCCCATAACACAACAAAAAACACTCTTTTCACACTCTTAACAACATTAATTAGCTGCATTGCACTGCATCTTTCACTCTGGGTTCTGAGGTGAATTTTTTACCGATTTGATTCACAGCATTCGGCCGTCCTGTCTTCCTTCCTGAGTATCTTCCCCTACCCCGCCGGCGCTCTGCTTCGTTAGAACGCTCGTGCTTTGGGGTACGTCATCCCTCCCCGTTTTTGTGGGAGTTTTCGGTATTTGTTTAATTTTCAAATCATGGTTTTTCTTTTTCTCTCATCCTTCTGGGAATAGGCGCCCGCGATCATCTAATTTTAGTTAGTTTGGAAAGAGGCGCTCTCCCAGATTTGCAGACATCTAACACTGGAACTTCACCGGACCACCGGGCGCTGGCCATGTCCCCTGCCATCATCACTCCCCCTTTCTCAAGCTAAGTTCTTTTTTTTTTATTTATAGATCTTCTCGTTTTGTAAAACCTAATCCTTTTAATTGTGCTTTGTAAACCTAAATCTATAATAAATTTATAAGCGTAAAAGTTAGTTTTGTTAATTGACGATTCTTGTTTTATTTAACACTAGCTGGTATACCCGTTCTTCGCACGGGCGAACTGAAAAATTAAACAACACAGATTGAAGGATAAAGAAGTTTTTAATGAGTTAATTTTACGCGAATTGCAAATTAAACAAAAAAAGCTTTTTGCATATCTCAGCTAAACAAAAAAAGAATGAAAAAAACCCCACCTTTGTTAAATTTTAAGTCTGTAGATCTAATAGCTGATAAAAAAGGATTTTTTTTTATTTATAACTCCCTGTAACACTCTTGAGGGTCGGTTTTTGAAAATACCTCCCTAAGCTGATCTCTGCTCAGCAAAAGTAACACATTGTTAAAAGTTTTGTGTAATGAACACTTAAAATAGTGTAAATAATTTATATCTGAAAGTGTAATACATTAATATTACTTTCTGTAATATTTATTTTATGTTAAAATTGTAATATTCGCAAGCAACGCCGTTTCTTAAATTATAATGGCCATTCAATTAAAAACATAGCGAAATGTTAAAGATAGAGTCAAGTTGGAAAATGTCTAGCTACTTTCATAGCTCGAGCTTTATTAGAGCTTTGTAAGACCCGCCGTGTAAGGGAGCGATGCACGTTAATACTTTATCCACCGCATTATGATTTACTGCAGTTTTTTTTCATACAATATATATATTTTTTTTATCACTACATTGAAAATTAAGGGATATACATAAACAAAATACTCCACTTTGGGAAATTTAATCCGTTAGAGCTAATAAATTAATTAAAGATATTCCAATGTAAAATTAATTATATACATCGTTCGTTCACTTAAAATAGTCAAATCGTTTTCTAAGGTCTTCATTAACATATGAAAACATAAGACACTTAAATTTTGACAAACTATTTTTGCGGGACAAAAATAATAATCTTTGCAATGCGCTGAAAACGAAATATCTGCTACAAAACTATTCGCCTTCTCCGCTAAAATACTCATCGTAAAACCCGAGCTTCTGAAATATTTTAGAAGAGTGGATTTCAAAGAATACTCCTGCTAAGTATTGGTAGAATATTCCTTCTAAGTTGGTGTGGTGTGGTAGTTAGGAGAAAGTGGTGCCAGCTCAGGTGTCATCCACGTCACTTGACCATGGTTCAAAATTACGTGGTCCGTTTCCAAAAGCCCTCGTGTAGCTGAACAGTTCGACGTTATTATTCATTCACTCCAAAAAATACAGTACAGTAGTTATAGTTATTTTTATACTTAAAAATGCAATATATGCCTATTGAATTAAAATTATAGCGTTATAATTAACTACTAACCACAAACAAATTTTGAAAATTTGTCCAAATGATGTAGTGTGAAAGAGAAAGTTTATTTACTTTAAGTACCAGAACCGATAAAAGCATTTATTTTGAAAAAAGATCAATTTCTTACTACCAAATGTGCATACTAAAATCTTTAAAAAAGTGCATTCAAATAAAGAGAGATTTATACCAACCTCTCCCTTCAAAACTTAGTTTTATTCTGAAATAAAAAAAAATTAGGGATTATGCTGATCACAGGAATTAATTAGAAGCGAGCGCCTTGCGTAGCCAAAACAAAAAGGGTTTCTTCACAAACAAAAGATAGATATATGCTGCCGTGGGCTTTTTTGCAGCGCACGCCAGAATTGCTTGCAGATGTCAGGGTTTTTTCCTTCTTACTTGACAAATATCGTTATATTTTGGACACTTCACACAATATCTTTATAAATTATAGCCTATGTGTTATTCTGATGTATAAGCTATATTACTGTAAAGTTTCATTAAAATCCATTCAGTTGTTTTTGCGTGAAAGACGGCCAAACATTCTCACAAACCTTCGCATTTATAATATATATTTAGATTGGTCATGATGCGATGTATAATTATTGAACCTGGGTTACTTAAAGGAAATAAAATAAAATAGCATCGCATCAGTTATTACGAGTTTGTTCAAACTGTATATACACTGCTTTAACCGAATCTATTTTAGCTTCCCAACGGGTATCGCAAGATTGTTTAAGAGTAATGCTTAAATGCTTTAGTAGAATTTCCCATCTTTCTAGATGCAGAAATTAAGCATTGAAATATCCAGTCTCAATTTTTATAGTACATATTACTGGAAGTGAGATCACAAACTAAAAAATTAAGAGATGATAGGCAAGGGGATTTTGTTACAAGGTTAATTTGTAGTTACACGGTGACAGTATAAATCTTATTAAAAACAAAGATCATGTCTGCAATTTTGGCTTTAAAAAGACATACCTGCCATTTATCAACAATTATGGAATATCGTTAGAAAATTTTTAATTACTTTTTCAGCATGGTTGCCAATCTCCAAATCAAAAAAGAAAGAGGGGAAATAAGTTCTGGATACCACCGAGGATATTTAGAGTTAAACCTGACACAATTGATGCCAAATGTTGAAAAATTATTATTGAAGCACCAGATTTATATTCCTCTCTTTAAAAGCATTTGTTTGTTGCTCATTGATTATATGTATTAATTAAATTTTAATTCAATTAACGTGTTTTTTCTTAAGTTTTAAACACCATACTTCACTTCAGTTAGAAATTTAAATAGCATAGAAATTTAAATAGTAAGTAGATCTATACCACACACACACCTGTCATTAAATTGGTAAATCTGCAAAAATTCAATATTAGGTAAGTAGGGGTCTACCCCAAACCGAAAAACATGGCAAGGGGTCTATGAAACAAAAAAGTTTGGAAACATCTGTTGTATAGGATCTGCGTTTACTTTTCTTACTCAATGTTTGTCATTTTGAGTATTTCCGGTGTAGCGGTCTCCCCTCACCGAAAGAGGACACTTGCTAAGGACTGTCACAGCTGTAAAACTGGTAAAAGTAATGCTAGTTCTTTTTTTTCTTTTTTAGGGTGGTGGGGGTTAAAACCGCAGTAAATTTTTACCATAGGAGAGTTATTTCTGAAAAATAAAAATCAGTGGTCAAATGTTTTTGACTCTCGGAACGCTTTGAACTATAAGATGTTTTGGGGAATTCCATTCCCCACATTGAAGAATATATCTTAAAATAATATTTAAAGTATATAGATAAACATATTTTTGATATTATATGCAAAGACAATTTTAAAACTTTATTTTATTTTTTATTAAAAAATTTCATGATGTAAATTTAATGTTATTTACTCATTGAAAATATTAGTTTTTGATCCAATTGTCACCAACGCATGTATTAAATTAAGTAACTGATATGTGCTCACAATTTTTTACACAAACTGTTGGCGTAAATGAAAAATTATGAAATTATCTGCAGTAGTATTTCATATTCTGGGTTTAATTCGTTTTTATATTTTGTTTTTGTAACCACTCGCGTTGAGAAATATTTTTCACTTACTAAATGCATTTTTGTGAAATGTTCATAGCTGTGTGAGAAATTCTGTGTATTTTGCATGAATTAGCAGTCTAAAGTTTAAAAGTTATAGCTTAAATTTAAATTTTAGCATCGAATCTGTTGATATGTTGATAAATTCTTCCATTTTCTTCATTATATGTGTTTCCCCCCCACAAACGTAAAAAAAAGGTTTCAAAACATTGTACTAACTAGTATGAAATTACTTCGTGGAACACGGGATAGCAAACAATAGCATGTACACAACCTACTAGATAAAGAAGAAAAGTTTAAAAAAAATTATTTATTATGTTACAATAAAAGTTTAAAAAGTTTTTCAAAACAAAGTTAAATTATGTGGAAATAAAATTTTTAATTTTAATGTATATCATATTTAGATAATTGTGGTTAAACTAAGTACACGAGAACGTGAATCCCTTTTGCATATACATTTGTAATATTTCTTTCCAAATTAAAAATTTTTTTTTTACTGTGACTCGTGGAACCCCAAGGTTCTGTGGAACACAGTATAAAGATCAATTCTCTCTAGATAAATGACGAAGAGAAAGAAGCTGTTTAATTTTTCCTGAATAAATTATTTTTAAAGGAAGAATAGGAGAATTTAAAGCAATGGAAAATTAAATTTCACGTTTTAATCTGCTGTATTAAATGAACAAACAGTATGAGAGATAAATTTTACTTTTATACGGCAGAACAGGAATTGGGAACCTATTTAACGCGTGCCACATGGGGCACGTGGCACAATTCTCAGTGGCACTCTGCACTACTCAACAAATGTGTCAATTTTTGAGAGGATGGAAGTTGATAAATTTGTAATGGACCTTATTTGACAAAGATCTCCAGAATTATGGACAACTACGAAATTTCGAAAAAATCGGAAAGATAACTCCTAAGATAAATGTACAGCTATTTTGTAAGTTATTGAATGTCATTGCTGAAGAGATTTAATTGTTTAAACAGAGAAAATTGCACGCACTTTGCTCTCCGCTTTTGGTTCTACTTATCTAACAAGTAAAAAAAGTAAAGTAAGTAAAAAACTTTCCTCATAAGAAAAAATATTTCGAGCCCACATAAAGGGTGTTTTTTTAGAGGTATAGAACTTTAAATTGCAATAAAACAACGATGTATTATTCGATTGACATGAATTTTTTTATTCGAAAGATAATCTTATGGCATTACATTTTAAATATGATTTCTGGAATAGGACTGCCACGGCTGGCTCGGATGTAGTCCAATCTGGACGTCCAATTTTCGATAACTTTTTCCAACATTTGTGGCCGTATATCGGCAATAACATGGCGAATGTTGTCTTCCAAATGGCCAAGCGTTTGTGGCTTATCCGCATAGACCAATGACTTTACATAGCCCCACAAAAAATAGTCTAGTTGTGTTAAATCACAAGATCTTAGAGGCCAATTTACAGGTCCAAAACGTGAAATTAGGCGGTCATCAAACGTGTCTTTCAATAAATCGATTGTGTCACGAGCTGTGTGACATGTTGCGCCGTCTTGTTGGAACCACAGCTCCTGGACATCATGATTGTTCAATTCAGGAATGAAAAGGTTAGTAATCATGGCTCTATACCGATTACCATCGACTGTAACGTTGAAATTAGGCGGTCATCAAACGTCATCGTTTTTGAAACCACAGCTCCTGGACATCATGATTGTTCAATTCAGGAATGAAAAGGTTAGTAATCATGGCTCTATACCAGACCCATCGTTTTTGAAATTCCACCAGCCCATAAAGCACCAAACAGTCAGTTTTTCCGGATGTTACGGTGTTTCGACATACACTTGTGGATTAGCTTCACTCCAAATGCGGCAGTTTTGTTTGTTGACGTAGCCATTCAACCAGAAGTGCGCTTCATCGCTAAACAAAATTCGCTTATGAAAATCGACCATTATTTTCGAAATAAAATTGCACAATTTGAAAGCGTTGTTCAGGCGTGAGTCTATTCATGATGAATCGCCAAACCAAACTGAGAATAAATCCCTTGACAGCTGTTAAATCGGTCGCCATCTTGGAAAGTAACGCCAACTTAAACTTCTATACCTGAAAAAAAAACATTCTGTAGAAAATCAACAAAGAGTTGTCTCAATTTTCTTCTTAGACAAAGTCTTATCTCTGTGAAATATAATTAAATATTTTTCAAACACAAATAATAATTTCATTATATTACTTTTAATTATGAACATCAGTATCAATAGTATCACGTGTATTTCAAAAATATTCAGACAAATTTTAAATGAAGAAAGTACAAACAAAAGAATAAATATTACAGACTTTTTCCCCGTCGTTTTCTCAGTACAAATTCTGAAATATATCAACGTTGTTAAAAGCGTTGTATAATAATAGACATGATATATTTCATGCTGCATATACATATAGATTAAAAAACAAGTTTTGAACCTCATATAATTATTGATTTTAGTATAACAATAACACAAATTTAATATTTATACCGTTAGATAACCGTAAGAATATTTAATTTTTACGTATATTTGGTAATAAAATAATAGTTTCATTATTATGTATAATGTATTATGCATAATACATGACTCGACAGGACTACAATTCTCGACTATTACATCACCTCTGCTGGTTACAGAACTTTGACTTAAACTTACACGTTTAAAATTTTTTTAATTTGTGCTAGATTTATACAGTTTTTTCCCCGAATCTAAGCCGCCATCGATTCTAAGCTGCACACCAAATTCTCAACAAGTTTTTGTGAAAAATGAAAAATAGTGTAACAGGGTTTATCTATATCAAATTTTATGAAATTAAAATAAATTTAAAATGAGAACTAATAAGAAGTGAATAATTATTTATTTTATCAGTATTATAAACTTTAAATTACATACATGCCCCCGTACTTCCTCTAAATACTCCAACCAACAAATTTCTCTCCCTTCGACTCGAAGCCGCACCCGATTTTCAGTAGCATTAACATTGGAAAAAAAGTGCAGCTGTGACTCGAGTCAATACGGTAATTCCTCTGCTATAATTAAGCATTCACTAATAAAATCTTTTTTAGTAAATGATTTCGATCTGTGTTTGCGATTAAAAGTGATATTATATAACTAGTTTTTCTGCAGTTGTATTGTCTTCAACAAATTTAGGTGGCTGTAGTAGCCTGGCGGTCAAGGTAACGAACTCGAGCCATGAGTTCGAGCCTTGCACCACAAAGCCTATGCATATTAAATATGTCGAGGCTCAAACGTCCTCCAAATGGTGTCGTTTGGAAGTTAGGACAGGGGGTGCCAGCTCAGGTGTCGACCTCGTCACTTGATCATGGTCTGTCGCCTAACTCCTTCGAGTAGCTGAACAGTGCAACGTTTTATTCACTCTTGCTCCCTCACTCAACAAATTTAGTGAATATATTTTTTTCATTTAATGAATATATTTTTTTCATTTTTTAACAGTTGATTTTAATTCCGACAACTCGTCTTCACAAAGTTTTGCAACACATTAGTCATAGTTCGTTTTTGGTTTTTTGTCATAATGCTTTTGAAATCACATTCCTTAGCAACTTAATTACAGTTTTTACCTGTCAGGCACAATATTTTATTCTTGCTTTGGGCATAAAAATATAATATTGCAATTCCCATTTTTCTTGAAAATTACGATGTTCATCCTCAGTTCATGTTTTCTTTCTCTGTTCTGGAAATTTAATTATGTTTTTATTAAATTAATTTTTAGTTTAATATGAATATATATAAAATCCAAAACCTACTTTCATTCACAAACTATTGAGTAAAGACTACACTTTGTCCTGTCAACTTATGGTTTTTTAAATTTTAAAAAAATAAAACTTCAACTGCTTCTTTGACGTCACGCTTTTCGTCTCTCATTGCAGGCCGCGGTAGCCGAGTGGTATGGGTATCGGATCGTGGCTGGCTTTTTCACGAGTTCGAGCTCAGTACCACTAAGGACCCGCCGTGTAGGGCAGCGATGCACGCTAAATCTATCGAGAGCTGAAACGTCCTCCTGTTGGTGTGGTGTGGTAGTTAGGAGAGGGGGTGCCAGCTCAGGTGTCGTCCACGTCACTTGACCATGGTTCAAAATTGCGTGGTCCGTCGCCAAAAGCCCTCGTGTAGCTGAACAGTGCGACGTTAATATTCCCTCACTCACCTCGTCTCTCATCGATTGGAGATTCAAAGAGTAGAGGATGGGGATGCTACCTCAGGTGTCGTCCTCGTCACTTGACCATGGTTCATAATTACGAGGTCGGTCGCCAAAAGCCCTCGATTAACGAAAAAGTGCGACAAAAATATTCACTAACTCAACCCTTATTAAAAGTTGTATTTTTATGTTATTAATAATTGTGCAAAATTTGTAATAATTGTGCGCTCATTTAAAGAGATATTTAAGTAACATCGTAACTCTTATATAAATTAATTCAAGTGATTGGAATTAAAAAATATGAGGTGATCGAAGCTGATTTTTTGGGATAACAATAAATAAATAAAATTGTTTTGCTCCCCCAAAAATAGTTTTTCTAACAGGTAAAAGAAACCTTTGGATAAGCTAGAAAGCACCAGTTTCTTTGCATAACTTCAACCAGTGTTTGTTAAAATAAGGGTCGCGTGACTTACATCTGGTGTCGCTAGAAAATTTAGGATTTTTGATACACTTTTTGCATAAAATAACTTGTTCGCAGAGACGCACATAAGGGACTTCGGGTCCAATTATGTCGCCTAAATGGGATGTACACAATGGAGCCAATTTCTTCTTTCTTGACTGCTGTCAGATTACAATTATTTAAGAAATGAGATAAAATTAGAACAAAGCACAACATTTTAAAGAGTGTCAATTTTGAAATCGAGAGGAATGACATTTTTTAAAGAAGGAAGCATTTTCTTTTTATGAAGGAACTCAAAAAAGTTCGAAAGAAAAGATTATATATTTTGAGGTTTTCAGCTAGTAATTTCTTTAAATCATTAAAAATAAGCACTAAGAGACCACTTTAAAAATAGCAATTAGACGCATGTATAACACTCTAAAACAAAGATATAAATTTGGATAATAAAGACGTATGCAACATTATCTAAAAGCATAGCAAATTGAGAACTGCTACTTGGGGTTAGAATCACTTTTGTGTCTTGTAAACCTTCTCCTTTTGCGTATTTTACTGAAGCGAATCACAATTACGGCATAGCGTAATTAAAGAACGTCACAATCATTGTGAAATAAAAAAAATCAAGAAAATTTATTACTTTATGATAATTCCTTGCAGTTAAAATCTAATCCAAATGGAACCGAACATAATATTAATTAACTTATATTGACATATTTTCACTTCATGATTATCAATGTTTGGTTTTAATATCTGTAATATTGTTACAGCTATATATCTATGTATCTATCTATCTATCTATCTATCTATATATATATAAGACGCATTTGTTGTCTGTTTGTCTGTTCCCTTATAACTAAAGATCCAGACAACCAAATAACGAGAAATTTGGTGCACGTATACAAAATTACATGGGGAAGGTTCTTAAACAGGTTTCGCGTTCGTAATTCTTTCTAAATTTTTAAAAATTTAATTTTTAAGTGATCTTCCAATGTTATGACGTCATATGATGTCACGTTTCTCGCTAAGTGGAAAATTTATGCTTTACACGCAGTTTTTCAAGATTATTACATATTTTTGCTATAGCTATATTTATCAGTTGGAATATTTATTCAATTTTTCTATTCTATGATATTTAATTAGGGTTATTTTTCGAATAAATCATTTTTTAAGGATTATTCTTTCAACAACCAAAATTTTGTTTTGTTGTTTTGGCAACATTTAGGTATTATCGCGGGATGTTTATGTGTGTGATTTTGCTTATAAATTACAACTTATTTATTTATTTCTTTAGTATGCGAAGATTATAATTTTGACAAACTAAAACTTCTCATTGATAAGGGTTATATTTCAGTTTGGTTCAAGTGCAGTATAGGGGGACCACTTTGGATTTGGCGATTTTTCTTCGGATTTTTCGATTTTTATCTAAATGTCATGGTGAGATATCGAATTCATTCTAAAATAAATAATACCGAAAAAAGTACCTTGGCGACCACTTTTAGTAACCAAAATAATGGACTGCGCCAAGTAGCCCCCTATACTACACTTGATCGAATAATATGGTTCTTTGCAATTTCATGTGTCTTTATTTTAACCTTTAAGGGTATACTATTGGCTACAGTGCATAAAATTGCCATGTAGAAAATCAAACTTGGGTAATCATACTGCCCAAGCAAAAACAGTGTTGGTAGTAATTACATATCAAACTGGAATAGGCATCAGAGAATGATCAAAACAGACAAATGGCTTAAATACCTGTTGAGGAAGCAGGTAGTCGTAGGATAATTTATTTTTCGAACTTATGTACTATCCTAACAATCGCCAACGTTCAAAATAACTTGCCAAGTTGGCAACACCGATTTCGCATGTCATATATATGCTGAATTGTGAGTCATGTGCTTCGTTTCATATAATATCGCCAATAGGTTGCGGTTATATGTAAATACCTTATTTTTTCAAATTATGCTTTTGCATTGATAGAGTTAGTTCAGTTCTTTTTATGTCAGTTTACGTTAGTATTGTACTTCATTTTTCAATTTATTTTTATGCTCGGGATATATATACTTTGGATAATTTTTTATTTAGTACTTACGTGTGTGTGTGTGTATTATTGCACAATCGCCAACGTGCAAGACAACTCGCCACTTTGGCAATCCCAACTTTGTATGCGTTGAATTGGCAATCATGTGCTTCATTTTGTATAATGTCACCAATAGGTTGCGGTAATACATAAGTACCTTTAATTCTGTACATTACTATTACATTAGACTGGCCACAACACCAATTTGGCTGGATTTCAAAATCATGCCAAAAATGAGTAACCTACCAATATGAAATTAATATTATGAGTATTATCTTAGCCTGTTTTATGTTTCCCTCCACTAATCCTTAATTAATTCAATACATAATTTTTGTTTTTTTATATTTTAGTACTTACATTTATTTTTGGCGATTATGTACTGCAAATATTTTTTTACACATTGCGATGTCTTTGGCAAAATTAATCAGTGGTATTTTCCTTAAATATGTTTTTTATCTGTTTTTGACAATTTTTAAAATTTGGTTTGATGTCTGTCTGAAAGGCAAATAGCAAAATAAATATTTTACAGCATATATATTGTGTTTGTACGAAAATGTTTGTACTGATTTAATCAAAATATTGAGCCTTCTTTTATATTTGATATCTTTTTAAGATTTAATTTTATGTTATAACTAGCTATACCTAGCTAAATGTTGCTGTGGCTCAGTCAGCTTTAAAAGACTGGTACACCATAAAATATGCCATGAAGCTTACAAAAGTAATAATACACAAGAATTCAAACAAATCTATATCTATATCTATATATACATATAAGACGCATTTGTTGTCTGTCTGTTTCCTTATAACTCAAGATCCAGACAACTAAATAACGTGAAATTTGGTACACATTCACAAAATTAGGTGGGGAAGGTTCTTAAACAGGTTTCGTTCCATCCCAACCTCACTCTGGCCTCCTCCAGCAAAAAGAGTGCTCCATGTGCATGTTCTGAGCCATGGGTTCATTTTAGAGAAAACTTTACTAAACAAAAGCGGAAAGTAATTTGCAATACTGCTTTGTTATATTTACTTTACTGCAAGCAAATACTGCAACACAAATATCATATTACTTACTACATTCCATTCCTTCATTCATGGGAATGCATTGTAATTTTTTGCTACAGTCATGCCTATGAGAAAAAGGGAGAGAGTATAGACTTGCAGACACCATGCTTTTCTCATGGGCAGTTGTATGTGGCCTGCTCTAGAGTGGGCAGAGAGGAAAATCTTTTTGTACACACTCCAAATGGAACTGCCAAAAATGTTGTCTATCACATTGCTTTAAGATAAATGTACCCTTTTATTGCATGCAAATAAACAGTTTTGTAAGCTTCTACAGAAAACCTTATTTTAAACCCGGGTACTTGCAACTAATATATATATATATATATATATATATATATATATATATATATATATATATATATATATATATTATAAGGCTGTTAAAGCTTGTAAGGATAAAAATATTATTTAATGTAGATAACATTCTCAATTTCGTATTTAAAGCAATAACTTGAATAACAATTGAACTCTGAATAATTTAGATATAGAAAATTTTAATCTGAAAGGGTTAAAAAAACTTTTTCACATAAGGTTTCAGGTATATATTATTATAGAAAAACAATTTTATGAACAAATTAGAAAAATAACGAGGAAAAAAAAGTAATCAGCAGCTCTGTCATTAATAAAAAAATAAATTTTATTATTCTGAAGTTCAGAATAATATTAAATAAAACAATTTTTTAATTTTTGGTGTTACTAAAATTTATATAGTAATATAATGGAGTGTATAAATCCATTGTACGCTATTATTTTTTATTATTGAAATACTATGAAGAGCCAATTTCATAAGAAATCAAGAAAAAATTCTTCCTTGTACTATATATCACCTTTTATATTGAAAATTATTTTTATTTCAAATATAAAAAAATTTCCTTACTACTATCATAAAACAACACGCATAGTTTTTGCAATACGAAATATTAAGCGATCTTTATAGTCATAACATTCCAGTAATTCAAAATCCTAGGTCAAAGCTCGAAAGAGCAACCCAATCTGGTCATCTCCCCCACCCAATGACTATTTTTAGAAAGTAACGGGGAGTAAGATAGAACCCGTATGCATTGACGTAGTCTCAAGACGTAATCCAGGGTTACCTTATATTCTTTTTACTTTGCGATACCCCCCATTTTTCATGTAAAAAAACAGAATCAACGTTTTTGAAGTGATTAAAGTCATTACTTGTGTAGAAAAATATTCTTTTTCATAAAATATAGTATTATTAATGTGTATTTAATCAGCTTATGACGTAATTTTCTTCTAAAACAAAGTTATTTTAAGTTTGTGCTTAGAATGCATACACGTAGAGACATCTGCAGCGATTATATTAAAGCTTGCCAAACATGGCGTCAGAAAATTCTAGAAGAAAGGATATATATATTTTTCGCAATTTTAAAATTTTCTAGAAAATAAATGACATTTCTACATTTCCTGGTGAATTTGCAGCGACCTTACAACAAAACGACTCCAAAACTGAACTGAATTGATCTGTTATTCTTGTAGCGTGCCTGGTTCACCATGTGTTGTAGTTTTTGGAAGCTTACCTCTTAATTGCTCATTTAATCTTTTATCTTTAAAGTTAATTAATGTTTATTGTTATTTAATTCAACCGTGTTGTAGTGAAGAATGTCTAACCACGCAACGCGGCAGTGGTGACCCCTTTTGGACTTACAAACACGGAAGCTATTCTGTTCTACTGGCGAATGCAATACAAATTCTTCTACTACGGATGATCAGTACGTAGCGAAAAAGATTTTTTTCTCCTTCTTCTCAAGGCCACTTGAAGCATCTGCTCGGAGATTCGTTTCGCTTTCTGCTTATTCAACAATATGACTAGTGAAACCGTTGAAGTCGCTCGTATTGCGTTGCGGCTGCCACCATTTTGGAAATCGAACGTTCGTCTATGGATTGCGCAATGCGACCATGCATTCACATTCAGTGGTATCTCCAGTGATGATACTAAGTATTCTGCTTTGGTTGCGAACCTGGATGCTGAAACTCTCTCCTACGTGTCGGACATTGTGTTAAGTCCTCCGAACAGTGACAAATATCACACTCTCTCGCAGCGGCTCATCACCCAATTTAGCGACTCGGAGACTCAAAAAATTAAGAAACTGCTTACTGACCTTCAGCTAGGAGATGAGAAGCCCAGCCACCTGTTGCGAAAAATAAAAGAGCTGTCTAATGGCCAGCTCCAGGATGACTTTCTGCAAAGTTTGTGGCTTCAAAGAATGCCACCATATATCCAGACTGTTTTGTCTGCATCCTCAGAGCCTTTGGATAAACTGGTTATCATCGCTGATAAGGTTTCTGAGGTTGTTGGTGCGTCCTCAACTATCTGTGCTGCCACAACTGTTCCTCCACCATCCCAGTCATCTTCATGCAGTGCTCAGCCAACCATGGACTCTCTCGCCAGGCAGATCCAAGAGCTGTCTCTACAAGTTGCTGAACTGACAAGAGAGCGCAATTCCTCTCGCCCCCAACGATATAGTTCTGACCACCGGAGATCACATTCACGCTCTAGGAGTGTCAATAGAGGAAGTGGCATCTGCTACTATCATCGCCGTTATAAAGAGCAGGCCCGCAAGTGTGTTTCACCTTGTGCATTTGTGCAAAAAAACGAGTAAGCTCTGTCATAGCTGGAATGGCAGAGCCCTCGCAACATACCAGCCGGTTATTTTTATTAGACCGCAAGTCTGGCCAGAAATTCCTCATAGACTCTGGAAGTGAAATCTGTGTCATCCCACCTTCTCCAACTATGAATAAATCACCTCAGTCTAACTTCTCCTCATTTGCTGCTAATAATACCAAAATTCCAGCCTATGGTATGGTCCGTAAAGAACTGAACCTGGGTCTGAGACGACCTTTTATCTGGACATTCATAATTGCTGATGTATCATCTCCTATAATTGGTGCTGATTTTCTAAAGCACTTCAACCTTTTAATCAACCTTAAGAAAAAAGGTTGGTGGATGTGGAAACTTCTCTTTTCACTCCTTGTGTTTTTTCAAATATTGTACAGCCCTCAATCCTCACTGTAGATGCAAACATTAGTTTTAAAAACATCTTATCGGAATATCCAGACCTCAGCAACCCTTCTTTAATTTCCAAATCAGCATCACATGGCACAGTCCACCATATTATTACTACTGGCCCACCAGTCACTGCCAGGCCTAGAAGGCTGCACCCTAAACTGTATGATGCAGTGAAGGTAGAATTTGAATTTCTTCTTGCTCAAGGCATTATTAGATCTTCCAAAAGTCCCTGGAGTTCTCCTCTTCATGTTGTGCCCAAATCTGACTCTACAGTTAGACCTGTTGGGGATTACAGGCAGCTGAATTCTGTTACTGAGTTCGACAGCTACCCCATGCCTTATTTGAATGACTTTGCTCATGCACTACATGGCAAGAGGATATTTTCCAAAATAGACATTTTTAAGGCATTCCACCAAATCCCTATAGCTGAGTGTGATATTCCTAAGACAGCTGTAACAACTCCATGGGGTCTTTACGAATATACCCATTTGTGTTTTGGCCTTGTGAATGCACCACAAACCTTTATGATTCATGCATGAAGTACTAAGAGGACTTCCTTTTTGTTTTGTCTACTTAGATGATATTTTGTGTTACTCAGAAAATACTGAGGAGCATCGTTCTCACTTAAGAACTATATTCCAAAGACTGAGCTCATATGGTTTAAAACTAAATATCTCTAAATGTGTATTTGGTGTGACTGAACTCATTTTCCTTGGCCACCTTATCACTCCTGATGGCATTAAGCCATTGCCTGACAAAGTTCAAGCAGTTCTTGATTACAAACAACCAGAGACTGTTGGCTCTCTGAGAAAATTTTTAGGACTGTTAAATATTTATAGACGTTTCTTGCCCAAATCAGCTGAACAACAGTATCTTTTAAGTGAATTTTTAAAAGGTTCTAAAGGTAAGAAGGACTCAAAGCCTTTAAACTGGTCTTCTGAGGCAATTACAGCATTTCAGAGGTGTAAACAAGCTCTTGCTGATGCTGCACTTCTTGCTCATCCTTCACCTTCTGCCCCGCTTGCTCTTCATGTGGACGCCTCTGATTATGCCATAGGAGGTGCACTTCACCAAGTTGTGGACTCTGAGCTACAGCCATTGGCTTTCTTTTCCAGAAAACTTACTTCATCTGAAAAGTCTTACAGTGCCTACGACCGTGAACTCCTTGCTATCTACTCGGCTATCCGACACTTTCGGTATATGCTGGAAGCTAGAGATTTCACAGTGTTTACTGACCACAAGCCCCTCACTTATGCTTTTAGGCAAAAAAGTGACAAGTGTTCTCCACGGCAGATCCGTCAGCTAGATTTCATCTCTCAGTTCACCACAAATATTGTACACATTCCAGGATCTGACAATATTGCTGCTGATGTTCTCTCTCGTGTTTCTGCAATCACCTTCCCAAGTCAAATTGACTATGACTGTATTGCTGAGACACAACAGACTGATCAGGAGCTTCACACCCTAATAGCATCTGGAACTTCCTTGGAACTCAAAAAGGTAACTTTTCCCAATTCGTCTACTGAAATTATGTGTGATCTATCAACGGGCACAGCCAGACCCTACATCCCAAAACAGCATCGCCAAGATGTTTTCTCTGCTATGCATAATTTATCCCATTCTGGCATACGTCGATCAGTGCATTTGATGAAGCAGCGTTTTGTTTGGCCATCAATCTCATCAGATGTAGCTAAGTGGGCAAGACACTGCCTAGCTTGCCAAAAATCCAAAATTCATCGTCATACTAGATCACCTCTTTCATCATTTCAAGAACCTTCCCAACGTTTTGATCATGTTCATCTGGATCTCATTGGACCTCTACCTCCATCAAATGGCTACACCTATTGCCTGACAATGATTGACCGTTTGTCGAAATGGCCAGAGGTCCAACCTCTCAAAGACATAACTGCTGAGACTGTGGCTGAGGCCTTCTTTTCCTCTTGGGTGTCTCGCTTTGGAATTCCTGCAATTCTCACAACCGACAGGGGCAGGCAGTTTGAGTCCTCGCTCTTCAAAGCTCTTAGCAAACTACTTGGTGTTCAGAAGTGTCGTACAACTGGATAACACCCTCAAGCTAATGGGATGATCGAAGAATTGCACCGCCCATTGAAAAGTGCAATCAAGTGCCATGCTACTAAGTGTTGGACAGAAGTACTCCCTATCATCTTACTTGGTCTACGAGCTTCTCTTAAAGAAGATATTCTGTGTACCCCAGATGAATTAGTTTTGGGGACCACTATTCGACTGCCAGGGGAGATGTTTGACTCTTCCAAGCCAGATGATGATGTTGTGAATTTTGTTTCGAAACTTAAGTCTCACATGCAATCACTTCACCCTAAACCACCAAAACACCATGGCAAACGTCCAGTTTTTATCCATCCAGGACTGTTGGAAGCAACACATGTTTTTCTTCGTCGAGACATGTTACGTCGTCCACTTCAACAACCCTATGATGGCCCTTTCAAAGTCTTACAAAGGAAGGATAAAGTGTTTTTTCTTGACATCAATGGTAAACGGGTATCTGTATCTATTGATAGATGCAAACCTGCCTTCTTTCTTAACACTGAGGACTTGCAACTACCTCAAACCAAGAATGAAACACCTGCTACTGTGGAACCTAATGTAACAGCTTCAACGCCTACCCAGCCATCTACACGTTCTGGTCGCAAAGTTCATCTTCCAACTAGGTATCGTTGACACTGGAAGGGGAGTATGCAGCGACCTTACAGCTCAACAAAACGACTCCAAAACTGAACTGAATTGATCTGTTATTCTTGTAGCGTGCCTGGTTCACCATGTGTTGTAGTTTTTGGAAGCTTAACTCTTAATTGCTCATTTAATTTTTTATCTTTAAAGTTAATAAATGTTTATTGTTATTTAATTCAACCGTGTTGCAGTGAAGAATGTCTAACCACGCAACGCGGCAAATTTATATGAGTAATTTACGTTCTCAGCAAAAGTTTTACACCGATATAATGTGCTTCCATTGTGCTAAAGTGTTATTACGTTTTCAGTACATGTGGAAGTCCCCCTTAAGACAAACTTTTTAGCTTCTTGGCAACGCCACGCGTTTAAATGTTTAACGTAAAATAGCATTTGTGTAATTGTGTTGTCCCTTTTTTGTTAACGGTTAGAATAAACAGTTTTTTGTTAACTCTTAGTCTTTACTGGTAATGAAATAAACCTCTCTCTATTACCCATAATCATTACATATATATATACACACATTTGAAAGCCTATACTTTTACTCGAACCATTTTTTTATTTTGTAATAATTACTATGAAAGTTAAGCATTATAATTCATTATTCGTAATAATGTTTGAAAATATTTTTCTTTATTATCATGCAAAATTGTTTGAGATTCATTATTACTTTTTAAACTATTCAAAAGTGAAACTTAAGATTTATTGTTCTCAAAAGTACAAATGAAATTTTAAAAAAATAGTTCTGTTAACACATATATATATAAAAGATGATTTTCTATCTCTCTCTTCTCAGTTCTCTTTCTGTACTTTGTTACTTCATTTATAAAGTTACATTTTTTTGTACAGAGAGAGAGATTGGCTGAGGGGATCTCTTTTGTAAATATTTCAAGATAACCCCTTCAGAATTATTCCTGAAATTTTTTAATAAAACAAAAAAACGTTTTTTAAATAATTTTACATTTATCTAATGCTATAAATTAAAGTGAAAATCGTTTAACACGAAACTGAGGAGGACTGAAATACTTTTTTCGTGTTAAAGGATATTGCAAAAAATAAATAAACGAAACGAATATTCAACAAAATTAAGTTTATTAAAGTACACTTTCTTTAAATAGATGTATACATATGTATGTATTTAATAAAGATCAATGAAAAAACAAACACTGCTTTATGAAATTTAACACAAATTTTTCAAGTTTTTTGAAAAACAAAACATTTATTGAGCTTTTGGAAAATATGGTTTTAAGTTTTGGAATATTTTTCTTTGCATTATCTTCCTTAGCATCAAGTTGTCAACAGAGGGCTCAATTGTTCCCCTTTGTTATTCATTTCATCATTGTAATGTGCATCTAAATAACTGTGTATACTTTTCATGATTTCGAATGGCGAGGGGACAAGAGCTGCTTTAATCGATTCATTTTCGACGTCGGAATCTGCGTCAATGATATTTTTTGAGCTTTGAACACATTTCAAAATGTTTTTGCCTGCCATAATTAGGGTTTTGCATACATTATCATCGTTTACAGCAGGGGTGTCCAACACGCGGCCTGCACGCCGCATGTGGCCCGCCAGTACGTAAGTTGCGGCCCGCCGACACTTTAAAATTTTTTTAAAATATCAGGTTTTTAAAGTTTTTTCATTTTTAAATTTATTTAAGGGGAAATTTATATATATATATATATAAATCTACAATGTATTTGCCTGTTAACTGTTCTTGTTTTAAAATAAATCCTTTTTGATAATAGAAACGTCCTTTAGATTAAAATACAGAGTGTTTTTTTTCCAGGCATAGAAGTTTAAGTTGGCGTTACTTTCCAAGATGGCGACCGATTTAACAGCTGTCAAGTGATTTATTCTCAGTTTGGTTTGGCAATTCGTCATGAATAGACTCACGCCTGAACAACGCTTTCAAATTGTGCAATTTTATTTCGAAAATAATGGTCGATTTTCATAAGCGAATTTTGTTTAGCGATGAAGCACACTTCTGGTTGAATGGCTACGTCAACAAACAAAACTGCCGCATTTGGAGTGAAGCTAATCCACAAGTGTATGTCGAAACACCGTTACATCCAGAAAAAATGACTGTTTGGTGCGCTTTATGGGCTGGTGGAATCCTTCTTCAAAAACGATGAAGGCCACAACGTTACAGTCAATGGTGATCGGTATAGAGCCATGATTACTAACTTTTTCATTCCTGAATTGAACAATCATGATGTCCAGGAGCTGTGGTTCCAACAAGACGGCGCAACATGTCACACAGCTCGTGCCACAATCGATTTATTGAAAGACACGTTTGGTGACGGCCTAATTTCACGTTTTGGACCTGTGAATGGGCCTCCAAGATCTTGTGATTTAACACCGCTAGACTATTTTTTGTGGGGCTATGTAAAGTCATTGGTCTATGCGGATAAGCCACAAACGCTTGACACATTTGGAAGACAACATTCGCCGTGTTATTGCCGATATACGGCCACAAATGTTGGAAAAAGTCATCGAAAATTGGACGTCCAGATTGGACTACATCCGAGCCAGCCGTGGCAGTCCTATGCCAGAAATCATATTTAAAATGTAATGCCACAATATTATCTTTCGAATAAAAAAAATTCATGTCAATCGAATAATACATCGTTGTTTTATTGCAATTTAAAGTTCTATACCTCTCAAAAAAACACCCTTTAGATTTGTATTTTATCAAACAATTACGTTTGATTTTACTATAATAAATTACTTTTTTAATAAATTCCGAATTGCATTATGAATGAATTACTATGGATGGTACATAATTCTCTGTGTGTGCGACTTTCATTTCTCCTCCTCCTTTTCTTTTTGGAGTGCCCAAAAAGCAAGAGGAAGTCAGAGATGTTTTCTAAAGTTTAAAAAAAATATTTAGGACGGTTAAGATAAAAGGCAATGTATACTTAATCGTTTGAGAATGACAGCACAATCAAATTTCAACACTGAGCAACGAAAATCAATTCAAAAGGAACTCCATAATTTTCAAGAAAATGACCTCTGTAATATTTAAAACATTATTTGATCATTTTATTCTTGTATTATATAAACATTATTATATTATCTATGTCTGTATACATGAAAAATAATGAAAAAATAATAATAATTCATTTTGTTTTAAATTTTCACTCCAATAAATGATTTTTGGCTCTAAATCTGATATAAATGTAAATATTTTTATGTGCGGCCCGCGAGATTATAATGTTTTTCCGAAGTGGCCCTCAAGGTCATTTGGATTGGACACCCCTGGTTTACAGCAACAAATTCTTCCCAAGATGAACCTACGTTGCTGGCGTTTTCCGTAAATTTTGTTCATTCCCGAAAGGGAAATCTTTTCGTGTTAAGCGATTTTCGTTCCGTGCTAAGAGAAAAAAATGCATGAAAATACATAGTAGTTAGGTGTGATCATTGTATTATTTTGTGTAAACCGATATTTCGACTTAAGCCTTTTCGTGTTAAACGTATTTCACAGTAATATTATATACTGAGGGAAAATAACAAAATTATAAACAATAAAATAACAAATTCGTATTATTTGCTGTGGAATAGTAACAAAATTTTGCTAAACTTTTGAGATATATTTTGTGTTTTAAAATATAAATTTATTACTCCGTTAAACTGATCGTGTTAGCTGTAGCCAAAACTACCTCAGTGAATAGCGCTAGATGGAGTCACCATTGAATTTGTAAATTTTGTATGAACTAGGTCTATTACAGAAGTTATATTCATCTCCAAGTCTTACAAAATACATAGTTAGTGGCGTCATCTATTAAATAAAATCTATGTTAATTTCTTTTTTACAGTACACTTAGTCTGAAAATATGGCTGAGAAAGATTTCGTGAAAAAAAAGTTTTTAATACTTTTCTTGCATTTTTATTTATTTGTCTCGCGTATTACTTATTTCACAACACCATATTCTCTATTGTTTATGAGCTTTTTAAAAAAAACTGAAGATAATTTTCTTTGAAATTTAAATTAGTAGATGCGAGAAATGCATAGCATTATTTATCAAGTTAAAAAAAACATGCCATAAAAAAAACGATGCTGTCATGGCTGAATTTAGCAAGAAATCAAAACGTGACTTAGAACCATGTATTTAAGGCTGTTTTTGGTTAATGTTAAAGAATAGGACCTTAATTTGTTACATTTCTTCAGATATAAAAGAAATGAAAAGTTAATATGATATTCTGGCTTCACTATCCTTTAGAGAGAAGTATTTTTTTATCGTACTTCCCATTTTAAACTAAGTTGATTCATTTTTTCTGGTATAAAATGTGTTTCGCATTTTTTATCCTGTACCATAATATTATATGGGCTTTGCCTTCACGTATTAAAACAAAAAAGGACACTATATTGTTGGCAGAGGTACGAGTTATAATATTGCAAATTTCCATGGAAATTGGGTCATTTTTCTGTCTGAAAAAGGGGTTCGTGTTTAGTTAGAGCTCTCGTACTTTTACCGAAGACAGCCTTAATTTTTTGTTTGCTTAGTTTTACCAAAACCAGGAAGAATCAATTATAATCAGAAGAAATTTTTATAATTTTCTTGACAAACTTAGGAAATACATTACATTAAAATGGAATCATACGAAGTCATATTTTAATAAGCAATATATATATATATATATATATTAGGGAACGATAGAATATTGACTTCAACTTAGAATTATTTCATGCACAGGGTGACCCACAAATAGCGCCCAAGCTCTGAACAGCCAGATTCCTCGTAGATTCAGGAGTAATAAAAATTTCCCGAAGAATTGTATCTGTACAATCCCTAGCTTACGAGAAAATAAGGGTTAATGATCAGGGACGTCTTAAGACATGGGGCAACTGGGACCGGACCCAGGACCTCACCTTCCGGGGGCTCGTTTCGCTCGTGACTCTGTCTTAATAAGATCATGATCCAGATAATTTTAATGGTCATACAGTATTCCCGTACATATTCTTCACAATCATTCAACTCATTTAGTTGAAATGTGACCAACGGTCGAACCGGTTTGTGCCTAGATTTTTGAGACAGTGAGTCGTGCACATTTATTTGTTTCAAATTACTATTTGAACGAGTATTTTACAATGCATTCTATATACTGTCTACCTTCAAAGATAGGTAGGCCCTACTTTTGCATGGAGGTTCAGGGCCTCAAAACATCTTAAGATTTCTATGGCCCAGGGCCTCAAAGAGTCTTAGAAGTCCCCGTAAATGATGTATGATGGTTCATAATGGGGCTTCAGGACATTTCTGTGCTCCTGTACGGGATTGGCTAGAAAAAACATATCCCGACGACTGCTGGCATATCACGTAGGGGGCGGCTCTATAGCTACCATGTGACCACCAGATCTCATAAAATTAAATTTTTATTTATTTTTTGCTGTATGGGGCCATCTTAAGGAATTGGTGTATCGAGACTCGGTGACTACACAAAGGGACTTTGTTGCTCGCCTGCATGCTTTTTGTACTTTGGTGGACAACGCGCTTCTACGATGTATGCTCTTATCCATTTCCAGGCGCGCTCAAGCCTACCCCGATATACACAGCGGACACTTTGAATATTTACTTTTATAAATACTTGAAGATACTGCTGGTGAGAGATATGTCCAATAAAGAGTCTTTTCCGACTGTGACGTCATCCTTTGTTTTTCATATTTTTCTTGTAAACTGTGGATTGTGAACAGATACAGTTCTTTGGGCCGGTGGCGTAACGTACACCCTCTCAACCCCCACAGGAGGGACTACCCAGGGACTCTAGGGGGCCCCAAAGCTTGACTGATGCAAAGTAAGTATTCGGGCTTGGGGCCCAAAACCTGAGTTTGCAGCGGGACCCTAATATCCTCCGTTACGCCACTCTGCTTTAGGCATTTTTTTATGTACTTCCAACAAGGAATCTAGCTGTGCAGAGTTTGGGCGCTATTTTTGGGACACCCTGTAGATTTTGATAGCATTCAAGTATTTAAATATTCGAAATTAAATCACTAAAACTTATTTCTGATTAATATTCTGCCTGAAATTTCTTAAATTAGAATTTTCTGATTTATTCATTGTCTTTTTATTTGTACGGTTTTAAATTTTAACAAGTCTGAGAAGAGATGCATTTTAATAGTTTACAGGTAGCTAAATTAAACGCCAGAAACTTAAATTAATTTCCGTACAATCCGGCGTATAATGCGCACCTATACTTTCAAGCTGCATTTTTTAGTTTTGATGTATATTCGCCGTATAATGTGCACCCCCTTTTTTACATAGAAATCTGCAATGTACGTATGCAGTGCTCTTATGTTTTTAAGTCATTTACTCGAGATGTTATGACACTCTTTTGAAAAACTGGTGTAGAATTGCAACTCTTCAAGTTCACAAAGAATGTCAAAACTTTAAAATAAACAGTATTTCGATGTATGTAAAAGTCTAATTTTCTTTATGCTCATCTCCTTTTTAAAAAATTTTTTAAGCTATCTTTTTTATACCTGGCGTATACCGCGCACCCGTAAATTTCGACCTTATTTTTGGAATTAAAAGAGAGCGTTAGACGCCAGATTTTAGGGTATTTTCTTTTATTTTATCATTGCCACTTTATTATCAATGGGTAATAGTTACTATAACGGCAATTGTAATTTTAAAAAATAAAAATTCAGATGTAACAAATATTTGAAAAGCTTTTTGAGTAAGTCTTCAAAGTAAGATATAACTTAAGTTTTAACTATGTTTTTTGGAGAGACTGGGAAAAAAACTAGAGGGGAAAAGTATTAAAAAAGTTTAATAGACACATGCCCTCCAGATTTTTTTAAAAAAATATTAATTAAGTCTACATCTTGTACTTCTTTTTTTTAAAAAAAATTTCCAAGAATTTGAGATATATACTAGCTGATTTTCCCAGCATTTCGATAAGTTTACAATGTATGACATTTATAAGAGTGAAACGAACAATAACTAAATGTTTTGAAGTGTAGTTAAAATATTGTTTCACAAGTTGACATTTCTTTGAAATACTCTGTAACTAAGTTAATTAAAAAAATCTATATTGTGTTATTTTCTATTAATACAATGAGGCTAATATGATAATTTTCACAAATAAACCTAGATTTTGTCGCAAATTTTAGCTATCGAGATTGGATCAAAATGAAAAAACATCATTCCTCTCTCTTTGTATATATATAAAGGAAAAGGGGGACTCACACACTCAATCATCATGAAATCACCAGAACTATTAAACATACAGACTTGAAATTTTGCAGACACATTTTTTTGTTGAGTACAGATCTGCAAAGAACGGCATTTAAGAGAATGCACCCCCAAGGGGGTTGTGGGTGCATTATAGACAAAATTCCCGTTTTTAGACACGCGTACAGACTTGAAATTTCGCAAACGTGTTTTTTTGTTGGGTAGATACAAACTAGGAACGGGTTTTGCGGAAATTGACTAGGGGGTTGCAGGAGGGGGAGGCAGTAATCCAAAGTTTATATTTTTGAACCATTAATCTTAGAGATAAAATTCAGTATGCATGTTTGTTTTACTGAAAAAAATCTCAAATTTATTTACTGTGAATTTTTTTTCTCTAAAATCTCCTTGCTTTAGGAAAAGTTTGAGCCAAGTCCCGTGGTATGTTGCAAATAGAGGAAAACCGTTTCCACTCATGCTTTGAAAACGATTTCTGCATTTGGCGGCATCTTTTGATTTAGCAACATTTAAATTTATATGATTATTAAGCATTATCTATGCCAGTGATTCTGAACCTTTGTTTTGTTGCGGTACACTTTTAAAAATTTTAAAATTTGATGGCACACTAACAATAAAATAAGTTGAAAAGCATTTTACTTATTTATAACGCACTATGTAAAATAGTTCATGATAATAATTATCAACTTTAAGTAAAATGTGTACGATAAAAGCAAAAAAAAATGTATATTGTAATAATTTTTATTAATAAAAATTCTTATTAATGATAATTTTTTTAACAATTTTATTAATAATAATTTCTTAATTCATTTTAATTAACAATAATTTTAAATAATTTTAAGAAATAATAATTATTTAATTAATTTTAATTAATAATAATTATTTAATTAATTTTAATTAATTATAATTTTAGATAATTTTAATTAATAATAATTTTGATTAATAATAATTTTAAATTTTTAATTACTAATAATTTTAAATAATTTTAATTAATAATAATTTTAAATAATTTTACATAATTTTAATTAATAATAATTTTAAATAATTTAAATAATAAATAATTTAAATGATAAATAATTTAAATGATAAATAATTTAAATAATAAATAATTTAAATCATAAGCTTATTTAATTTTTCTTACTTTATAAAATACAAAATTATTACATAAAATATGATTTAATCTATATTAATAAAGAAGGGATTAAGCATGTGTGTTTCACCTTTACAGCCCAAACTAAGCAACCCAGAAGAATGAAACTTGGCACATAATTATTCTAGATCCTGAAGATGTGCACTGCGAAGAGTTTTTTTCTAAATTCGCTTTAGATTTTTTAAAATTAAATTTTTAAACGATTTTTCCATTTTTTTTCAACAACTGGATTTTAAGTTTCTTCGTTTGGCAACACAGTGTATTGCTTTAGAATTCTTTGCACTCGAAAATTTCGATTACCGACTTTTAGATGTAACATTTTTTTCCAGCATTATAATCGGCTACATTTTCTTTTTCAGTTAATTTTTTTTTTCGATTTATGTATTTTAAGTATTTATAATAGTTTATTTTGAAGTGTAGTATTATATATACAGTTGGAAGATGCATCGCTCTTCAAGCTAAGCCTACTTTTTATTTTTTCATTAACTAAATCAAATTAGTTTGATATACATTTTTGTTTCGCGCATTGATCTAATTTTGTCATTTCTTTTTCAGTTTAAAAATTTCTTATTTATTTTTTTGTGTAGTCACATTGGTATTCGTATTGTAATTTCTATTTTGGTTTAAGGCAGCGTAACGTCTATTCTTTTTCATGCTTACCTATAAATGATTACAGTTGATTTTTGTGTATTGTGTCTGGTTTTAGATTTAATTAGGTCTTCAATTTTTTAAAATAAAGAATGTGAAATTTTTGAAAGCAGCATTAAAGTTATTAGAAAATCTTAACCTGGAAAAGAAATGAGACAACTTTAAATCTAAAACTCGAAACAGTACGGAAGTATCAAATGTATACATATAAAGGTTTAAAATGAAAAAAAAGAATAATAAACGTGACCCAAGCCTTAAACCTAAGTTAGAAATTTTTAAACTGAAAGGGGAACCACAGAATTGAATCTAAACCAAGAAATGATTCGGAATAATCAAATAAAATATAAGCAAAACAGAAATGTATATTAAACTAATTTAATTCAGTTATTGAAAAAATATAAAATACGCTTAGGTGTAGGAACAATGCCTCTTCCTACCAAAAAAATACATATATCAAAAAACTAATAACGAAAAAAAAATGTTATAGCGGATTATTGCTGAAATAAAATTGCTTTTTACAAGAATTCATCAACGCAGTAAAAAAGGAAATAAATTTTCACATGAAAATTAAGCCCCTCAAAAAAAAAAAAAAAAAAAAAAAAAATTAAAACTTGAATGCAAACGTAAGTTTATTCTAAGTGAAGGGCTTGGCGTCGAAAACACATTTTCGAGCTAAACAACTTTTTCGAGTAATGGTTTATACTCCGTTCCACCTTTGAAGAACAGGTTGACTAACGAATTGAAATCACCCAATTGGCTGAGTAAAAAAAAACAAAAAAATGCGTGTGAAAAATTTAATTTTGTTTCATTATATATATATAAGTACATATCTTTAATTCTATAAGTTCATTTATTACATCCGTTAAGAAAACAAATATTTCTTTAATATTTGTGAAAAATTTAATTGCTCTTACTCCATTAGCATTATTTTATATCAGTAAGCTTGTAATATAAATTATTTTGAATACATTTAAATGTCGTTTTTGTATGTTATCTTAAGATTTAATGAAGCATAAAATAGAATTCTGAAACTCATTGAAAAATTTATCTCTTAAAATTTACTATCCTTCGTAAAACTTTTAGTTTTCTTAAAAAATATCTCGATGTGCACTTTTGAAAAATTACGCTACTGACATATGCGAACTTTTTAAACACGCGTATTTGTGTGTGTGTTTCATTTATTCCGGCCAAATTAAGCAACCTAGAATTATAAAACTTGGCACATAAATACAAAAGGTCATAATGATATGCACTACGAAAAGTTTCTTTTTGAAATTCGCTTTAGATTTTAAAATTAAATTTTTCTACGAACTGCTGATATATCACTCCTGTATAAGTTTGTAAAAATTAATGTTTCAAACTGTTTTTTGGATGATTGTTTCATATTTTATTATAAATATATTCATTTAAGGTTGTATTTAGTTGTTTTTTAATTCTTTGTGGTAGAATTGCAATTGTTTTTCTAAAAAATTATCCTATAAAAAGTGCTTTTTCTAATTTTTTTTTAGTTTGGTAACACGCTTTTGTTTACAGTTGATTTAGCGATGTCGACAGAAGTTAATTGTGTTTTCTTAATTAAGCATATTTTATCCTTTTCTGGAATTTCAAACAAAAGTTATGAAACTTTGTTTAATTCATTAATGCTAATGGACATTCAGAAATGAAAATATAAGTTTTTGCCACTATGAGTGATATCAAAGTTTGCTCAATGTTTTGTATGTGTGTGTTCGGGATACAGTTTCATATTAAATCAGTATATTTTGTTTTTAAAAAAAGATGTGATTTTAGATAATAATAGAATCTGTTTTCTGCAAGGCTGTTTTTTTTATTTTAATGCTCATTAAATTTGTGTATCTTTTATTTTTATGCATGATTATTTCTGATATATTGTGGTTTATAGTACTAATTGTTGATTGTGTAATAGAACAACTACCCTTCTTGAAGGCCTAACTTAATTACTGTACTGGCTACTTTTAACCAACTGATAGCCACAATTTAGCGCATACAACACATGCGAAATCAGAGTTCGAGAATTATTTTGAATGTTGGCATTGATATGATAAAATGTAAGTAACAACATTTCCTTTCATTTAAAAAACCAAAATGTAACTTTTTTTTCTCATATAAAACACATAAGAATCTGTTTTGATATCAATGTGCAAATTTTGCTGCGGTGACGCCAATACGTAAGTACGCTTTTCCTTTATTGGCAAATTCCATGTTTTTCCATTGTAACAAGAAAGTAGAAAAATGTATAAAGAAAATGACATTCAATTCAAACCAATTGGGATTAACAGACTGTGTGTCAATGCATCACACTTCAAGCTAAGCCTACTTTTTATTTTTTCAGTTACTAAATCAAATTAGTTTGATATACATTTTTGTTTCGCGCATTGATCTAATTTTGTCATTTCTTTTTCAGTTTAAAAATTTCTTATTTATTTTTTTGTGTAGTCACATTGGTATTCGTATTGTAATTTCTATTTTGGTTTAAGGCAGCGTAACGTTTATTCTTTTTTCATGTTCACCTATAAATGTTTACAGTTGATTTTTGTGTAATGTGTCTGGTTTTAGATTTAATTAGGTCTTCAATTTTTTAAAATAAAGAATGTGAAATTTTTGAAAGCAGCATTAAAGTTATCAGAAATTCTTAACCTGGAAAAGAAATGAGACAACTTTAAATCTAAAACTCGAAACAGTACGGAAGTATCAAATGTATACATATAAAGGTTTAAAATGAAAAAAAGAATAATAAACGTGACCCAAGCCTTAAACCTAAGTTAGAAATTTTTAAACTGAAAGGGGAACCACAGAATTGAATCTAAACCAAGAAATGATTCGGAATAATCAAATAAAATATAAGCAAAACAGAAATGTATATTAAACTAATTTAATTCAGTTATTGAAAAAATATAAAATACGCTTAGGTGTAGGAACAATGCCTCTTCCTATCCAAAAAATACATAAATCAAAAAACTAATAACGAAAAAAAAATGTTATAACGGATTATTGCTGAAATAAAATTGCTTTTTACAAGAATTCATTAACGCAGTAAAAAAGAAAGAAATTTCCACTTAAAAATTAAGCCCTCAAAAAAAAAAAAAAAAAAAAAATTAAAACTTGAATGCAAACATAAGTTTATTCTAAGTGAAAGGCTTGGCGTCAAAAACAGATTTCCGAGTAATGGCTTATAGAAAACAAACATTTCTTTAATATTTGTGAAAAATTTAATTGCTCTTATTCCATTAGCATTACTTTATATAAGTAAGTTTATAATATAAATTATTTGCAATACATTTAAATAGCTGCATTTTTTAATGTGTGTTATGTTCGCCGTATAATGCACACCCTCTTTTTTAAGAAGAAACCTGAAATGTACATATGCAATGCTCTCATGTCTTGAAGTCATTATTCCAAGGTATAGAAAAAAATAGTATACTTCTATATAAAATTACAACCCTTTAAGTTCATAAGGAGTGTCATTTCCCATAGCAGAAACATATTACTGCTATTACTTTTCTGTTATAATTTGTATTTATATTTTCATTCTTTCATTTCTATTTACCTTTTTAGCATGTTAATTTTCTCTTACATTCAAATATATATTTTTATGAAAGCATTTTCTGTGAAGCGAAGCATCAATGTAAACACCCATTAAAAAATTATTTTTAAATTTTGGGTACACTGTTCTGCAATGGCTCTACCCTCTTTAAATTATATTATGCTTGCAAAAAAAAAAAACTGAATTTTATTTATTTTAATATTTAAACCTTGATACCATAACCACAAAAATTCTTAACACATTATGTGTAAAAACAAATCAGTCAGATTTTGGTGAAAATGGTTTCAATTTGGCTGTGGTGACGCTAATACGCAAGTCCTGATAATAATTACTTATTCTTCAACGCAAATATCAGTGGATTTTTTAGACAATCTTCACTTCTTACCTGCTTTTAGTCTTATGTTCAAAAATAATAATAATCTGTTGCACAAAGTTCCTTTCTGTTAGAAAAAACTTTATTGCTTTTCTTTGTTCAACGACAAGATCTAAATCCCGCTTATTGTAACAATAAAGTAGAAAATCCTAGCTAGCAGTATAACAAGTAGAAAATAGTACTAAATTAAACTAATTGCTGTTAACGGATTGGCAATATTTATAAACTACCTTCCATTTATGTCAACAATTGTTACTAACCAGATTTCTACATGTTGCATTTCGGTTTGAATTAATGTTATAATTTCTATTACATGCTAGGTTACTTCGTATTTATTCATGTTTAAATTTTTTATATTTAAGAATTTCCGTGAGTGTTTGTTTGTTCAGCACTGGTTGTGGTAATTTCATCAAAATTAGGGCTTAATTTTTCTGTTTTAGATAACCTTTTAGTTTAAATTAATGCTGTTATTTCTATTTTAGTGTCGCACATTTTTATGTATGTTTATTTTCTGAACTGTAATTTTCTTGCTTATTGTACTTTCAATTATGTGATACCGTGACTCAAAAGTTAGTTTTTAAGCCAAAAAAAGATTTAAGCTTTTTGTAAACAGAAGCTAAATAAAGCTAATTGCTATTAATGGTTTGGCAATATTTGAAAAAAAAAACTCCCTTCAATTTATGTCAACAATTGTTATTAACCAGATTTTAGCATTGTTACTTTTTTTTACCTCATAGTTTTTAAACCAATAAGTACTCATCAAGAAGATCTTCCTAGAAACTATGAATGGGATTAAATGCTCAGTAAAATAATTTTCTTTTGCACTTTAAAATTCAGAAATAATGCAATTTTTGTGGTGCTGCATCATGGTTTAACTTTCCTTTTTACAATCTGTTCTTCATATAGATTTTTAAAGATTTTACATACGTGCATTTCTATGACATTCTCTTTGGTTGAAAAAAAAAGATTATTGCTTTTCTTCCTTCATCTCAGCAAATATATTTCAATTATCACTATAATTATCATTTTATTTACTCATTTGTTTGTGTTCTTTGCAACAGAATAACAAATATTTTTTTAACTAAAATTTTGCAGAAAAAAATATTGTTTAAAAAATTAATTTTTTATCAACAGGGTTTATTATTTCTCTCATTAGGTTCATTGTGGTTTTATTTCAACGTAGGTCTGTTTTATATAGTTCATTTTAGTTCTTACTAATTTAATTTTTTTCCTATTGTATTACATCTGAATTTTATATTAAATGTAATAAAGATGTTAGATAGTATTACTTCCATTCCTCATGTGATATTAATTTAATGCTACAGAAAATTCAATTTAATGCTTTATTACAATGTAGGCTTATTTTATCTATTTTTTACAACTTTATTTTTTTCCAGTTGAAGGCTTCCTAATGTATGTTATTTATGTTAATATTTTAAGGAAATAGTTAGTGACATAATTTTTTCTTTTATTTATATTTTCATCCTTTCATTTATATTTACCTTTTTAGCAAGTTGATTTTCTCTCTTATATTCAAATACGCGTTTTTATGAAATCATTCTTATCTGTGAAGCGAAATTGCAATGAGAACACTCATTAAAAAATTATTTTTTACTTTTGGTCACACTGCTCTGCAATGGCAATTTTTTAATTTAATAAATGAATTTACATTTGAAAAAACTGTATATTACCCACTGTCATCCACTACAAGTTAAAAAATAAATAAAAGCAATGACCACATACATTATGGCTCATTATTGATTGCCATCCTTATTTTCTGTTTTTTATGATACTTCAAGCATTCTCTAAAGTTACAAAAGTAATTTTAATTTCAAAATATTTTTTCATTGTTTTACTAAACATAATATAATTTTGTATTATATTTTTTCATTTACATACCACTTATGAAATTCATTTTACACACATATGAAAATAATAAACAAAACATAATTAGCCATATATTACTTTTGAAAAATATAATAAAACTGATAATTTTAATTTTTTTTTAAAAGGATAGTTTAAAATGTGAAACAAAATTAAAATAGACACTTTTATCAATTTTATTTGTCATGTTTTACGTTAATTTTATCGATGCACATATGAGTGCTAGCATATTTTAATTCTGAAAACTATATACTATTTCTTAAAACTGCAATAGCCTATGCAACACAAAGAAATTTCGTAAAAGTATATTTTACTGAAGCTTTTGCTTACAGAAGTATAGAAAGCCCGTGCAACGCCGGGCTTTACAGCTAGTATTTAATAAACCTTTCATAAATAAATTTATTTAATTTTAAAAAATAATCAAATGAACTGAAAAAAAAGTTTATCGCGTGAATAGAACCATGCACTCTCCCAACCACGCTACAGAGTTGTTGGAGATAATTAGAACTTAATTGTATAAAAGCTAAGCATGAATTTTGAAGGCTATTTTCTCCGAATTGACTGGCCATTCGGCGGAATTACATTTATTCAGGGGGGGAGGACACTCTACAGGAGTACTACAATTACACCAAGTATCGGCTCCAAAGGAATTTCCTCAGTCATGCCCTCCCCTTGTTAGATATGTAGAGCCAAAAGCGGAACACAGAGTACAAGCAATTTTCTCTGTTCAAACACTTAAATCTCTCCAGCAATGACGTTCGATAATTTACAAAATTTATAGCTATGAATTTATCTTTTCAGTAGTCTTTTCGATTTCTTCTTTGTTTTTTGAAATTCCGTAAATGTCTATAATTCTGAAGATGTTTGTCAAATAAGGTCCATTTCGAATTTATCAGCTTCCATCCACTCAAATATTGACGAATTTGTAGAGTGTCACTGAGAATCGTTCCGCGTTCCACATGTGGCACGCGTGTCATAGGTTGCCGACCCCTGTTCTATAGCCTTAGCGATATATCATGCCTATCTAGAAATATAAAACTATATATTACATTCAATATATTTTTTTGAGGATTGTTGGATATTTTTTTATTATAATTATATTTACTTACATTGCTGTATCGGTCCATTATTTTGCTCTTTCAGACAGAATTATTCTTAGAATTGTTATTCGAATTACTTCTTCAGAATTGTTATTCGAATACCAAAATTAAAAAAAAAATTTCTTTGAATATCAAAATTTTAGTTTTGTTGATTTGACAACAGTTTGCTTAGAATTCCAGTCTACGCTGTGATATTTTGATGAAGCAAGGTTATCCTCAAATAAATTGCTATGATTTATATGTTTAGAAAGTTTTAAAACTAAGAGCTACTGGAATTTAGGTACATTTATTTGGTATTGGTATGCTGCAGCTCTTTTTCCATCTAATTATTCAAAATATAATTTTAATATTTTATTTCATAATTTTTTTAATCCTTTCATCTGGACTGCTATATTTTTTCAATTCACCCGCACGGGTTTGCCAGATAGTATTTTTACAAAGCAAAGTCTGGCAGTTGGAAATTTTTAGTTTGGGACCTTAATCACTTTTGAATTTCTTAACACACTTTCGTATCATGAGAGGAACGAAGCCCTCTGAATAATCCGATTGTCATAAAAAAAAAGAGAATGTTATTTACTAAAATCCACTATTTGAAAATCTTTTGAATCACTAGGCGTACATTAATTATACTGTTGAATTATCAGTTGCAAAAGGGGAGGGGGCTGATGAAAATGAAACTAAATTTCATTCGTGATATTTGAATTCATGACAAATGAAATATCTTCGGACCCCTCGATTTAACTAACCCCTAATTAACGAATTTCACGATTTAATGATTTTTTTTATTTCCCCAATTAAAATGAAGACAAAAACCCCTATTTATCAAATAAGAAGCCTCGAATTTACTAATTATTTCAACAGCTGTAACAATTTTTTTTTTATTTGTTTGCATTAGAAAAAAAAAAAAAAAACTGAATTTTTCTTTCAAATGATACTTTTTGTCCGAAACAGAAAAAATGATTTTTCTTGTGAGTAGCAGATTTTTCCGAGAAAGGGTGTAGACCATTATAAGACTTTACAGGTGCAGATGAGTCATGAGAGCAACCTATTATGTGAGTTTTGAATAGAACAGGAAATTCCTTTCTTATCTCATCCCACTCCACAACACAAGGGATATTTTAAAATTTTAACGATTGTTACATTTGATGAAGGACTGCCTATCTGTGCAACTGAAGTTCAGGAAATTGTTGATTTGTCTGGGCCGATGAATAGCGATTCTGATGCAGAAATCGATAATGAAACTTATCAAAACTGTTACATGCTCTAATAATTTACATTTTTGGAAAATGTGAAGACATATCTGATAGAGTAGGATGTGAATGACGCAGTATCTTCCTCTCTGCACAGAGTCGAACAAAGGACTCTCTCGAATCAGGTATCAAAAAGATTTTCAAAATTAGTCAAAATTTGAAATTTTCAATTAAATGGTACGTAGTAATTCACTAAAAGTACTTTTAGCTGATTAAAAAGTGCTTAATTTTGTAGCGGGTCTTCCCGCGACTTTTCCATTAATCCTCTTGGGTAAAATTGATCTTTTTAACTGTGAGTTCAGTTGAAAACCTTTCTCGGTAAAGAAGACGAGATTTATGCAAATGAGATGTTCTATTTAAGTGTTCACATAGAGTAGACGATGATGGTTGAAAGCAGAAATTGAAGCGTGAATAAGATTACGACCGGAGGTTGTAGAGTTAAGCGAGTCATCTAAAGAGAATCTAAGTAAGGGAATCAAGAGTGCTCCAATAATAAGAAAAGTGAGTTAATTTGTATGATAATTAAATTAATCCTAATTGATTGCTCTCCCGGGTTTAATGTTTTAGTGCATTCTCTCCCTTAAATTGTTAAAGTGATTAAGTCAAAGTAATTATAAAATTGTGTTTAAATTACTATGGCTGATCTTTCCTCGAACCCTCAAGCATCAATGTTCTCAGGGAAGTTACAATTTCTAACTGTTGACATTGTTTGTGTAGTTGTTTATTACAGAGTTTCCAAAGGGTAAGTGTAAAAAAATAATATTTTTTTTGGACACCGATATAATGAATAATCTGAAGTCAATGAACAAAATGTTCGGTCCCAATGAATTTGTTAAATAGGGATCCGACTGTATATCAGAAATTTTTATTGGTATTATTTTGCAGCGAGTAATTCTGTAAGAGGCTCGGACCTCTCTCTCGGGCACCTAGATGTGTTGGGGAAGGGAAGAAATACTCGACATGATCCATTTAATCTATTTATTTAGCACACAAAGAACAGACAGAATTTCAACTAATAATAGTAAGATAATGTCTCAATAATAACCTCGAAAGTGGACCAAAGACGGTAAAACGCGAATGATTAGGAGACTATCAAACTGGATCCTTACCTTAATAAAGGATCAAACCTATCATCCGATTTAATCTAATACCAAATCAACCCTAGCGAACAATCGTCACTTTAAAGTTTCCTCCTAATAAGAATCAAATCACTATAATTCTAATATTATACCTTAAGTAGTAAGCTCACCTGACTTGAGTATATCTTCTCTCCTACTCCCTCTCAAGCTAGAAAACCTCAACTATACATAGTAAGTTAATTTAAATATCACGATTCTCTTCTTCCAAAGGGTTAGTTGTGAATAACGCGGATTGATAGCCCAAAGATTCCCCAAGAGGATTAATTGGAAAAACGCGTATAGATCCGTCACATTCTAATATAATTTTTTAAGGAAAATACTTGATAAAATTTATCCTTGAACTTCTTGACACTGAATTTAAAGATTAGGTTGTTGATAACTTTTTGGGCATACGATTTGAACTATTGATAAGAGGCTGGATGGCCCTGTTTTTATTGGTAATTTCTATATGTGCCCCCTTGACCGGATGTTGTTACATTCGTTCGAAAAGAAACTGTCAAGGGATTGTCACTGTTGGATATTTCTCCGGGATTGATAGGCGTTTACCGACAAATTGGCTTCCTGTAATTTTCCGACTCTGAGTGTGAGATCTTGTATTCGTTATGTAAGTGCGGAGATAATTGCGGGATCTGTATTATTATCTGATACCCCCAATCGATCATTAGTCGCTATCTCGTTTAATTTCTGGTGTTGCTCCTCCACTAACGCCACCGAAATTGAATCCTCGAACTATCAGGGTCCCTAGCTAAAGCATATTTCGGAATATCATTTTTTAATCCACTAAGAAAACGTGACTGCAAAAGTTGGTCATTCGCTTGTCTTAATGCCATAAACATGAAATTGCTAGTAGATTCGAAAACTTGATGGCCCAATTTTTTGATTAGCGTAGCGAAATCCTGAACAATTTCTGCGTTACACTGCTGACAAGCTGAGAATAATTGCAAACGCGTCGATAATGGGACCGTACGTTCAAATCTCTTAAGAAGAATTTGTGACAAATCATCAAAATTGGTTATATAGTAATTAACTGGGTCCGAGACGAAATAAACTCTTCGGCAACCCCAGACAATTTAAGTTTAAAAATGGCATTTTTTTCAGACTCAGACCACTTGCCCAATAAAGCGACTTTATTAATTTTATTTAAGAATTTTCGGATGCTCATACTCTCATTACCCGCATATAGTGAGGAATTAAATCAATAAGATTAAACTTATCGGAAGTACACTGCTGGCCACAGTAAGTACAACACTCTGAAGGAAGCATGCAAATAACAGGAAATTTACAACATGCGTTAATGGAGGTGAGGTATGCAAATGAGTAGAATTTCAGCACAGACGCACATCACGCGCGCCTGTGGCACCACCTCAAAGCGCTATTTAAGGCTTGGAGATTTGAAGAACTCAGCATTGTTAAAAATTAAAGCATTTAAATTTTAGATGTATGTAAGCATATAACTAGAACAATGACCAGAACTAAATTACAACACAGCTTTCTTGATTTGGGAGTTTTATAAAATAATTTGCACACAGCAGCTTATTAAAACAACACACTACAGAAAGCAATTTTTTAAAGGAAGAAAATTAAGATACAAATTATTCATATCACAAGGATTAAACATAAACCTAACAGAAAAATAATTCTACAGATAACAGTTTACTACCCAGACAAAATGACATTCACAATATATTATACAAAAATGCTATCTTTGAAATGATTAGATACAAACGACTTAAGTGTGTCTCACGTAAGACAAAACATTTCTAATTTTTCAGAATTAACAGCAATTTCTAAAGCTACATTTAAATTTATAACATACGTTACAGTTAATAGGTATACACAAGGGTATATGAATAAATGCTGTTAAGTTATGCAACGATTCAAACACATTTGACATAAAAAGAAACACATTAGCATATACTCACATAAAAACTAATGATTATGTTTTGAAGACAATGCACAACAACAAAAGAGCTAGATATTGTATTTACCCAGCCACCAACCTATATTTTTTTTCTGCCAAAAATGAAACTGGGACAGTAAACATGAAAATTGATTCAAAACGGATATCAAAAAAGAAAATATCAGATGCCGGGCACAATATTTGGTATGCCCCCCCCAAAAGAAACATATATATATACAATTTAAACTGGCTTTAGAAATCCATTTTCAACTGTTTATGAGCTTAAGATGCATCCAGCTAATTATATTTAATTAGCTAAAATCAATAAAGTTTAAAAACTCAACACATACATTATTCAAGCATTTAAAGACAACACTTATCCAAGAAAAAACCCACATCTGAATCTTTTACAAGTGTTCAACACTGATAGAGATAACAAAATAACCTGTGTTACCCAACAATTCTTCAATCCACCACAATCGATTAACACTTTTAACATAAGATTTAATATATGACACTGTTCATTCCATGTATAGTTTAAAAGACAGTGTCTTTAAAAAAATATTAATACACATCTTTCATTTATGTTCATTGATCAGAATACTTTGAATATTTTTTAATGTCTTACAAATAATAAAAAATTCAAATGAGTTAGAAAATTTATTTTCCCCAAGTTTGAAGTCCAATTAAATGAATGTTCTAGTTAAACTTCTGACTTATTAAAAAACAACATGTTCTTTACTTTTAGTCTTTTTTTCCAAGCCTAGAATGAAATGCATGCATCTCTCAAAAATAGCAGGGGAAAAAAATAATAATTACAATTATAATAAAATTTAATGAAATTAATGACCTCTTATAAATGGTGTAGTTTATTAATCATGACTGCACCCTGCTCCATCAGAATTGGAAAATGCAGCTTTCTCGGCTCCACTAGTGCTCGGAATCTCTGCTCCACCAGAACACTGATTTTTAGCTTCATCATCAGCTACTTCAATTTGACTCATTTTCGCAAGAATAGGACATTGTGTTTTGTGAGTAAACCAATGCAATTTTTGGCATGTTTTGTCACAATAATAAACTGACTTGCAAGTAGAGCATTTCTTCTTGCCAAATGGATCTCCACAAGTAGCACACCTCGATAATGGATCCAAACCACGCTGACCATTTACAGCTTCACTGATAATAGAAATTGCACTTGGCTCATCTCCCAACTGTACAGAACTCAAAGTTCTAACAAGCTGCTGGAACAAACTGCATTCAAGATAAGGATACTTCTGGATATCTTGACGAAGGAATTTCTCAAGAGCCATAGGAAACCCTTCAGAATCCCCCTTAATCAAGTGCTTAATGAATGGATTTAAACAGTCTTCAGTTAACTTTCCTTTGCTTCCATCTTTAGCTTTCTGACTCTTTAAAAATTTGGAACAACCCTGTATGACAAAAGCCATGTGATGATATTTTAATGGCATTAATTCATTGTCTTCACGTTTGGAAAATTTTTCTGACATAATGGTAAATACTCTGATAACTTTCTCAGCATGATCCAAAATACAAAGATTATTTTGCAAGAATAGAGCCAAACGGACAGGATTAATGTTGGTCATAATGGACATCTTATGAACAAAGGGAGTCAAATTCAATGGTAATTTGGGTTCAACTTCCAATCCTCGTTTTTCGCAAAAATACTCGATTTCACTGATGGGTATGAAGTTATTAATTACACTGACAACATAATGGTTACCAACAAATGCAGCCATTTGAGCTGCAGTCTTGTTGATAGAATTGACACTTGTTGTTGAGGCTCCGTATTGCAACAGTAAATTGACAACATCTGGATTACCTGACAAAGCAGCAAAAGTTAGAGCACTATATTGGGACACATGTTTTGTTAAATTAACATCAGCACCACAATCTAGAAATAATTTGCACACCTTTTGGGTGCCTTTATAAGCTGCATGTTGGTGTGGCGTCATACCATCAGCATCAACACAATCAACTGGAATTTTTTCAACAGTTAATAAACGTTTAACCTCCTCGTAGTTTTTTTCTTGAGTATAAAAGTGAAGAGTTCTTTCTCCAAAAAGATGATAACTCGCTCTGCGCAGCAGCCATAATGGATAACTACAACCAGTAAAATTAGGAGCCTATAAAATATTATTTTGACAAATGAATCGAACGAAATGGCTACCGGTTGAACTCCTTCATTTCATTACAGTTGATTTTATTTCAACTGCAAAAGACAGCTAAAAAAAAAAAAAGGAAATAGTGCGGAATTGTAATGCTACATTTTCTGAATGGCAACGGTAAACTAAACGGATTCATTCTGACTGACACCTGGCTAAGAATAGTCTTTCAGGGATTCTCGGACACCTCAAAGGCGGCCTACGGAGCTATTGTCTATCTGCAATGCTTTCATCAAAATGATAGAGCAAAAGTGACCACTCTGGCCATTAAGTCACGTGTTGCACCCCAATGAGGTTGATTCATGTGACGTCACGATCACGTGTTGAGGAAAGCACGTGAATATGTTTTGGTTTGTTTCCCGCTTAATTCTAACTCAATTATTTTGCTCTTGCTCTTTTACATTATAACTCGATTACAGTAAAAGATCAGATGATTGTATAGGAACAAAATATTTTTTTAATATCGCGGTAAAAAAATTCGAGTGTTTAGTTAACAGGATGAAGCGTAACGATTTTAAACCATCTCATTATGCTCTGACCACTTTGAATAAGCTTGTTTTCAATACTAAACATTTAGAAATCGTCGCCAGCTCCATTCCTACTATTTTTGTGTTCACAAAAGAAATTTCTGCTAAAAGGAATTTGGATAGATATCTACAGGAATGTAAATATTTTTTGTAAAGTAAAAAAGTAAGTGAAAAAAAATTATGCAACATTTTTAAAGCCTTTATTCGCAGCACCATTTTAGTAAAAAGATATTATTTATCGAGAACTTCATTCTGAATGTGGTTCAAAATTAAGGCATTAAAATTTTTTAATTAAATTGTGTATATTACAGAAGATAAATTCTTATGTATATATTGAATATAAAAGTCCTATTCTCTCCTGCATGGTCAAAATAAGTCATTTTTGAATTCATAATTCTTTTACACAAAAAAATAAAAATTATAAAATATTTGTATGGTGTATCTATTTATTATGTATTATAGGGATTTCTTAACACAACATCTGTTTTTCAGAATTGGACTGGTATAAATTTGTCACACAGATGTGTGTACGATTTTTTTTACTATGGATAACATTTATTGGTATTTATTAGGTGCTTGTTTCATAGCACTCTAATAAATGCTCAAGTGTGTTGAAATTTCATTAATTCATTCTTCAGACTTTTTATCAATATCTACTGGAATTTTTATTCTGCGTGTTCGTTCAACACCGGCGGCAAAGCTATATCTACACGTTGTGCAGAAATGCCACGTTTTTCGTATTTTATACAGTTATGTTGCAGTTAAGCATAATATAATTGATACAAGTACACAAGTAAAAATATAAAAACAGAAATATAAATTATGAGAATCATTTTAAAAATTAACAGAAATTATGTGCATTTATATAAAATAAGTTTAACAATTATTATTTAAGTTAAACATTTATTTGAATAGAATTAATTTGGCTATCTTGCCCATACCACGTTTCGCGGATTCGAAAAACAGTTGACAGGTGCAGCCATCTAGCGAGAGAAAATCTCTACAAAAACTGTCCTTTACATTACTCCCTTGCCAGTAACAAAGTTACGATACAAGAAAAAAATATATGGCAGGGACAGTTTCAGACTTATTGAACAGATTATAATTTCATTTTTTTTTTCAAGTTAAACTTATATAAACCGCTTTTAACACAATCATTACTAATCATTACATTACACAACACAAAATTACTACTAAAGGATTGCTACAGAAGTCTTAGTGCACAAAATATGCTACAAGTTTAAACACAGCTACCTTCCTGTTTCATAAAAAATATAACTAAAATGTTCAGCAATTCCTTAAATGTATATTTATACTGAACAACAATCAAATTTAAACAAAGTCAAAAAAGAGTATATATATAAGATATTCAATAACTCAAAAAAAATTAAATAAACTACAGAATGCTTTTGCAAATACACAAAACTCAGTCAATATTTGAACGTGGGAAACTAAGAAGTACATAAATATTCATTCATATTCCAATGAAAGTTAACATGCCATTAAAAAAATTTCAAGTTACTCTGCAATGACAACACCTTAATTTTTTTTGGACTATTATGAAACGTATCAAATCCAATAGTGTTAAAAAAAATCAATTTTCATTTTTACATACACAATGGGTAATTTTATAATATATAACATACAGAAAAACTTCCTATTTACAAGAAAGAATACCAGAAAACTTTTTAGTTTCAATTCACCACATAATTGTAACTCAGTTAATCACTAATACAATCCATTTACCACAATTGAGCATTTTTATGCAAAACAGTATCTATTTATACACATTTTATTTGATGCTAACACATATTTATTTATACACATAGAATTTGATGCTAACACATATCTATTTATATTGATTTCCTGAAAACTTTATGTTCATTATTAAATACATAAAATAGATAATTTTGTTAAAATACATACTTTCCAATGAAAAAAAATAAATTCTGTAACACATTTTAGAGATGAGATGCCCACAAATTGTAATACTAATGAGAGAATTTCTGTCGACTATGTAAAAACAGTAGTAATGAATAATTATTTGTGACATAAAGTTGAACTTTGTATAACATATATTAATTTGAATGCGAGAATATATATGGAACATTTTTTACATCATGCTCTTTAATTTCTTTTTATTTACAAAGCTTTTGTTTGATTTAGATTCTCGCTGTTATGAAATTACACACAATTCTACTTTTGCTTACAACTTACTGATGAGGTTGGGTGAATCCTAGTCAAAAGCACACTGCTTGGCGCCAAAACTTTTGGCGATAAAGTTTACAATATGGCAACCCTTCCGGATTGTCCAGTCCGGTGGCTAACAAATGGCAACCCTAAAACCGGTCAAGCAAAAAAATCGGGTGAAAAGTGGACATCGTCCATTTTCGCCCTTGACATTGCTGCAACACGTCGAGTGGTTCACCCCTGCTCTTACTTTCTTCCCCACGTGTTCCGATTTTTGGCTTGATTTTCCACCGGTTGTTAGAATGGCTTGCGAAATAAAATTGCTTGAAAGCGAGGCAACCACAGGATTTTTTGTTTTGCTTGGAGAGCAAGGGAATAAGGCTGTTTTAGGTTGGGTTATGAAAGAAGGATTAATTCCCTCCAGATATGAGTGTCAGAAGTGTAAAAAGGATATGCTTTTGGTTGAACGAAGGGGTAAGATTGATGGTTTTGAATGGCGTTGTCGAGTACAGTCGAAAGAGAATCCCCACTTTGTTTGCCGGAGTGTAAGAAAAGGTATGTGATTTAGTCATAGTAGATTGAGTATTTGTGTGATCTTGCGATTAACCAGGTATTGGTTTGGCAAGAGATTTTTAACAATTTTTAAAATGCTGTTTTTCCCTTATTTTACTGCCTTGATCTCATAGAAATTTTTGCTCTTTTCTTTATTTTATGCTTTTGTGTAAATACATGTGTTTTCAGCGTCCCTGACCCCATTACGAAAACCCCGTTTTTTAGGATTTTTTAACAGGAGCTGAGACCGTCACCCTCCCCCTTTTCCTTCGTTTCCGGCACTGACATGATTACAGAAACCCCTTTTTCTTAGGCTGAGACCGTCAACCCCTGATTATTTTTCGTTTTCTTCCATGACGTCATTTTTTGAAACAGGGGTTATTGGCGCCATTTGGCGAAAAAAATGGCGCCAAAAACAGCAGTGTGCCAGACTAGGATTTTACCGATGAGGTTATATCAGGATAGTGGAAGAATAATTATTTAAATTTCACAATACACTAGCATAAAAATCATACATGTATATATAACCAATTAAGAGTCAATTTTCAATTCTAAAATCCAGGAATAAACATACATTGTCATTTTATAAGAATATCTACAACATTTAAAGCAGTGTTTACTATAACTTTTTCACTATATGTACATGAATTGCATTACCAAAAGAAATATATTTAATCAATTAGATACATTTTTATAAATGGTGATTTTCAAATTTACTAATTTTTAATAACTGTTTACTAGTAATAAGTGAAAGGAATTTCAAACTTTAACACTTACATACATAATAGTTGCTATTTTGTTTATTCTCTAAATCTTACTGGTTTTTTTTATCTTTCTGCCACAGCTGGTAGTAGGTTGTTCATCAGGCAATGGGGAAAGTTCTTTCCAATTTGAAATCTCATTTTTTTTCCCAACACTAGTTTGTTCATTTTGATTGCCCACTGCTAACAAATAGGCAGGTTTCAGTCTATCTACAGAGATATTAACTGCTTTATCTTTGATTAAGATTGTGAAATACTTATCATACTTTTTTGTACAGTATATGGTCCTTCATATGGTGGTTCTAATGCTTTTTTAACTCTGTCGATACGAATAAACACATGGGAACAGGATTTCAAATCTTTATGCACAAAGATATTTTGCTTCCTGTTGCTAGGAGATTTCAGTGGCTTTAGCTCTGCCATGTGTTGCTGTAATTTGGCAACAAAATTCTGTGGATCTATGTTAATAGTAGGGGGATCAAAAAATTCACCAGGTAATTTAATGGAAGTACCATAGACCATCTGTGCAATTGTGTAACTAATGTCAGGTCTTATGGCAGCTCTTAAACCTAACAACACAGTGGGTAATGACACTGTCCACCTAATATTGTTGTGAGCTTATATAGCACCTTTCAAGGTCCTATGCAAACGTTCTATTTTCCCATTACATTGAGGGTGGTAAGATGTTGTGTGGGCTACTTTAGCACCACATATTGCAGCTATGCTTCTAAATAGTTCTGCTTCAAACTGTCAACCTTGGTCTGTGACTAATTTGGCAGGTACTCCAAACCTGCAAATCCATTTCTCATAAAAAAACTCTCGCAACTATTTCAGCTGTTATTTCAGGTATAGGAATTGCTTCCATTCAGCAAGAGAATCGGTCAATGCAGGTTAAGCAATACTGCATCCCTTCTGAAGGTGGTAGTTTTCCAATGAGATCTATATGAATTACACTGAACCTTTCATCTGGTTGTTCGAATTCTCCTAAATTAGATTTTGTATGTCTGCTGACTTTTACATTTTTGGCATCTAATGCAAGCTTTTGCCCATTCTCTGACTTGCCTTTTAATATCTGACCAGACATATTTTTCAGTCATCAGTTTTACTGTAGATTTAATACCAGGGTGAGCTAAGCCATGAATTAGTTGAAATATTTGAAACCTAAATTTCTGTGGAATGTAATGCCTAATTTTTTGCGTTGAGATGTCACACCAAAGTTTTGTCCCAGATGGCAATGTCGAAGGTTTAAATTTTAGAGAATTGTTGTGCAATAATTGTTGCAACTCTTCGTCAGTAGTTTGCTCTTCTGCAATTTCCTCAAAGTTGATTTCAGAAATGGAATCAATTCTGGATAAGGCATCTGCAACAACATTATCTTTACCCAATACATGTTGAATGTTACAACTAAATTCTGAAATGTATTGAAGTTGTTGTTGTCTTGGTGATGCTTTTTCATTTTTTTGCTTAAATGCAAAAGTCAGAGGCTTGTGGTCAGTATATATAACAAAATCATTCCCTTCCAGCAGGTGTTTGAAATGTTTCACTGAAAGGTATATTCCCAATAGTTCTCGGTCATAGGTACTATACCTTGTTTGTGTTTCATTTAGTTTCTTTGAGTAAAAAGCTATTGGCTTCCAATCCTCGTTTTCTAACTGCTGGAGTACTGCACCCACAGCAAAATCTGATGCATCTGTGCAAAGTGATAGGGGTAGTCCAGATCTTGGAAAGGATAAAAGAGTAGCTTCGGTAAGGTCAATTTTGCATTTTTCGAAGCTTCTCCTGGTGTCATGAGTCCAATGCACTTTTCTGCGGTCTTTTTCTTCTTCGCTCCTTTTAACAGTTCATGTAGAGGTGCTTGAGTCTTAGCAGCATCCTTTTAGGTATCTTCGGTAAAAATTTATCATGCCCAGAAACGTTCGCAGGTCATGAATAGTTTCTGGTAGTTTGTAGTTTAAGATAGCTTGAACTTTTCTGGCAGTGGCCGAGAACCTTCTGCCGTGATCAGAAATCCCAAATATTCAACTTGGTCAGCTCCCATCACTGATTTGGAAACATTTATTCGAAGTCCATATTGCTGGAATCTTTCAAATACCATTTTTAGGTGTTCACTGTGTTCCTCTTCCGTAGATGAGGCAACAAGTACATCATCAAGATACGGAAAACAAAGTTGAGTCCATACAGTACTTCAGTAATGAAACGTTGGAAGGTTGAAGGAGCATTCCTCAGTCCAAAACTCATAGTATTGAACTCGTACAAGCCAAATGGGGTGGTGATGGCAGTTTTTTCTTGGTCTTCCTCAGCAATAGGTATCTGATAATATGCCTTTACAAGATCTATCTTGAAAATATTTTTTTATCCTTCAGGATGTAATTAAAGTCCTCAATTCTAGGAATTGGATATCGATCTGGTATTGTCTGTGCGTTGAGTCGCCTTTAATCGCCACATGGTCTTAATGTGCCATCTTTCTTATTAACCAAGTGCAATGGACTTGCCCATTGAGAATTTGAGGGTCTAATAATGTTGTTGTCCAGCATAAACTGGAACTCCTGCTTCGCCTTATCAGGGGCTAGTTGTCTTGCCTTCGAATAAACCGGTTGGCCAGTTGTTAGGATGTGTTGCTTTACTCCATGTTTGACCACTCTGTTAACCAATTTTGGCTTGGTCAAATCAGGATACGAGTGAAGTAGGTTGAAATACTTGGAGGCTCTATTGACCGTGCTGAGATAATTATTTTCTTGGATGGTAGCAACTTCTCCTTTAATTGAAAGATTTGCTACTTCATCGATTAATTTCCTGTTGTGCAGATCTATCAGCAACTGGAATTTTTGAAGGAAATCAGCACCTATGATTCATCGCTTAACTTTGGCAATAATAAACGGCCACTGAAATGGGCGTCTTAGGCCTAGATCCAGCGTGAGAATTTTTAGACCATATGTTGGAATTTCAGTGCCATTAGCAACATACAGTTTATATTGAGAGGCTTGGCACTCACCTTTCGTTTTTGTCCAAGGGAGGATCGAGACGTCTGCTCCGCTGTCCACAAGGAATTGACATCCGGTTTCTCTGTCCTTGACAAATAACCGGAATTTGCGGCCTAAAATGTCGGCAGTAGGACTCGCCGCGGCGTCTACTGCTGGGATTCGTTTCCCGGCTCATTGAAGCTGCACGGCTGTACGCATTTACCAGGGAGGCACTTCTTCCCGAATCGGAAATGGTAATAGCAATACTTTCCCTGGGAATTGTAGCGGCGCCTCGATTTGCTGTGACCTCTACTCCTCTGATGGTGATGAGGTCTAGAGCTCTGGACTTTTCGTTGTAGCTTCAAAGAGGCAAGTTGTTCTTCAAGACTTACTAATTTAGACAGGAGTTCATCCACTCTTAAGGAACCTTTCTGAACAACTGCAGCACCAATTGTTCTTGGCGCCATTTTCACGATCTTGTTAGCCAATGCACTATTTTGTCATTTTCCAGTTAACAATCCATAAATCCAGGGTCACCAGTTATTAGGTGCTTGTTTCATAGCACTCTAATGAATACTCAAGTGTGTTGAGTTTTAATTAATTCATTCTTCAGACTTTATCAATATCTATTGGAATTTTTATTCTGCGTGTTCGTTCAACACCAGCGGCAAAGCTATATCTACACGTTGTGCAGAAATGCCACGTTTTTCGTATTTTATACAGTTTTGTTGCAGTTAAGCATAATATAATTGATACAAGTACACAAGTAAAAATATAAAAACAGAAATATAAATTATGAGAATCATTTTAAAAATTAACAGAAATTATGTGCATTTATATAAAATAAGTTTAACAATTATTATTTCAGTTAAACATTTATTTGAATAGAATTAATTTGGCTATCTTGCCCATACCACGTTTCGCGGATTCGAAAAACAGTTGACAGGTGCCGCCATCTAGCGAGATAAAATCTCTACAAAAACTGTCCTTTACAGTATTTGCACAAGAGTTATCAAAATGTAAAATTCATTAATTCTGATGATAAGTTTCACATATACACTAAACACATATTATTGAAGTATAACACAGTGTATTGAAGAAATCTATGCAACCCCAGCTGGAATGTATTAAGCATAAGAATACTCTGGATTTTAATTTTTACATAAGTATTAAAGTCTAAAAGGTTCATCTGTATTGATACTATCCTGCTTATAAATTTAAGTCCTGAATAAATTTGTTGTGTATTGAGTTATTTACAAATATTGACCCAAAAAGTGTACTTAGATCAGTTCTATGATATTTATCAGTAATTGAGATCATGAAACCAAATATGATTTTACATATAGACATTAGAAATATTCAAAATTTTAATATAACCTTTTTCAATTCTCTATTCACCCTTAAATGAATAACTTGAAAAATTGCTGTTCGCAACAATCTATATTAATGCAAAATTCAGTAAAATTAAGGGTAATTTCAGTAAAAAAATTTCAAAATTATTGTAGTTTTAGAAATTCTTTCGCGACCGAGAGAATATTAACGTCGCACTATTAAGGTACTAAGAGGGCTTTTGGCGACGGATCTCGTAATTTTGAAACATGGTCAAGTGACGAGGACAAGTCTCTCTCTCAGCTGGGATCCTCCTCTTACCTCCCCATTGTAACAATGGGAGGACATTTGAGCCTCAACATAGAGCCATGCATCAGCCCCTCTACACGGCGGGTCTTCAGTGGCACTACACTCAAACTCATGACAAACCACCATGATCACAAACCAACCGATTCTCCCCAGCTAAATCAAAAGAGAACCCAGATTTGTGTTATATTGACTTTTTGAGAGTATAAGTATAGACACCAATATGGTTTTTATTGTGTTTTATATTTTCCCATTTTTTGTTTATATTACCGCAAATTCTGGATCTGTAACATTTTTATACATTGGAGTAAATAATGGCTATTCAATATGCAAAACTCTGTGCTTAGGTATTATCGCAACAATCGCAAACGAGGAAGATATTAACGTCGCACTGTTCAGCTACACGAGGGCTTTTGGCGACCCACGTATTTTTGAACGCATACGCTGGACGACACACCGAGCTGGCAATCATGTGGATTTGCTCTCGACAGATTTAACGCATCGCTGCCCTACACGGCGGATCTTTAGCGAACGCATGACGCCTGCCATGGTTGATGCCTTAACCACTGGGCTACCGCAGCCCATCGCAAACGAGGAAGATAACTCTCCAAGTAGGAGACCCCGATTTCGCATACGCTAAATTTGCAATCATGTGATTTGTTTCATATGCCGCCAATACCGGTGCGATAATACGCGTAAGATTACACATAACTTTTTTAGAAATTTAAATTTTATGAAAATATTGTTTTGGATGCATACCGGTACACAACCTTTACCCATGTTTCTTTCTCAAAGAGATAAACATAAATAATGAAATGGTGTTTTTTTAATGATTTTGAAAAATTATCTTTCAAAAAATTATAAAGTGACAATTGTTGCTTTACTTCTTATTTACCATTATAATCTTTAAAATCTGGATCTAATATTTTATGCATTAGTGTAAATAGTGTTTTTATGTTCAGTTTGTAAAAATGGAAAGTTTTTACGAATTATTTTAAATGTTTATTTTGAACTCTTATTATACATCGAAACATACATCCAACATTTCAGTTTATTTTTTAAGAAATAAACGTCAAAGAAAAAGATTTTTTGTAATTTTGCTATGAGATTCTAAGAATTTTCTTTTAAAATTAAAATAAAACAATAATAATTTAATTTTTTTTTATTTGACACTGTTTGGTTTTCCGTTTTTTTTAAACACACTTGTCTTTAAATTTTAGATAAGTAACCATTATAATATATGGCGACTTATAAGAAAATACTTTAAAAATTCCATCAGGACATTTGTTTTCACATTCCAGAACAATTCACAAATACAAATTTTTTGTGTTTGGTAGTTAATTAATCTAGCACTACAATTTACTATATAATGACATATGACTATTGATGTGACAGACTTACCTCAAAATTTTGCAATACATTTAAATGAGTTCTGGCATCCGCACTCTCTAATTGCAAACACCACACTAGCATGAGGACTTAAAACTTCACATTTATTATGCATCAGACCATCTTCAGATACAAATCTTTAGAAACATTGAGACTCAAATCAGTGGCTCGACAAAAAGACTGTGAGAACTGTTCTAGTTTCATAACTGTTCAAAAAATAACGAGAATCGAATTGTGTTTTCTAAGTAGTAAAAAACATATGTGAAATTCTGTCAATTAAGAGTATGCTTAAAAAAAGCATAATTCTTATAACCAATTTTAAAAAAAAAATGGAAAAATAAATCAGATATAATTTTTCAATAAAAATATAACAAAATAATCCAGATAAAAAACCTTAGGGAGAAAGCATATTTTAAAAACCGCTACTAATAAAATAAAAAATTTATGAAAAAAAATAGGCTAAAGCCCGTCATTTTTAGTACAATGTCACATTTTAAATTTTCAATGAAATTCTAATACTTTAGTTTTAAAATGGAATTTTAAAAATACATCTTTTATGTAAAAGAAAGAGAGATAATTTACAATTTTTTACATATTTCAATTTAAATACAAACCAATCAGCTATAGCAACATTATAATTCCTTCCAAATTCAATTTAAATTTCGGAAAAGAAGTTAAAATTCTTTGTGTAAAATATACTGATTTGTCCTTCTGAATGAAATGGAAGTTACCAAAATCTACCAAAAAACTATTTTAAATTTACAAAAACTCCTAAAATTCAGTTGCAATATTCAGAAATATTTCATGTATTGTATTAGAATCGACAGATTAATTTAAAATGAGATTAAAGTTCAGTGTTTAAAAGTAAACAAAAAATGTTCCTTCAAGTAAAACAGTAAAATTTTTTATTTGTCAAAATATACACAGTTCAGTTATAAAAACCGTTAGGTCATGTATGAGAATACAAAAGTAAAATTGCCAGGCAAACTATATGTCTATTCTTTACAATAAATCCATGAATGCATTTATGTGAAATTAAATAGATGATAATTTTGTTGAGTTTTTCACATATGAAATTTTTGAAAATATAAAGTCTCTGAACTTTAAACTGAATGCAAGTTTTTATTAAATTTCTGCTTTTAAATATAGTTGGATCTAAGCATTGACATGAGTAGGCAAATGCTTTTTTAAACTTTTACTGTGAGAGAAAGCTTTATTGCACACTTCACAAACATAAGGCTTTGCCTTGGTATGACTACGCAGATGTTCCCTTAAGGAAAAACTTCGTGAGAAAGCTTTGTTGCATATTTCACAAACATGAGGTTTTTCCTTGCTATGAGTAAGTAAATGGTTTTTTAAAGTACTATTGTGAGAGAAAGCTTTGTTGCATACGTCACAAACATGAGGCTTTTCCTTGGTATGAACAAGCAAATGCATTTTCAATGTACGTTTTAGAGAGAAAGCTTTGCTGCATATTTCACAAACATGAACCTTTTCCTTGGCATGCATAAATAAATGGGAACTTAAATTACTTTTTTGAGCGAAAGCCTTATTGCATATTTCACAAACATGAGGCTTTTCCTTGGTATGAATAAGCAGATGTTCTTTTAAGGAAAAACTTCGTGAGAAACCTTTGTTGCATATTTCACAAACATGAGGTTTTTCCTTGGTATAAATAAGTAAATGTTTTTTTAAAGAACTATTGTGAGAGAAAGCTTTGTTGCATACTTTACAAACATAAGGCTTTTCCTTGGTGTGAATAAGCAAATGGGAACTTAAATGTCCTCTTTGAGAGAAAGCCTTATTACATAATTCACAAACATGAGGCTTTTCCTTGGTATGAATAAGTAAATGGGAACTTAAAGTACTTTTTTGAGAGAAAGCTTTATTGCATATTTCACAAACATGAGGCTTTTCCTTGGTATGAATAAGCAAGTGTGTTTTCATAGTACTTTTTTGTGTGAAAGTCATGCTGCAAATTTCACAAACATATGGCTTTTCATTGGTATGAGTAAGCAAATGTGCTTCCAAGGTACGTCTTCGAGAGAAAGCTTTGCTGCATGTTTCACAAAAATTATCCTTTTCCTTCATATGAACAAGTAAATGGGAATTTAAATACCTTTTTAGAGAGAAAGCCTTATTGCATATTTCACAAACATGAGGCTTTTCCTTTGTATGAACAAGCAAATGTTCTTTTAAGGAACGTCTTTGAGAAAAAGCTTTCTCGCATATTTCACATACATGAGGCTTTTCTATCGTATGAACAAGTGAATGTTGTTTTAAAGAATCTATTTGTGAGAATGTCTTGTTGCATATTGTACAACTATAACACTTTTTGTTTGAATTAATAGGCAAATAGTGCTTTACATTATTATTTCCAGTGAGGGCCATCCTCCTAATTTTAACAGCAGAAAATTTCTTTATTTACTACACAGAAAAAAGAAATGTCCCATCATGCTCTTTACGAAGGATTTGTATTTTATTATTTTGAAGAAGAAATCAATTCTTTTTCAATGAATACTTAAAATGGAACCTTTACTGGTTAAAATATGCACACAAAATGATGGATATCACAGATTCTTACGATACTTTCTTTTCAGGTTGCTCAAGAAGTTGGTCTTCCTTTAGATGGCAGTTGCTTAAAATAAATTAAAATCTTAAATATATTTAGTGAATAGTTATTAAATTTTATTCACATGGAACCAGGGGATTAATCTTAGCTTATCATCCAGCAATAGGAAAGAAACATGATGAAAGACCTACAACTTCTTGGAGAATAATTTAAAAGAAGGCACATGCCTTGCTTTGCAGTATAAAGCAATAAGCACACAGAAAATGAGAAATAGCTTTAAAAAGATAATTTAAAGTTTTATATGGCTTTTAAATTTTAAAAGTAGTCTCCAAAAATTTGTAGGATACACACAATCTATGTAAAGCAGAACAGGATCATTACATAAAGCACGGTCCTACAAATAAAAAGAAATATGACATTTTTATGCATAACATTTGATTATTTTCATTTGCTAATTGAGTATAAAATCTTTGTTATAATGCTGTTCTCAGACAACAATTAATTTAAAAGTTGAAAATTAAAAAAATTACTTAAAATTATTTCTATTTTCATTTCGTAAGCATTAAAAGCTCTCATTTAAAACATTTTATATTTATAAATTTCTTTTTCTTAAAATCCTTAATTTGTTTTTCTTACAGAGCTCTGAGAATCACAGTATCATTTAATTCAGTAGTTTAAATTCACATATGCCAGTAAAAGTGAAAATATTAGATCTTTTAAACATTCAACTTTTGTACAAATATTTAAGCACATTTGAAATCCATATTTAAACAGAACAACAGTAGCATATGATCCACTTTTTAAAAGCTTGAGAACAAATACTTGTTTAGATATTTTTTACCACTGAATAACATTTCAAACATTCAGCGGAATAGAGTTTTTGAGCATAAATAATTAATATTTCCTGAAGACAGGATAGATGCACATTGGCTTTCCATGTATTGAATCTGATATACCTATATCATTTTCATCAGAGGCTTTTCCATTGGCCAGATCCCTTTCAAAAGAAGTACCAGCTATCGTTCGGTAAAAGACATTGAGCATACACATTAGATTCTGAAAAAGATAATTAAGGTTAAAAATGTTCACTTATAAAGATGTAATAGTACATAGACTATTCAAAGTAAATTAATGTTTAAAAGTTTATCGAGTACATAAATGTCTTAATTTTCTTAATTTCTGTGTAAAAGGAAAACACTATTTCATACTTATAATCTATCCAATAAAAATTAAACTTTTGCAATAGAGCTATAATCCTTTTAAAATATTTGAAATACTTGAAGCGGAGACAGGTAAAAGTGAAAAATTCAAATAAATTGTGTATCACAGCAAGTGAAAAACCCAATAATTATACTAAAATCGTCTTCCTCCATGGAGTGAGTGTTTATTAATGTTGCATTCTAAAGCAACATATCTCATTATCTTAAAGTGCTGTCCAGTGAAAAATACTGCACGAAGAACATTTCCCAGAAAAAGATGACTATGTCTATTTGTGTGTTCAACTTGCAATTCTGTCAAAATAACATTGGTTGAAGTAGTATAGTGTCAGGAACACACAAAGTCAAAGCAAGTAAATCGTGAGCTTAAGTCCAGGTGTTATTGTAGGTACCCCCTCGTAGAGTAGTTGATGCACATTACATTTGTCATGGCTATATCCTCATGTTGGTGTATTATGGAAGTTTGGAGAGTGGGAGGCAAGCACAGATGTCAACTTGACACTAGATCAAGATTTAAAATTATGATACTCAATAACAATGCTTTGAAGTAGGACAATAATAAAAAATTCAAATGAAATTGATCAAAATAACATCTTGTTTTCTAGATATAGGGATTTCCTATGAGAAACAGCAAGCGTTCTGTTGTGTAAATCAGAGAAATATGATATTTGTTTATATGCATTTTTACATACTTCTTTACAGGGTATAAATTTTGTGTTTATGTGCAGAGAAAATTCTAAAATAATACTAATCCAATTTTAATTTTAAACTCTGGTATTTTTGTAAGATGCTGGCGAATTTCAAGGCTCATGGCAGGAATATTTTAAAGTATAGACCAGAGGTGTCCAAACTTTTTTGCCTCATAGACCCCTTGACTGGTCTTTCAGTTTGGGTTAGACCCCCTACTTACCTAATATTAATTTTTTGCGAATTTATCAAATTAAATGTGTCTTGACAGCAAGTATAGAGCTATTTACTTTAAAAGATTAGCATTTTTAACTGTAGTGAAGTATAGAGTGTTTAAAACTTAAGAAAACACAAATGTTAATTAATTTAATTTAAATTTAATTAATGCATGAAACAACTGTTACATAAAATAACTGACCTACAAACAATTGCTTTTAGTAGAAGGGATGAATCTCTGGAGATGCAATGACAAATTTTCAACATTTGGCATCAATCTTATCAGGTTTTAACCCTAAATATCTCCTCGGTTAATAGTGTCCAGTACTTTCTTTTATATGTTGAAGATTAGCAAGCACGCTGAAACTCCTTCTCAGTTGGAAAAACAATTAAAAACTTTCTCAAGATATTCCATAATATGGAATAAATAACAGGTATATCTTTTTGAAGCCAAAATTGTTTACATCGCTTCTAAATTTTATCTTAAGATCTTTGTTAGTGCGTATTCCTAGTGCTTAATTCTTGTAATCTGACTTTTTTTTAAAGAGACCATAAGAATTCATTGACTACTGTTGTTTTCGATAGTCAAAACATTCTCAAACCTAGTTTTAAAATCTATATAAAAAAAAAAAAAAAAAAAAAAAAAAAGGAATTTAAATTTTAGTAACGTCCAAAAATATACTCCTTTAGCTTAATTCTGGTAAGAAAGGTTGAAATGTGGTCCTTGTTTTAATGAAATTGATGATTTCGCCTTGTAACTGCAAATTAACCTCATTAAATTTAATAAAAAAATCTATTAAATAGGTAAGTCTAGTTTCCACTTGATTAAATTTCCTTTTAATATTAATCATGATCTGGTTTAATGAGAGCCACTATCGTAGACCCTCATTTACACCTCATGGACCCCAAGTTATTTTTTCGCCGACGTGAACCCCTTACAGGTCGTCATAGACCCCTGGGGGTCTATATAAACCACTTTGGGAATCACTGGTATAGACCAACTGTGTCTAGTTTTGTTCTTGATTCAACCTGAATCAGATCACGATTAGAATAATTTCAATTATCAGATGTTATTCCCAGATATATTCAAATTACAAGCAAACTGACAAGTGACAAGACTGAATTATTATGTCATGTCTGTGTCTAGGCATACCATCATTACTTAATCAAGAGGCAGCAATCAGTCGAGTTGGTTTGTGCATAGGTTCCTGTGATTGCTAGTTACACGCATATTTATTTGTTATGGGTAACTGCATGTAGAAGTATTTTACCATATATGCAACATACTGTCTACCTCAAAGGAGCACACGTGGGGTCTACATTTACATATGGGTATGGGTCTCAAGAAAACTTAAAACTTTACTGGTCCCTGGTACATACATGCCAATAGCGAAGGATATAAAAATCTAACTTAATGTAATAATTTCAGTTTTAGTCTTGTATATTTCTTTCTGCATATATGAACTGTGAATATCACTCTTCTAAATATCAGTCTCATTCCACTAATTTTATTACATTAGTTACCTATAGGCAACAGTGTGTGACCAGTGAGATTTTTCTATGCCCTTACTATATTACATACATGCAAAGTTCAATAACCATATAGCACACAGGTATATACGACAATATAATTCACCACCAAGGAACACTTCTAAATTAAATAACTGTTTAAGAAAAGGTAATTCTAGTCAAGTAATTATAGACAGATTCCCAACAATAAATAAAAAAATTACACAGGAAAATAATAATAAACATCAAAATTACAAAAAAAAAAAAAAAAAAAAAAAAAATCCATTATTTAATTATTTGTGCAATTTCTCGCTCTCTCTCTCATTTATCAAAATTGCATACATACAAGCAAAGATCAATTTTGACACAAATACCTATTGCACATCATTCAAGAGCAATATCAAATACAAACATATGCCCTCTTCTTGTTTCATGTTTCTTTCTAAAAATGTTTGCAAAAAAATTTAAAAAAATAGTTTACTTCCTCAAAAACCCTGAAATTTTATAATATCTTTGTAACTTAAAAAATGAACTATTTTAAGAAAAAGATAACAGAGCCATTAATTCAACATAAAACATCTAACAATACAAGTAGTATATTTATGTGAGAAGCTAACTTTTTTAAATATATATATATATATATATATATTTTTTAAAAGAATACTTCATTATTAGCAGCATTTCTTTTAGAAATCTACTAGTTACGAAGATAAAACACTGAATTTAGTATCAAAGTGCTTTTTAAATTTGTGCAATGGGATACAGAATTAAAAACCTGCAATCTGATACTCTTTAACCCTTTTGTGGGCAGTGGGAAGATTACTTCCCACCTACAAGATCCTACAAAATACACCTGTGGGAAGCGCAATTCCCATTATAATATATTGAGGCTGCTATTAGAATGGTGGGAACACAATTTCCGGCTTCAGTTTTGTGCTGCCATCTAGTGTTCAATTGACTAAATGGAATTGGCGGCAATTTTGGTTTCGAATGTTTGAAAGCTTTATGCGAGATTTGTCCTACTACATCTGTTTTGATGCGACAGTTGTATTGCTCAACGATTCTACTGCAAACGCGAGTAAAACACTTTTTATTGCAATAACACTTTCTTATTCCGTATATTTCTGTACATTTTGTGCCAGTAGCTATCTAATATTATTATAAAGAAAAGAAAGATACCAAATAGGAAGTATCTTTTATTTTCTTATTGACCTTGGCATCGTAAATAGTTTCATACTGTGGCAAGTGAGCAAAAGAAACAGAAATTTAGACCGGCTAACATTCTGTACAGCACTAGCTCGTCAGCTAATAGACGGATATTCCTCAAGAAAAAGGAAAGGACGTCCTGCTAGCTTCCAAGCAAAGAAGTGTGCAGTTCCGGATGATGTGCCCTTAGCCAGTGTGGGAAATCATATGCCAAAGATAGTTTCCCACTATAGATGATGTAGGAAATGTAGCACAAAAGGAAACGAAAAGAGGACCCGCTGCATCTGTGCAAAATGTGATGCATCCTTGTGCATTGGAACATGCTTTTCATGCCAAATAATCGCCATTAAATTTAATTTTCTTTATGACTAAATGGTTCCATGGGAAGGATACTTCCCACCCTTGAAATTTAAATGTAAAAATAAAATTCGGCAAAATAAAATGTCTTTCCTTAAATGCTATTGCTTAATTGTTAATAAAACATAAAAAACTGGGAGGAATTCAAAAGAAAAGCAAATGGCTTACGAAAGGGTTAAATAAGCTCTTAATTTAAATGTAAATGTTTAGCAAAGTTTTTCAAAATATAACAATGGCCTTATTAGGCTATCAGTTACCATGCTCTTTTTTTCTTTTTTTTTTCCTTTTAAAGTCAAAATGATATTATTTTTGGTAAAATATCCAGCATTTAAAAATTCAGAACTTTCACAATTATAATTTTATCAATAACTACATGCAATGATAATTTCATAGAAATCTAATTTAAGTTCTAATAACCAAATTTTGTCTGAATTATCAAAATATTTGTACTATTTTGAGATGTATAGTTTTGCTTCCTAGTTTTCAATACAAACTAAAAGTTGGTGATGAACAAGCTTAGTATATATAACTTGAAAGACCTGTGTACCTATGCCACCCTATTTTATTTACATAATGTTCTAAATTTTATTACTCAGTTGAGTGAATGACAACACCAATTCCCACTTTGGTATTCACTTTGAAATTTTGCAAAAGAAAGCTCAGGCATGTTATAAATGAAAAACATTTTTACATGGTCTGAAATAAAATTTTGCAGTTTATCTCTTTTTATTATTGTACAAAGATAAGAAATATTCTTTGAATTCTAGTACATAATTTTGTTTAACATTAAGTTCTAAATTAGAGATTTTAAATAAATCCTCTCTTCATGTGGGTTTTTCAGCAGAAGACAATTTGTATGAAATTACCTAGTCTTTAACCTGGGACCCCATAGTTACCTTGTACCTACCTCCATGGCCCTAGGTACAAATGCAATCAATACTCTTCGTTATTTTATTTAAAAAAGTTTTTATAATAAAAGGCCTCAGTTATCTGATACCTTTCTGATTTAGTCAAGTTTTTAATTATTGGATGTTAGTTAAATGAGAGGAGTGTATATTTTGTTCAGAAACTTCCACTATACTTGCTACCATTATTGTTATTATTCAGGCTTATTATTATGTTTATACAAACATAAGAAATTCATTAAGATGTGTAGAATTTTGACTGACACTCCAGAAAAGGAAGAAATTGAAAAACATTATGCAATTAAATTAGCAAAAAAAAAAAAAAAAAAAACTTAGGTAAAACCTGAGTTTGAAATTGAGGCATCTTTATCCGAAGAATTATCAGATATTGAAGATTCTCCTTCTAATGATGATGATGCAAATTCTGATGCTAGGGGTAGCTGATGTAAGGAATATTAGTGAAAAGTGCGATTTTTGTTTAACAAAAATAAAAGGCAAAAAAAAACAACATTTTTAAGTGGCAGAAATAATAGATGTTAAAGAAAACTATAGTGTTAAATTCCTGATAAATATTGCATGTTTAAATAAGTTTCTTTATGATAAAGAAGAAACTTATGAAGTTGACAAACAGAAATATTGTGCTCAAATTGCCCTAACTACAATCTGCTGGTGCTTTAGAGCGACAATGTATGTAGCTCACTTTTGGAACCAGTTTTTTAACTATAACGTTGACTGAAAATAAAGTATAATTCGTAAATAATTGGGTCCATCGCAATTTAAATATAATTACACGATAAATGTATTAGCTGACAATGTTTCTTTCATTAAAGTCATGTGTGTATGTTTGTTTTCTATTGATTACACAGCAGCTGCTGGCGCTAGGTACAATGATATCATTGGCCATTAGTGAAATTTTTTAAAAACCTTTTATTTCACATAATTATTTTTAGTACCTATATAAAATGCATTTGGATGGTAGTTAGTAAAATGATGAGTGGATATCAGTTTCACATTTTTAAAGAGGCTAGTGACTGTTTTTGTGCATTGAAATAAAAAAGGCCCTAGGTACACAGGTTTTCCCTACAAAAAGTTTTTGACAAATATTTTTCATACAAAATGTTTTAACAGTCAGATATTTTAAAGCTAAAATGAATCAAATTAATGAAAAGTAATGTCAGACCATTCAGAAATTTCCAGGTGTTAATTTTAACTTTCGTCTTCAACTATTAACATTTGATAATCATTGAATGCATAAAATTATTTACAGGAAGCTTAAATAAAAATCAGAATTCCTTTATTACTTTTCATTTAGTTATTTTTTACCTATTCTAGATACTTTGAGTTTTTGATAGCATTTTATAAGTTTTTCCCAGATATTTCTCTGGTCAATGAAATCTAAGAAAAAAAAAAAAAAAATCTTTGCTACTAACCATAATGTAACAGTAATGCCCATTTTGGCAAACATAAACAACAACTTGGCATATAGCACTCTGATATCAAATAAGCACCAAATTTTGTTACACAAGTAACATCTTTCTCATTATACTGAAATGAGGGTACTTGCATACTATCGCAACATTGCCAACATTCAAGATAACTCGCCAAGTAGGCAATTCGTATTTCGCATGAGTCGGACACATTGAATTGGCAACCATGTGCTTCATTTCATAAAATGTTGTCAATATGGTCGGAATAATACATAAGTACCGAAATAAGCTTTTCAATAATTTTTAATTGGTTTGCAAAATATTGCAGTCAAAATAGTGATATTTTCACATGGTTTTTTTTTTACAAAAAGCTGATTTCTGTACATATCAGGAAACATAATGAACATGTTACAAAAAAAATTATATGCCTATGAACAATAGTTTCTCAAAAAGGTACATAGACTATGAAAAAAATAGTGTTTTATTGAAGAGCTAGTTTCCTATCACAACATCCCGCACCCAAACTTTATCAATATACAATTTTCATTACTTCATCATCTTCTATTTTCCTCTTAAGAATTTTTTCTTTGTCAGCAAAAAATTTTTGCTTTTAACAACCTATGCTTGTTGAGGCTAACTACATCTTGTTTTATACAATCACAAGACGTTGCGATTCAGTTTTCATAAAATTGGTGAGGTTCTTATATATTACTAATATTAAATGATGAAACTACATCAACTTTCACCAAAATCTAGTGCTTATAATAGCATAAATATTTCATTTGGTAAATAAGAACACATTGCACATGCATATTAGCATCACAGAGCAAAATTAGCAACATGCGAATTATATCTTTTTATCAAAACAACAAATATCCTAACATGTTTAATATGAAAAAATACTAATCAGTCAAATTTTAGTGGAAAACAGCGTGATTGATGTGGCACCAATTTGGCTGCAGTGATTCTAATTCGTAAGTACCAAACATCACAGTATTTACATTATCATGGATGTTGGGTACTACCAAATAAAAATTTGTTAAATAATTCTGTATTTGATACATCTCTAAAATAGGGTCTCACAGCCTCCACAAAGACAGGTAAACTGTTTTTATGATGGAAGGTCTCCTTGAGAAATTCTGCTTTTTGAAATATACACCACATATTTACATTGCTTAGCAAATCATAGCATATGTTCTAACCTTGCATTAATTTCATAATTTTTAGAAATATAATCTAACTATTTTGAAGTAAAAAGAATACCATACTTACAGGAAAGGCATTCTGAATGAAAATGAAGTGCTTTAACAATGTTAATCTCATTGAGTAGTTTAGTGTGTTATGTTCAGTGACAAAGTAAAATTGCAGTGATGGTTCAGTGATTTCAAAGAAAAAGCTTTATTGTTCGAGTATATATATTCTCTTCGTCAGAGTGGAATTCTGGGAAGACAGAAGAAATGCCAGAAGACATTTCTTCTGACCAATGAAATTCAATAGTAGGTTTTAACAGCCAATAAGACGTAAGGACCAAGAATCCACGGTGAAATTGTCGAATCCGGCACTTCTCCGCCAAATTTTGAAAAATCGCCAATTTGGCGTGTTTTTGCGTGTTGTGTTTTGGAGTTACAACCCTACCACAACACGCAACGCCGGAGCGCGAAATTCAAGATGGCGGAAGGAAAATCATTAAAAAATAGCATTTTAAAGTTTAGAAACTGAAAATCGCTGCAAAAATCAGGCATTTAAAAATGGAAATAATTTCACTTACCTTAAAAAAATGCTGCTATTTCCGACATTTATGATGATGAGTTGCGTACTGAAATTATACCAGTGTGCTACTGCATATTTCTGAGAGAACGTTCTGAAACATTTTTATTTTTGCATCACTAAAAAAACGGTGCACAAATCCATATTGCTCAATTCAATCCAAAACCATTTCTTTACACTCCTAAACACATGATGGGTATCCTTTTTCACACTGGACTGAATTTTTTGCAGTACCATTCAGAAATAATCATTCACTTTCTTACCCGTTCTTTCTTTCCCATACTTGTTCCACATTTCGGACACACATACGATGATCCAATCAAACCTTCTTCCATGCACCATTCTAAAACAGCTTTCTTTCCAAGCACAGGCAACATGCAAAAAACCTTTAACAATAGTAATCGTAATTTTTCATGCATTCATTCAAATTAATCCTAAGAGCATCGCTGGACACCATAGCAATCTTTTGAAATTTATGTGAAGAAAGAAATAAAGAAAAAAATTACCTGTAAAAAGTAATTCCCAAATCGAAGAAAACGAAGCCGAACAGCTGACCCAACCGGGCGAAAGAAGTAACCGTTTGCTGTGTAACGAATTTTTTGAAGAAAAAAAGCTTTCTGCTCATGCGCGAGAAAAACCGTTGGAGAATTAAACTGTTAAAATAAAAAAAAAAAACAATTACGAATGCGCTAACTTCGTTAAAACTGTTAAAATTAAAAACATCTACTGCGCATGCGCCGCATTTCGCCAAAAAAGCTACTTTTCCTCCACTGAAAAACGAATTCAGGGTTACCAGATTTGGCGCATTTATCGATTTGGCGAGAAAACACTTGGCGCGATAAGTGCCGGATTCGACAAAATTATCCGTTATTGTGAGTAAGGATGATCCGTTATTGTGAGTAATGATGATCCGATATAATGAATAAGGATCACCCGGTATTACGAAAGTGCACTACAGAGTATCCCCCCAGTGACAAAGGGAACAGCATAAAAAAATATACAAAATTTATAGTGCTTTATATTTGTTGTTTACAAAAATAAAGCACTATAAAATACATAAATTGCAATAACACATGCAATTATTTATATACACAATACAATAAAAGATATATTCATTTATAAATTACTAAGAAGGAATTTGATTTAGTAAGTAAAATGTGTACGTGTGCCTGCCAGAACGTGTGTTTCTGATATTTTTATCAACAACAGTTTTACCTTCAATTTGTTGCTTGGTGAGAGGTGGTTCGAAATTTGAACTACCCTTTTGCGAATTAAAATCTTCTGAAAATTCAAAAGCTGGCTTGCATTTGTCTATAGTGACAGTTGCATTTTTATTATTTATACGAATTACAAAATTTTTGTCAGATCTACTTTGAACCAAATGAGGTCCAGTATAAGGAGGGGTTAAAGGGGGTCAAATTTTGTCATTTCTAAGAAAAACGTGTGTACATGCACTTAATGATTGGTGTACATAGCTCTTCGTACAAATATGAAAATCAGGGGATATTGGGCTAAGTTTTCGCATCATGGTAATTAACTTCGAAACATAAGTGGATGTCACAGATGTTTGAAGAGATTCTGAAGATATGAGATCAGATGGTAAACGTAAAGTAGTTTCATAAACTAGTTGAGTGCTTGTTGCGTTTAAATCGTTCTTCATTGCTGAACGTAGTCCTAACAATATGATAGGCAAAATATTGAACCAACCAGTGTCCTCAAGGCAATAATAGCACTTTTGAGATGCCTGTGGAATCGTTCTATCATTCCATTACTTTGTGGATGGTAAGAAGCTGAATGGATTCTATGGCTACCCATCATGTTTGTAAGCTCTCTCATTAGAGAAGACTCAAAATTTGTCCCTTGATCAGTTGTAATTGTAACAGGTGTGCCGAAACGGGAAATCCAACTATTTAAAAGTGCACGAGCAGTAGTTTCTACCAACATGTCTTCGGTAGGAATAACTTCAGGCCACCTGGTATACCTGTCTATGATGGTATACCTGTCTATGATGGTATATCCTTTGGATGGTGGATATGGTCCAATATATTCAATATGAATGTGAGCAAATCGAGCATTGGGTAGAGCAAATGTGCTAAGTGGAGCTTTGGTATGTTTGAATACTTTTGCTCGCTGACATCTTTCACAAGCTCGAACTCTATTTTTGATGTCTTTTCTCATTCCTGGCCAAAAGAAACGCTTAGAAATTAAATTAGTTGTAGCGGATATTCCAGGATGGAATAGAAAATTCAGATTTTGAAATACCACTTGTCTGAGATTTTTAGGGATGAAAGGTCGAGGTGTTTCAAGTGACGTATCATAATATTAAGAAACGTCTTCAAGGGGAAAGTATTGCTTTTCTAATTTAATAGAAGATTCTACTTTAAGGAAAGATTGAATTTCAGAATCATGAAGTTGTGTTTGAGCAAACTTTTTGTAATCTAAAATGGGTGGTTTTATAATTGCATCAATTTCTACTCTAGATAATACATCTGCAACTTTTTATGTTCCAACTACATAGCGAATATCTCTGGAAAATTATGAAATATAATCGAGATGTCTTAGTTGACGTGGGGTACATTTTTCTGGTTTCTGCTTGAAAGCGTATGTTAGGGGTTTTTGATCAGTATATATAATAAATTCACAACCTTCAAGTATGTGTCTAAATTTTTTTATTGAAGTATATATTGCCAAAAGTTCTCGATCATAAGTAGACCAATTTTGTTGAGTTTTAGAAAGCTTTAAAAATAAAAATGCAATTGGTTCCCAGTTACTATTAGAAATTTGCATCAAGGAACTACCAATGGCGAGATTTGATGCATCGGTCCAAACACTTAAAGTAGCACAAGGAATCGGATGCTTAAGAAGAGTTGCACCAGCTAATGCTGTTTTAGCAGCAGTAAATGAATTTTCCGCTTCTTCAGTACATTCAGGAGGAGTTTGCGGATTTTTCGAAGGACGAGATGACTTCTTTTTGTTTGTATGACCTTCTAAAAACTTTATTAGAGGTGCTAAAATGTGAGCTGCTTTAGGAATGAATCTTCGATAAAAATTATACATTCCTAAAAATCTACGCAATTGCGGTAAAGTGTTAGGTCTAGGAAACTTTTGAATAGCATCCACTCGATCAGGAAGAGGTGAAATACCTTCAGTGGAAACTTGAAATCCAAGAAATTTTAAACTATCTACTCCGAAAGTACATTTTGAAGGTTTAATCATTAAGCCATAATAATCAAGTCTTTCAAAAAGTGTACGGAGATTAGTAATATGTTCTTGAAAATTTTGAGATGCAATTAAGATATCATCAATAAAAGCATAAACACCTTTCAAACCATGAGTAACTTCATCGATAAATCTTTGAAAATTGCTAGCCGCATTGCACTAACCAAACAGCATCCGAGTGCTTTCGAAGAGACCAAATGGAGTACATATAGCAGTTTTATGTATGTTTTCGGAAGCAATCGGAATTTGGTGAAACGCTTTAACAAGATCAACATGAGAAAATATTTTTGCCCCATGTTGATCACTTGTAAAATCAAGAATGCTGGAATCGGATATTTATCCTTTTTTGTTTGAGTATTTAATGCTCTAAAATTGCCAACAGGGCGCCAATCATTGCTTTCTTTTTTAGGAACCATATGCAATGGGAAAGAATAACTACTACTGGAAGGGCACATGTGGCCTAAATCCAACATGTGCTGAAATTCCATTTTCGCAATATTTAACCTGTCTGGAGCCATGCGACGGGGTTTAGCACAAACAGGTGGTTCAAAAGTATCAATATACTTATGCTTACCTGTTTAGTTTGCTCAAGGTGGTTTTACAATATTTGGAAAATCATTCAACAATTTAGAAAAATCATTATCAATAACATGAGTTTTAATTGAGAAAATATTAGAATTTCTAATAATGCAATGACAATTTAATTTTGTATAAGTATCAAATAAACTACGATTTCTTAAATCAGGTTTTATATTAAAATAATGTAAGAAATCTGCACCAATAATAGCATTAGACACATAACAAATAAAAAAGGGAAAGACAAAATTTTGTCTTAAACCTAAATCTAATGACATTAATTTACGCCCGTTCATTTGAATGGGTGTACCATTTGCAGCAATAAAAGTTTGAACTGGAGAAGATTGTTTTTGAGTTTTATTTGCGGGAAGGATTGAGCAATCACTTCCGGTATCAATTAGAAAACAAATGTTGGATTTACGTTCGCGAACGAAAAGGCGACAGGAATTCAAAGGCAAGGCATACGTTTCCGCTACTCCTGCCCATTCAAGTTTTCCTGGAAAGAACAGGGCTGAATACATTTTCTTGCCTTTGTGGCAAATTTATTATGATACCAACATAAATTTGATGCTGGTGGCTTAGGACTCTTTCCGCGATTGCGAGAATCGAAACGATTTCGAGAAAAACTTCTCGATTGTCGAAGTTCTTTTACTTCTTGTCCTAAAAGTTTTAACTCTTGGAGGAATTTCGATTCACTACTATCATCAGAATTGGCACTGAAATATTTTGATACAGCACTTATATACCTGTACAAGTGTTACCTCTAAAATACGATCAGCTTCCTCTGAAGTTTTTTGAGCTGTAAGGGGTTGAATACTTGCAAGGATGGATTGCACATTAAGTGGTAACTGCTGTAAAAATAATTCCAAAAGAATTGAATCCGTCACGTTGTGCGATTCTGATCGCCGTTGCCTTATTCGAAATAATTCCGATGGTTTTCTGTCTCCTAGCTGCTCTCCGGCTAAAAGTCGACGAATTTCCTGGCTTTTGCTTTCACCGCATCGGGCAATGACTTCATCTTTTAATTTTGAATATGGATTTGTGCTCCCAGGTGAAAGAATTACGTCTCGAACTGCCATTGCTGCATCGGGAGACAAATGAGCTACGCAATAACTATATTTGGTGCGTTCGTCGGTTATCGGTTTGGGAACTGTCAATTTGAAGGTTGATTCAAGCATCCCGAACCATAGCGCAGGATCTGATGAAACAAAAGCTGGAATTTTAGCCGCTGGATTATCCTCCATATTTACGGAAGGCACAAGCAACGTTGGAAAATATTTTTTAATTAAAATTTTATATTCAAAGAACGGGTCACCATTTTTGGTGTATTGTGTTGAGTGGCAAAGTAAAATTGCACAGTGATTTTACAAAAATAAACTTTATTTCAACATAACAAATAATTAAATCCGAGTATATATATTCCCTTCATCAGAGTGGAGTTCTGGGAAGACAGAAGAAATACCAGAAGACATTTCTTCTGACCAATGAAATTCAATAGTAGGTTTTAACAACCAATAAGACGTAAGGATCAAGAATCCGTTACTATGAGTAAGGATGATCCGTTATTATGAGTAATGATGATCCGATATTACGAATAAGGTTCATATGGTATTACGAAAGTACACTACATTAGCTTGGTTTTTTGACAGGTCCGAATTTTAATACCTTCAAGAAACACAGATTAAAACACTTATATTCTCAATTGCATTTCTAAAAAATAAGCCTCACTTGAATATGAAAAAGAACCATAGTTACAACTTCCTTTGACAGTTAGATAAATTATTTCCATCGGTAGAATGTTTCACATAATCAACATTAACACCGTTGATAAATCTTGTTTACACTGATTTTAATGACGTTCTTACATCTCTTATATTTTTTAAATTCCATTATACTTTTTAAATAATTTTGTTATTGATCTGGGTATAATAAAATAAATTAAATAAAGAAATATTTAAACCGCAATGGTGAACTTTGGAAGTCATTAAATAAAGAGCACTTTTTTGGAAGAGGAGAGGGGAAGGAAACAGGGGATGACATTCTGCAGGGTTACAGAGCTTAGCAAATTTCTCACCAATATCGGCGCTTGCTTTGAATACGATGCCAATCATTCATTTTCGCAGTGGACGTGGACCTATTCGCACGCTTAAAGCTGGATTCTTATCTAAAGCATAAAAAAATATATAACCATCTTTCGAAATAACAAGTTTAAATACATGGAACAAATTTATTTTAAATGAAATTAAATAATTTATTTGCTCATTATTTTTTGAATAAAAAGTTGAATTATATAATTGCAGTGGCAAGTAATACATTTACGAGCAGAAAGCGCTTACATCAGTGCTTCTCAAACTTTCAAAAGTGGCGCCCCCCTTATCAATCACAATTTTTATCGCACCCCCCTTATACATTAATAATGTACTCAATGCTATAGTAATGCATTTTTTTACGCTAAAGCAATAATCTTAATTATATACCGTACAAATTCATGACATAAGTATTAAATTTTGTATATGTTGCTTTTAAGCAAAAAAAATATTAAGTAATAGGATAATTATTATGTTATTTTTCCTTTCTCTAATTTTTAAATTGGAACATATTGCAAAATGCGGTGGCTGCTTAGAAGACAAAATAGAGATATCAGCTTTTTTTTAGAAAAGAACTCAGTGGGTCAATTTCTAATCATATATATATATATATAAGCATTCCTTTGAAAAATTTGCTCTGTAAGACAAGCCCATGGAAGTCGCTAATACTTATTAAACTTGTTCTTAATTTAGCATTAATTAATTAGTTATAAAATACTCTGTGCAGCACTGATACATTAAAAGTATACCGGCTGAAGTACCCGCTATTTGCACGAGTTCATTTATAAGAAAATAAAACAATATTGATATAATCGCTGAATTTTAAGGAGAGTAAAGCCAAGTGCGCAACAATGTTTACAAAAATGTAAAATGATTTTTTTTAATTCATTGCTCAAATTATAATTAGTTTTAAGGCTCACAGAATTCGCATTTAGAGTTGATTTTGAATAATGAACAATAATATAAAATTCCGATGAGAAATAATTGTATTATTTTCAATATTTAAAGTGAAAAGACTCTTCAACATGTTTTAAACCTGGAGCAGAAACGCACTCGATACTAATGGTCGAGTGGGGTTATTGAGCCACCCCAATCTTTTTTTTATATTTATTTTTATAGTACACAATAAAAATCGCGTAATTCCAGTGAATAATTTAATTAAGAGAAAATATACTCACCTACTTTCAAGAACACAGAAAATATTTCGGAAAAAAGTTATCACACCGGGAACTCAGTCAAAACAAGTACCTAAAGATTGTAAAAAAAGTTTGTCACTCCCAAAAAAGAGGGAGATATGGGACAAATATATTTTAGTTCACACGTTAAGACTGTCAAACAGGAGGATAGTGTGTAAGAGCCATTGGTAACAATTAAACAGTTTTGCCAGAATTACCGATTCCGTGCACTCTGTGCTCGGCGTGACAGCTCCGGAATAAAAGTGTATTTATTACAATATGGATGTTCAAAAAAAAATTATGTAAAACGCTTGTCATTATGCTTTTTTATATGTTTGGGAATAACTCATAGAAATAAATCTTGGCCAAGTAATCCTTCAAAGAGCTCTCTGTGCTTTTCCAAAAATCATAAAAATATTTTACAAGGAAAAAATCATCGCAGCAGAAATAGTTAATTTGCAACTTCCCTAAATGAAAAAAACAAATACATAAGAGCCAGGACTAACTAACCATACAAGTAAGTTCGAAGGTCAAACCGCAGCAACTACATTCTGCTGCCTACTGCTGATGACAATAATTTTTTTATTATGTCAGAAAGTATTTTGTTTTACTTCATTCCAGTAAATACATTTTTTTTAATCTTTTATTTTCGATATTCTCGCGCCCCCCTTGTTACGTTTATCGCGCCCCCCAGGGGGGCGCGCACCACAGTTTGAGAAACACTGACTTACATTATTGTTTATAATTGTTTTTGAAGCCCCGGGTTTTTAACGAAACGATACTGGATTAATTTAAGTAATATGATTACTCAAGACACGGAAATTCAAAAAAGAAGCAGCTCCTCTATTGTACATTTTATAGAAGTTACGAATAAGTATTTTAAATATAACCAATAAGTAATTTAGTCGGATCTTTCAAAAATATTATTACTATAAATCGAAAGGGTAAGTTTTTTGATACAGAATAAAAAAGCATTTACTAAAGTGATTTGAAAAGCTTATTTTCGTATTTAGTTTTCTATTCTACAAAATACAATTTTTATTTATAATTTTAGATGTATTGTGCTCTGAATGTTCATTGATAGATTTTTATTAAATCGGTTATTTGTTTCGCTCATTCTGTGGGTAATGCAATTACGTTTTAATCGTTACGTTATCATATATATAAATACTTGTTCTATTAATAACAATTCAATATGTATACATATTCATAATGATACAAGTCGAATGATGTATTGACCGGAAGCTATGGTTTTCAATCTGACAATGAATCGAGTTTCTCTAATATTTTTGTTTAATATAAACGGAAAATTCTTAAAAGCTTAATACTTTATCATTTTATATCAAACTCTCCCTCTGTAAAAATAAAAGAGCAGACTTCCAAAATTAACTAGAAACAATTCTTTTTCTCATACTTGAAAGCTAGATCAGATTATAAATTAAACTCTTTTTCAAACGGAAATAAGTATATATTCTTCCATAGTATGATCATATATCTACACATATAATGTATAAACTCGACTCAATTTGTTACTAAATTTGCGGCATACAAAATAATGAAAAAGTGGATTTCAATTACATGTTACTGCTAAATGTAATTATTCATATATAAATACATATTTTTTGAAGCTAATCTTTTTTTTTGTACCTAATGAAATTCAAGTTTGAACAAGACAAAAATTGAATTACATACTGCATGCGTTATAGTTTTTAATTAAATGGAATGAAAAGCCTAAATTCTACACGCTATGCCTAATTTACACGCAATAAGTTTTCTTTTAAAGAGAAAGTTAAAAATTCACAAATTTAAAATGCAAGAATTCTCGTGCCATAAGAAACCATAGGATATGGATCTTTTATGGTTTCCTCTTTTAAAATAACTATATTAAACACCGAATTAAAAATAAATTCCCTTATTTAAATGCCTATAAAATGAACCAAAAGGTTTATTGAAATATTTTTTACCTTAGTAACAATAGAAACTACAATTTCTTTACAGTAAATTATTTTAAATAAAAGGGATGCATATTTCTCTGCTATGTTAAAAATCCTACGGCCAATTATTTACAAATTACTAAGAGCACTTCTAAATTTATATTAATTTAAGTATACAAAACATGTTTTAAATTTTTTTAATAAAAAGTGATCAGAATTTTTTACACGATTTTCTGGCCGTAATTTTATATCTTCGCTAATTTTAAATAATTTAAATATAATGCATAGAAATGTATCTAATTATAAAACTAAAATTTTATTTCTAAGAACGTCCCTAAAATTTTAAGACACGTTTACCTATATAATGGACACCATACGTAAATTCCTGTTTAATTTAATTATTGAGTTCCAACCAGGAACGATCCTAGCAGGTGTGCAGCGCGTGAACCACACGCGGGCGGCCGCAGGCCTCCTATAATTCTTTTGATCAAGCAAAATTTTTTCTAAATTTCTCAAGATAAAATTTATAATAAGTTTAATAAATATACTGATTTTTAAATAGTTATTGAAAAATCAAAATAAGTCACGATTTCCCAATACATAACATAATTCGAGAAAAATAAGAATGGATTTCAAATTCTGAGGAACATTCCTTCTCATCAGGGGTGTAGCCTGCTTTATCAGGAGGCCAGTATCAATGTTACAGGCCTCCCCGTAGCTACAGGGGCCCGGACATGTGTAAGCAAAAATTCGTAAAAGGTTATTAATGGTCCTATTAAGAGCTCCTTTCTACGTTTATAAAATAGTATATATATGTGGATGGATTCAAACGATATAAATTTTCCGTGTGAATTCTGGATCTCAGGACCCGCTATAAAAAGTTTAAAAGCTGGTAAAGGAACTCAAAATAATGAGAAAACAAGGAGTGGTGTGTGGTCAGAAAGCAGGAAAAACTTTTCATTCAAAGTGGTTGTCCACAAAAAGATCGTTTCAAGTTAAATGCAGATAACAAAAATCCATTCAGAATGTTATTTGCTTGTAAATGAAAATACCCCCTTCGGCTGTTGATTGATTGACTGTAATAAACGTCACACTAAGAAGCTACACGAAGGCTTGGCAGTTGGAATTTTTTTCAGAAGTGGTTCAATGAAAGAGAATATTAGATTTTATTTATCCCGGTTTTCTTTTATTTCTGTAACAACCAAAAGGCCGAATGTGCATTTAGTCAGCAAGGGATCTGCTTCCCGTTCCGAGATAGATCTGGCCCATAGGCGACAGAAATCTTCTGTCACCCTCCAAGTCTGTAGTTAATTATTTTTTTAACTATTCATGAGTTCTCAACGCTGGTCCCATGGGGGAAAGAGGGATGGGCGTTAAGGAAGAATTTCGACACATCGCATAAAAGTGATGAAAAGCACGATCAAGATTTATGACATGCTTAAGGACGAATGAAAAGAACGGGACAGAATGACCCTCAGAAAAAAAGACCGCTTTTTGAATAAAACTGAGGAAATTTTGCATCAATGTGACTTAAGAACTAATTTCTCTTAGACAAGACAAAAATCGGAACAACAAAAAATGTTAAACAGCAAAAAAGTTACCTATATTTTCACTCTCAAAATTCTCTTTTCAATTTTTAAGATTTAATGCCCAGGTATTTTAATCATTGCGTAAGATAAAGTGAAAAAAATATTTTTGTTACAATTGTGCTATAACTTATTTATTTACTTATTTATATAAATATAAATACATGTCATGACATTTCATGACAAGCTCAGTCAAAGAAAGTTCTAATTCACAACATATTGATCTTCTGGTTAATAACACACCTTTAAGGCGAGTCGGTAGGCCCTATACCGACAATGTTAAATTGAGCCATTTTAGGAACCTGTTTCTCAGAAATTGTTAAATATAATAACTTCAAATTTTGGCTGTATAATAATTAGGCTTTTTTTATTTAAATATTGGTGACATGTTTTAAATATATTGTTTACTTGTTTCAAAAAAATTCACCGTAAAAGTATCGCTTGGAAATTTGTGAAAATTGTCATTTTTTTTTTACGATAACTGCTTCTGAGCAAAATATTTTAGGAAAATCTCCAAGAAAGTAGCTCCATTATATATAGTTACATATTATTTATGTGCAGTAAAAATTGCAAGTAGTTTCATTCATTATTTTCTATTAAAAAGGTACACGCACTTTGAAAACAATCATTTTAAGATAATTGTATTTTAAGCGTAAAAAGGAACTTAATTACAAAAATAATGAATTATGACAGGTATTTGCCCTATTTTATTAAACATTAGTATCTTCTTAATTTTTTAAACATGAAATATGAAACAAAAAAGCCGTAAAATGTTCAGAAAATATAGGGTGTTTTTTTAGAGGTATAGAACTTTAAATTGCAATAAAACAACGATGTATTATTCGATTGACATGAATTTGTTTTATTCGAAAGATAATCTTGTGGCATTATATTTTAAATATGATTTCTGGCATATGACTGCCACGGCTGGCTCGGATGTAGTCCAATCTGGACGTCCAATTTTCGATGACATTTTCCAACATTTGTGGCCGTATATCGGCAATAACACGGCGAATGTTGTCTTCCAAATGGTCAAGCGTTTGTGGCTTATCCGCATAGACCAATGACTTTACATAGCCCACAAAAAATAGTCTAGAGGTGTTAAATCACAAGATCTTGGAGGCCAATTCACAGGTCCAAAAGGTGAAATTAGGCGGTCACCAAACGTGTCTTTCAATAAATCGATTGTGGCACTAGCTGTGTGACATGTTGCGCCGTCTTGTTGGAACCACAGCTCCTGGATATCATGATTGTTGAATTCAGGAAAGAAAAAGTTAGTAATCATGGCTCTATACTGATCACCATTGACTGTAACGTTGTGGCCTTCATCGTTTTTGAAGAAGTACGGACCAATGATTCTACCAGCCCATAAAGCGCACCAAACAGTCAGTTTTTCTGGATGTAACGGTGTTTCGACATACACTTGTGGATTAGCTTCACTCCAAATGCGGCAGTTTTGTTTGTTGACGTAGCCATTCAACCAGAAGTGCGCTTCATCGCTAAACAAAATTCGCTTATGAAAATCGGGAACAACGGCAATCTCGTTTTGGGCCCATTCGACGAATCTACGCCTTGCTTGATCATATTTAAAATGTAATGCCACAAGATTATCTTTCGAATAAAAAAAATTCATGTCAATCGAATAATACATCGTTGTTTTATTGCAATTTAAAGTCCTATACCTCTAAAAAAAACACCCTATACATATATAGTAATTTTCAGTTTTTGTTCAACGAGATTTTTTTTAGCATTTTGCATAAATTTTCACAAATTATGTAACAATCTGTGAAGAATTTTTAACTTCAATGCATTATAAATATCAAATTTGACCTTATAACATCATAAATATAATGTAAACATGTATCAATATGTAAAAGTCATGATTTGGGAAAATGTGATTATACGACATTAGAAAAATTTAATTATGGATTTGTATGTTTCCATGCAAACACAATTTATAAAAGTTTCAAAATTCAAAATTTTCTCTAAACTGTGCAAAGGATTTCTAAAGAAGTCAAAAATAAAACTGTTTTTATGTTTTTAAATATGAAATAGATGTATTTTTATGCATGTAACAAACTTCTCGCAACGACAAAAAGCATTACACACCTGAGTTGTTAGTTACCTATTATTGAAAAACTTTTGAATTATTAAAGCTTAAAAACTTGTCTGACCAATAAATAAACATTAATATTTGCAATTAAGTGAAATATTTAAAATATATTGTTTAGTTTTCTCAAAAACATGTAACATAAAAATATCACTATGAATTTTGAAAAAAATTGACATTTTTTGTCACGATATATGGAGTCCAGTCAAATATTTCGGGAAAATCCCCAAAAAACTCATATGAATATATATAGTTACATATAAGTAACATGAGGGGGAAAATTCATTACATTCATACATTATACTCTGAGATAAACATGAATACAGTTTTAAAAACATCATTTTTAAGAAAATTGAGTTTTCACTATAAAGTGCCACTTTATCACAAAAATAATGAATTACAACATGTATTTGTCCCATTTTATTGAACATTAGCATCTTTGCAATTTATTTTGCATAAAATAGTAAGCAAAAAAAGTCTTAAATTGCCCAGAATAGCATTTTTCAGTTTTTTTTAACGAGATAATTTCTACTATTACATCAATTTTCTCAATTTTGTATCAAATTTTGAAGAATTAGTAACTTTCATGCCTTACAGATATCAAATTTGAACATAAAGCAACATAAATATAATGTGAGAAAGTATAAATATGGTTTTTGTATGAATTTAAGTTGGTATATATATATATATATATACATACATACATACATATATATATATATATATATATATATATATATATATATATATATATATATATATATATATATATATATATATATATATATATATATATATAAATACCTGATTATACGACCTGATACCTGAAATACCTGATTTTCAAAGTTTTCGCTGGGATTTTGTAAAGTTATCATTAGGTTTTGTTGTTGCAGACATTTTCTAAGTTTTAAACTTCAAAAATTACTCTAAACTGAACAAACGTTTTCTAAAACAGCCAAAATAAAACTATTTTTATGTTTTTAAACATGAAATTTATGTATTTTTATGTATGTGACAAGCTTCTCGCAAAGGCAACAAACATCATACTTGACGTATTATCTCATACCTTTATCTCCGAAACTATTAAACATATGAACTCAAGACTTTGACTATATTCATTAATTATACATTTATATTTATACTGAAGTGAAATTTTTTAAATATATTATTTAATTTTTTCAAAAACAAATTTTTAGTTGAGCGAGCAAATACGATTATTATGAATTTATTGAAAATTGTGTCATTTTTTGTTATGATATCTGCTTAAGAATATTTCAAAAATGTCACTTCAGTGTACACAATTGCATTTAAGAAACAGAGTACATTTATACAATTAAAAAAAACATTTAGAAAACAATTTTTATAAAAAATCTTACCTTGTAAAAGTATCCTATATTAAATATATTATCTTCATTATCCATTATGCAGTTATAAAATGAAGATTCATTATGTAAATATTTCTCACCTGGTCACAATTATACATATATTCTAATTTTTTTTCTTTTAACACTACTTAAACACGCGAATATTTAGTAATCATTAATTAACTAATTAAAAATGAATTTAAACTAAAGAAAAGACCTAAATTTCAGTAAAAAATGTCTTCATTTTAAGTATAACATTTACTAAAACCCACATGAAAATCTGAAATTGCCTCCAAAGGTTTTTAGCAAATCGAACAGTTGCAGTTATACAATTATCTAAAGTTAATTTGGGTATTAAAACCCTCTGGCTGCTCATCCCACGATTTCCGCGGGCATGTGTTTTTCTTCCTTTATCGAGGAGCGCATCCCGTTTTCTCCCCGTTTAACCATTGAAATAAATTAGGTACAGTGTTTGACGTTTAGTCGATAGTTGTCGACTAAATTGCGGCATTTGAAGGCCCGTGGTATTCCCGCTCAAACTTGACTTTTTGCCGCTTTTTTCTAATCAGAAATGGCTGCTAGAAAACGTTCGGCGATTGACAGCGTGTATATTCCTGATGACTTATCGGATTCTGAAAGCGATTTTAGTGTTGAAAGTGATAGTGATATAACTTTTTCGGACTGCTCCTCTTCTAGCGATGACTCTGATCATGATTCAATAAACTTGCAAAGTGTTAGGCAGTGGTGCAAAATCGATATGAAGAATATTCCTCCTCCTACATCTCCAGTTCCTTTTCGTGGAAATCCGGGAATAACTGTAAATATAGCTAACAACGCAAGTATATTGAATTATTTTGAACTTTTTTTTGATGATCAAATATTACGAATGGTAGTCCAAGAAACCAATAGATACGCTGAACAATATATCCATAAAACAGTTTGTAAAGAGGGATAACGCTGGAAAAAATGGACGAGAACAAATGTTGAAGAACTAAGACTATTTTTTGCAGTTTTGTTACTGCAAGGAGTCATAAAGAAGCCAGAACAGGAACATTATTGGTCTAAGCGTCAAACATTATCCACACCAATTTTTGCAAAAGTAATTGGAAGAAATAGGTTTTTATTGCTCATGAAGTTTCTTCATTTTACTAATAATGAGGAATTTGATAAAGAACGACACCCATGGCCGAAATTGAATAAAATTTATGAACTAATGGAACATCTTTAACGCAAATTTCGAAAAGTCTATATACCCGGGGAAAATCTTAGTTTAGATGAAAGTTTGATGAAGTTCAAAGGCAGGCTCAAGTGGAAAATGTATATTGCAAAAAAAAGAGCAAGATTTGTCTTGAAGTTTTTCGTTCTTTGTGAAGCAGAAAGTAGGTACATTTCAGATTTCCTCATATATACAGGTGAAGGAACAGTGTATAATCCGAAATACAGCCAATATCCAGTTTCCACCAAAATTGTTTTACACTTGATGGATCGATTCCTGGGAAAAGGCTATTGTGTCACCATTGATAATTTTTATATGTCTCCACAGCTTGCAGACATCTTAGTTACAGAAAAGACGGACACTTATGGGACAGTGAATAAAACCAGAAAAGACCTCCCTGTCAATTTTTCAAAAGAGAAAGTCCCCAAGGGGGAAATTGTTGCTTATCAAAGAGGTAAAGTCATGGCCTTGAAGTGGCAGGACAAGAAGAGTGTCTGCCTTATGAGTACTATTCACGATGCAAGCTCTTATTTGGTGACATGCAAATCTAAAAAGACTGTTATGAAACCAGTTGTCGTTTGTGACTATAATAATACTTGGCGGTGGCGTCGACTTATGCGACCAAGAAATGTCCTACTACCCTAGGCTCCGAAAACAACAAGGGAAGTATTATATCAAAATTTTCAGGTAGTGTTTAGATCAATCGTTGTGGAATGCCTATGTACTTTACAAAAAGCAAAATCCAACACATAATATAAAGCTTTTTGGAATTTAGATTGCGAATTGTTGAAGAAAGTATCCAAAAGTATTCGGATAGAGATAACTGCAGTGGTCCAGGAAGACCGAGTTCTACTCTGAACCCTTTGCGATTGACAGCTCGTCATTTTGCAAGCCACATACCACCTAACCCCATAAAAAGAGAGCCTCGAAGACGATGTGCTGTTTGCTGTTCAAGAAAAGATGCAAATGGGAAAAAAAATTCGCAAAGAAACACGAATCTGGTGCAAAGACTGTGAAGTTGGACTTTGCCTTGAACCCTGTTTCGAACTCTATCATACTAAACCGAATTTCTAAGGTATCTTTTTTATCTGTGATTTATATTTTCTGGAATTTTATACATTTTACATTTTTTACTATGCAATAAATAGAATTAACTATAATTTTATTGAAATTTACTAAAAAAAAATTTTTTTTTGGTGATAACATCTGAAATTGGTTTTTTTGGCAACTTAGTTTCTCATGATAAAATTCTGTATAAAAAATTGAAAAAATGCATTTTTCAATTCTTTAATATATATAGATTTAAAATATGCAGAAAAAAAATTACACAATTTTTGAAGCGATTTCGGTCTACAAATTGAGCAGTCAGAGGGTAAAAAATAAAAATTAATCGAGGCTTTGCAACTTTTCCCCAGTTTTAAAAAGGCAATGTTTACATTTCTATTTGTCAAATTGGGCGTGGTAAATCAACTGATTATTTTTTAAAAACCATTTTAAAATACTTCTAATCCATATAATGGCTTGTATGTTATATCATTGGAAAGGTCTTGATTTGTAGATTTCAGAAAAAAACAAAAACTCAAAATCGATTTTTAAAAGGGGTTTACCCTACTGACTGCTCTTAATGTGACCATAGTGTTTTGTTTATTTGTGTGAAAATAAATGAGATATGTATCAGATTTTTGATATTTAACCTGATTAAGTATATTTTACGCTTTTATTTATTTATCCGTGATTACGTATATGTGGTCACTTCAAGGAACATGGTATCATATGCGAGATTACGTTTTCCCCTTTCTGAGTCCTGTGACCATACTGGTGTTATTTGGATTTGGAATGATTATAAACCATAAATTTTTAGGCAATGAATTTATATGAATTTTGAAATGGAGTTAGGCTTAACAGCGAAAATCAACTTGTTCTGAACGGATTAAAGGACGAGAAAATTTAGGTACTTACATATTATTGCAACAATGCCAACATTCAAAATAGTTGGCAACCCTGTTTTTCCATATGTTGTTTATGCTCAATTGACACGACCATGTGCTTCAATTCATACAATCTCACCAAAACAGTTGCGATAATATGTAAGTACAAAAAATTAATCCAGCTTTGGTACAAAAACTTTTGTGTGCAGATATATTGTACATGAACAGAAACACGCAAGAAATCTGCCATAATATGTAAGTACTGATTTATCTTATAACATAGTGCAGAAAGGCCATGTTGTAACGGAGGACATTTGGGCCCCCCCCTGCAAAGTCAGGTTTTGAGCCCCCAAGTTGGATTTTACAAAATGTAGGTATTCCGTTGCTTATAGGTTTTGGTCCCTCTAGGACCCAGGGCACCCCACAATATGGGGGCGTACGTTACCCCACTGCAGAAACGCTATACTTTCATGAACATAATACTTTGGTTTTATTTGAAAACTATTGGGATATTTCTAAAAAAATCTTATATTATATATTTATATATATATATATATATATATATATATATATAATCTGATATTATATGTATATATTATTGTATACAGTGGGCCACAAAAGTTTTCGTACACTTGCAATTTCTTATAAAATTTAATGTTTTCGATTAATAACAATTAATATATTGTAATTTTTTTTGTGGTATCTGCAACTTGTTCTTAATGGAATGACATAATTTTTTGAAAATAGTATAACTATTTTTTAAAAAAAAATTAATAATCAAAAAGCTACTGAAAAATTGCGCCATCGAAGTCGTCGTACACTTAACAAAAATCTCAACTAAGCTTTAAATATTGTATTTCTTTATTAATTTAGTACTTAGTAGGATATCTTTTAGTGTCCACAACAACATTTAAGCATCTTGGAATACATTTAATCAGTTTTTTGTAATTTCTGCATCGATTTTCCTCCATTCTTCTGTGATTATTGTTTTTACTTCACATTTTGTATTTATTTGTCATGTTTTCTTTTTCTTTTTTAATTTAAAATCTCACCAAATATGTTCTACTGGGCTAAATAAAGTGTATAAGGTGTTTTCATAATTTGGTGACAGTTATAAAGACATCAGTGACGTACATTGAGAACAGTGCGCTTGGCATCATTATCCTGTTAAAAAATGAAATAGTTTCCAATATCCAAATTTTGGACGGATAATTTAAACTTTTTCTTTGAAACATTTACCCCCCACACAGAAGAACACTTCCACCTCCATGTTTTATTGATCCAATTAGATTCTTGGGATTAAGTTTCAGAAAATTCAAAATTGACAGCAAATTGATTGGGATGGCAGAAAATTCAACATTTTTGGTTCCGATAGGCTTATAATAGCTTGTAAATGAAAAAAATAAGGAGCTTAATCCCATGAATTTATGTTTAACAAAAACTCCCCCATCTCCATATTTCAGTATGGAAGTGAAGTTTTTCTGGCGTGGGGGTGTAAATTAGCCTCAGAATTAGGTAATTTGGTATTTTTTGATGGTGTTGTGAATCATGAGCTCTATTTAAATATTTCAAAGAGAAATTTTAAATTATCTGCCCGAAATTTGGATATTAGAGACGACTTAATTTTTTAACAAGGTAATGACGCCAAGCGCAATGTTCTCAATGTACGCCACTGGTGTCTCTATAACTGTCCCCAAATTATGAAAACACCTCCTCAATCACTTTATTTAGCCCAGTAGATTATATTTGGTGAGATTTTGATGTAAAAAAAGAGAAAACATGACAAATAAATACAAAATGTGAAGTAAAAACAATAATCACAGAAGAATGGAGGAAAATCAATGCAGAAATTACAAAAAAAAACTGTTTAAATGTATTCCAAGATGCTAAAATGTTGTTGTGGACACTAAAATATATCCTACTAAGTACTAAATTAATAAAGAAATATAATATTTAAAGCTTAGTTGAGATTTTTGTTAAGTGTATGACGACTTTGGTGGCGCAACTTTTTAATAGCTTTTTGATCATTAATTTTTTAAAAAAATAGTTATAGTATTTTAAAAAAATTAATTACGTCATTCCATTAAAAACAAGTTGCAGATATCACAAAAAAATTACAATATATTAATTTTTATTAGTCGAAAACTTTAAATTTTATAAGAAATTGCAAGTGTACGAACACTTCTGTGGCCCACTGTATATATAATAAACACACAAGCCCAATAAAAGTTTTAATTTACAACATATTGATCTTCTGGTTTATATCACACCTTTAATGTGACCATAATGTTTTGTTTATTTGGATGAAAATGAATGAGATATACACCAGATTCTTGATATTTAACCCTATTAAGTATATTTTATGCTTTTATTTATTTATTTGTTCAGGATCGTGATTAAATACATGTGATCTCTTCAGAGAACACAGTATGGTATGTGAGATTACGTTTCCCCCTTTCTGAGTCCTGTGATCATATTGGTGTTCCCTGTATTTTATTACAGCAAAGATTTTATAAGAATTTACATACAGGAAGCACCATAATAATAAAACAAGTAATTCATTTATAGATATTGCATTTTTTCACGTAGAGCAAGATTTCTGTGTTTTTATTTCTACTGCATTAGTTGGAAAAATATACTTATTGACATAAATATTTTTTTAACAGATTAAAGCATAGATGAAACAAGTTTCTTCTCTTTAGATAATGGGACGTTGAAAACTAATTGGTAAAGCTGGCCCTTGATTGTTTCAGTGCGGAAAAAAGTGAAAGACTTGTATCTCAGAAAATTATCATATTTATTTATATTCAATTATACTTGTCCGCTATTAATATCAAGTTTCTTCCATGGAATTACAAAAGCAGAAAAACAAGATAGGTAGTAGAAAGCATCCCTAAAAGACATTTTTTTTTTACATTTCAGGTTGGAGGGGAAAGGAGACAGCTTGTCGTTTTTGAGTTTTGAAATTAATGTTCTAATTTGATATCGGTACACTACGTACCAAGTGTTGTTGTTGACAATTGTCAAGTTAGGCGATAACATTACAATATGGTTACCAATACCTGTAAATTTGGTTTGTGGTTGCCCTCCATTGCTTTTTCTTTTATTATATTTTTTAATTTTATTCTCTTTTGTAATTTTATTTTAATATGTATATTAAAATATGTAGTATATTAAAATGAATTTTTTACTGATTTATATTTATGACAGTATTCTTATTAATTTCATACAATTTTAAGTAGATTTTTTTTCACAAATAAACATTTCCATGCTTCCCATTGCCTAGATTGCAGTTTTAGTCTTCTGTAATTTATTCATAAGTGGACATTTCAAATATTATTGGTGTTTACTAAATCTTTTATTAAAAGTATATTAGGGCTCCACTTTTAAATTTTATGGACTAAAAGGATTACTAAATTTGCACTTTGTTTTCTAATAATCTTTTTCTTTTTCAAAAGAAAATTCTTATTGTAGATTGAGATTTTGCTTATTTTGGTCATGAAATGTTATACGCATGGCAGCACAAAATGAAAATAGTTTACACAGACAGGTTAAATAATTTGACAGCTGTAAATTTGCATGGTCATGATAGTATGTAAATCTATCGGAAATAATTCTTTTTTCACTGGCAGCAAATTGTAATTTTACTTCAACTTTATTTTTAATTAATGCATTTTTAGATGTTCCTCGACCAAAATTCACAAATAAAACTTGGAATTTTTGGATTTATTGGAAATTATTCGAATTATTTTCAATATATTCAAATCTCACGAATATATAAAAAAGCATTTAATGAATCAGATTTATAACATTTCACCATTAATCTTTTCACTGCCTGATATTGATTTCTTTTTTTGATTAAAAATTTTTTTAGTTTTTAACAGTTATTATTTTTCAATTTTTCGTCTGTTTCTTTTCCCGCATTTCTAAATACCTTGTGTTTTATTTCCTTAAATCCTGGTACTCATATTTTTCTACAATAATAGCACTTACATTTTTGCTTTTTTTAAAATTAATGTAATTCCTCTTTTGTCAGGAATAGGCTATTCTTTTAAATTACTTACATGTTCAGTTCTTAGTGTGAGACCACCTTCTTGGATTGAAAACTATTAGATACCAAAATCTCTTATTTGCAACGATTTCAAAAAAGACGTTTTGTGTTTAAAGAAATGATAAATTAGTTCCCTATATGTATATATTGTTCCAATGAGGGGTATTTTTTGAACAGTAGTTTTTATAAACGTTAACTTTAGCAAGTCGTGGTGGCCATGGTAGCTTAGTGGTCAAGGTAACAGACTCGTGGCTGGTATGTCATGAGTTTGAATCTGTCGAGAGCTCAAACGTCCTCCTGCTGATGTGGTAGTTAGGAGAGGAGGGGTACCAGCACAGTGTCCTCCTCATCACTTGACCATGGTTCAAGATTACGAGGTCGGTCGCCAAAAACCCTTGTGTAGTTGAACAGTGCTATATATATATATATATATATATATATATATATATGTTAATACCCTCTAACTCAGCAAGACATCCTTCGTGTGTACTAGTAAAAAAATTGTATTTTTAAAACCCTTCACCTTGTTTCTGAATTGTAAATGCTTTATTTTTAATTTACATTAGTTTCATTTCTACTTGTAAGCTAAGTCTTCATTTTTAATATTACAATCCATAATTTATTTTAAATTTTGCACATAGTTCTGATTTTTCTTCTTTTTTTACAGATAAAAAAATAATTTACAACTTTCATACATTTTACACTTTCTGCCAAATACCATTTGATTCCCATTGCAATCTTTGTCCTCATATTCAAAACAGTCATACGGAGGGAGCATGGTACTACATTTGTTATGCTAAAATTTGTAAATTGTCGTTTAGAATACTACATAATTAAGAACAACATTTTCGGAGATTTTACTCTAACGAGGAAACTTTTAAGATTCCTCTCGGAACCAGTTATCTATAAATTTTTCAGTATATAATTTAGATGACTTCTGTATCCTGTAACGTCGTCAGAAGGTAGCGTGAAAATAAAACATCACAGCAAGGTTGTGGGAGTAAAAAAAAAATTCTTTTAATTTTTTCCTCCAATAGGATAATCGAATTAAATTAGTTTATGAAGTTGATAGTCTCCGTGCCTAGCCAGTATGGTAGCCCCTTTTTGAAGTCGCTCTCTACAGCTTGTCTCGCTACAGTCCGCAAGGCGTTTTTTCTTATTCGCGTTCAGGATTCCTGGTCAGCCTCACGGACCAAAACTCCGGGATCCTCCTTTCCGCTTCCTAAAACGACCAGCCCTCGTATTTTAATTTTTGATTTAAAAACTACAATATTTGTTTTCTTTGGTGATAAAGTATAAAATCAGTTAATATAAAAGTGAGCTTGATTTGTAACAAATATTACAATGCATTATTTCCATCTGGATGGATTAAAAGGAAGTCCCAGTAGCTCGGTTGATGAGTGTTGAGAGCAGAGGTTGTGTATGTATCGATTTAAACAAAACAATTGATAAAAAAATACTTACTCACCTGGAGGGGGGGGGAGCTTAATGACTTATTTTAGTCGGGTTTCTAAGTTTTAGAAGTTTTTTTTTTTTTTCATGTTACATAATATGTAAAGAAACTATTCCTTTTTTACTTTGTGTTTAAAAATTTTTAATATGAAAAGTCTGTTATTCATCGTAATGTTTCCAAGACTGATTTTAAATAAAAGCTAATTTTCTGTTTGTATAGGATTTTAAAGAGACAATATATTGCTTCTAGAAATATAACTTTTAATGAGCCAAATTGCTTACACATTTGTATAACTATTGCATCGAATCTGAAAATAACAAAAATAAAGATTTAAATTTGAGGTATAAGTCCAAAAATATTATAGTTTATGATCACATAGCAGTTACATTTTTAAAACGAAAAATTGTACTTTTGTTGGAACTTGCGTATCATCTAAAAATATTGGAGACATTATATAAAACGAAGTACATGGTTGTTAACTCAGCGCGTACGAGACATGGTGAATTATCTTGAACGTTGGCACTTTTACGATAATACGCAAGTACCTTTTTGTAACACAATAAAAGCATAAAGAATTTAGATTTTTGAAGTTAAGTGGTAATATTTTACCCATTACACACTCATTTAGTTGTCATATTTTCAAGTTTGATCTAGTAACAGGTTCAAAATGGAGTAGGCGATGTTTACAATTTTCAGTATGTAGTCGTTGCCAAAGATGAGAATGGGCTATTCTCAAATTTGAGTATGTTTGCATCGGAGCTATTTTGAGTATGTGACGTATTCAAAAGTGAGTATTTTGTACTTGGTTCTGAATACCAGTTTTTCGCAGTGCATCAGTTTCTTAGAATACTTTCATGTTGATTAACATATTTAACCCCCGATCACTCGCGCGGGGTATTCTGTACACCCCAGCAACAAGAAAATCCTTCCAGGATTCTAAAAAGAATGCGTAGAACCACAATTTTTTTGTAGCCGCACATTTTAGGTCATTGAACCTTCAAGCCTGATGCAATCCTTCTTTCTCGAACGATTGGAATGTAATGACCTTCAAAAGTTTATCTAGGGGGCTGAGAACTCCCACGAGAAATTGAGCATGTGTATACAGTCTGCTCTGAATATTTGAAAAATGATTAAAATATTATTTTTCTACTTTCTATAATCATTATCTCATTAATTATAAAATATATTTATTACTGGTATATACGTTTTACTGGTTTATGAAAAAATATAAAATTATGTGTTTTAAAATGAAAAT
>BMAU01019077.1:860000-870000 GCA_019973935.1 Trichonephila clavipes | reverse complement strand
GACTACCAGAATGTAGTCAATATAAATTTGTTATTGATTGTGAACATAATCATTTATTAAAAAATGGACAAATCATTGTAAATAATCAGAATCCACTCACTAAACAAATTTCATTACATATACAGGGGAAGAATTAGTAAATATCTCGGAGGAAGTTTTCTCACCTCTGCCTATTAAAGAACTATCTTCTAACCTGATACAACTTCTTTCAGAATACTCTCATGTTTTTTCTAAAAATAAGTATGATGTAGGTAAAATAAGAATGGAACCCCGTAGAATTAATTTAACATCAGACCTTCCAATTTCTCAGCGAGCTTATAGAACTTCAGCCACTTCAGAAGCTGAGATTCATAAACAAATACAAAAATTATTAGCTGCAGGTTTAATTAAAGAATCCAATAGTTGTTATTCTCTTCCCCGGTTACTTTACTTATAAGAGAGATGAAAAGCAGAAAACCAGATTATGTATTGACTATAGAAAACTTAATGCAATTTGTAAAACAGATGCAGAACCATTACCTCGAATAGACTCACTGCTAGATAAATTGAATACTGCTAAATTTTTTTCTACACTTGACCTCACAAGTGCCTATTGGCAGATTTCTCTGCATAATAAAGATAAAGAAAAATTAGCTTTTATTACAACTGAAGGTTTATATGGATTTCAAGTTCTTCCTTTTGGCTTTCGAAATGCCCCAGCAATTTTTAATCGTACTATTCGTAAAATTTTATCTAAACATAAGTGTTCAAATTTTGCTTGTCCCTATTTGATGATATAATTATTTTTCAAATTCTTTGGAGAAACATTATGTTCATTTAAGAAAAATATTCCAAATTTGTGAGGAAGAAAACATTAAATTAAAATTTTCAAAATGTGTTTTTGCAAAAAATAAGATAAACTTTTTAGGCTATGCAATTAAAGAAAGCTGCATTACCCCTGATAATCAAAATATTGAAACTATTAAAAAATTACAGCCTCCAAAAATGTTAAACAACTTCGAATTTTCCTTGGTTCTGTAAATGTTTTTAACAAATTCATTGATTCCTATGCCAAAATTAGGGAACCTTTGAATCAACTACTAAAGAAAGAGTTAAAGTTAATTTAAATATTAGTACAAAAAGTTAATAAAAAGGATACTAGAGGGAATTATTACACACACACACACACACACACACACACACACACACACACACACACACACACACACACACACACACACACACACACACACACACACACACACACACACACACACACACACACACACACACACACACACACACACACACACACACACACACACACACACACACACACACACACACACACACACACACACACACACACACACACACACACACACACACACACACACACACACACACACACACACACACACACACACACACACACACACACACACACACACACGCACACACACACACACACACACACACACACACACACACACGCACACACACACACACACATGTATATATATATGTATATATATATATATTTATATACATACATGCACTGAAAAAACATTAAAAAAAACCGATCTGATAAAACCATTTTGATATTTTATTTTAATTTATATAAACCTTTTTCATTCCACTAAAAAAATTTTAAACTTTCAGAAGTAGCGTAATGTGAAATTGAATGTCTCTTCCTCTTCAGTTTTGAACCTGGGAACTACCGTTTTATAAAGCAGCGGGTTAAGCAACCACGCTATCAGTTCCTTCGAGGAGGAGCAGTAAAAATTCCTTTAAAATAAAGGGAGATTTTTCAATTTCTTATTTCGTTATTTGGTAAAGTAAAAATTTTTTTTTCGTGCTTTACTTTTAAGTAAATGCTTTCAGACTTCATATATCTGAAGCTCACTATAAAGTATTCAACGAAAGTGATGATATGAGCCTGTGCATGTTTTCTCGTGTTGTTAGAAGACTTCACATCAGGAGAAGAACAGTGGATACTACAAATATATATATATATATATAGAATAATACTAAATAAATTGGTACCAACAGCGAGAGATCTTTTTGGAGATTAGTCTTGGATTTTTCAGGAAAATACTCCATATCACCGTGCAAATGTAACCCAGAAATGGTTCGAAGACAATACTATGAGTAGAATCAATTGACCAGGACAATCTGCGTATCTTAATTTTGTAAAGAACCTACGGCATAAAATTGGCTATGATATTTCGAGGAAAAAACTTCAAACTTGAGTTAACTGAAGCTTTGATGTTTTTTCAACCTTGTGGTCATCAAAGAGCTTCTTGTGAAATTGATGAAATGATGTCGAGCCGTAATTAAAGGAAACGTCTGGTCCATAAAATAATTGATGTTCAAACATGTAACAATCATGTAATTTTCAAAATGCATGCTAAATGTATCGTATTTGTAAGGTTTTGTGTTATTCTACTACATACAGTGGCGCACACAAGGGGGGCCTGGGGGTCCGGCCCCCCAAAGCCCTTGATTTTTTCCCGATTGATTATAATTCTATGTATATAATACGTAAAATGTAATTAAGTATTTGTTATTAATGATTAATTTTATTAATTAATGCTAATTATTTATTCAATAATTAGTTTTTTACTGTATTTTGTTCCCGAAAATCGACAAAATTTAAAGGAGCATGATACAAGAATGGTGAACTTTCGACCCCGGCCCCCCTCCCCCCTGAAAAATTTTTGTCTGCGCTACTGACTACATATAATATGTTTTTCTAATCATTCTGTACATACTACACATTCTTATATTCAGGCAGCTGTACTACAAAAAATATGTAGTGTATTGAAAAACTAGTAACAGATTTGAAAATAGCATAAAAAGCACATTAGAATTAATAAAAATAGTTACAATAGAACGATAATTTCATAACGAAACATTTAATAAAACACAAAAATTAGGCAAAACAATGAGTATGCATAGGACTTGTTTTTGACACCTCTGTGTATTTTACTGTACTAAAAAAATATCCAATATTTAATTATTTTCACGTAAATGTAAAAATTCACACGCACAATTCTTTAGTACGGATATTCGGCTTTATCGTACAGTATACGTAAAACTACTCTCACCAGTAATTTTTAACAAACATTTTATCACACATTAAACGTTTTAACTATGTTATTTTTAGTTTATGTATTTCTACAATCGGGGATCGTGAAAATATTCTTCAAATCCAGTTTCAGGTAGTGCCATCTATTAGGAAGAATAAATAGCTAATATTTGCGGAATAACTTTTTTAATAGTTGATAGAATAAAAAATAGTTGGTCCCCCCCAGCTTGACAAATATTAATTTTATATTTAACCTAAAACTGAATTATTAAAAAAAACCAAGCTGTCATATTAGATATAAATTTAGAGTTTTTTACTTTATAAACCCTAAATTGAGTCTGTGTGTGTGTGAAAGAATATAGCTTAAATTAGTAAAATAATTTCCATTTATCTCTGCATTTCTTTTTCTTATTGAGATTTTTATATTTTTTTTCAGGAAAACATCATTGAAATAATGTACATTTTTTTGTCAAGTATTTTTGATGCCTTATTAAATATGCTTTTTCGTTATGAAAGTACATAAATAGAAAACGTTAAATTTCTGGAAAATTTATTTTGAGATGTATCGCTGAGGTTTTTGAATATGCAAAACATTTAGGGAATTTTTAATTTCTCTCTTAATATCAATAAAGTTTCCACACATTACATTAAATTAAATTTAAATGGAATTTGTATACGTAAGTAAAATAATTATTTGAAAATTATAATTTATCCATTACTATACCGTCATTCTTTGCGAGTATATTTTTTAGTGAAAACGAAAAATCATTGAAGATGAATTGAAATGCTTTTTACTTTTATGTTGGAGATTATTTTAATGAAATAAAAGTGAAATTCTCCGAAATACAACTTTAATAAAATATTATTAAAAAAGAATATTCTAAGGTTTGGAAAATTTTCATTTTGTCTTAGAGGAAATGAGTCGCGTGAGTGTTGTTAAGATTTAACTTTCTTTGTAACAGTAATAAGCATTATAATTTACAATTATATCTGAGTAATTTGATTTCTAATTTTCCAAATTTTCTGTTCGAAATGCAAATGGGAGCAAATTTTAAATTCAACACATCTTTAAACATCCAGGCAAAACTGCACATTAAATCTAGGTTGGTGTAGATAAAAAATTATTTCGCTTATTTTTTAAAGCAATTTGCAAGTGATTTGTTCTTAAAACCCTAGTCTTATGTCGTGAAAACAAGAGAGAATAACTCAATTTTTGAGTGTTGATAATTACATTGCTGAACTTTAAATTGCACCACAGTGAAGAGAGGGATGATGCAAGACTAAAAGTCACATGAAAGGAAGTTAATACTGCAAATGATTAGCATTTAAGAGCTATCGAATGACGTAAGAGGGAGAAGTGGCCTCTCAAACTCAGTACAACAGAAAGTAATGCAATGAGTTTATAATCAGGAAATTACATTTGAATGTTGGTTAATTGTGAGATTTTATGTCTCGTACAAGAAGGATAAAAGGAATCGATAGCAACTCGATCGTGGCCTATAGAGAGAACGGAGGATATTGCTACTAGCATTGGTCGAAATCCAAAGACTGTCAAGAAAAGGAGGAATCAAGGAGTTCAGGAAGGGTATACAAACGCCCCGTAGGACTTAATGGCCTCCCGCAACAGACATGTCAAGTCGTCCTTTCAGAAGGGTACGGTCATATAACGGCCTTTGAGTCTGGAAGTGGGCTTGTTTGCAGTGCAAGTTTTCTCACGGATAGGTCGGTGGTATCTGGAGTTGTACGGACTGTCTGCCCGGCGACAATTTTTGCAGCTTCCTTTGACATTTCAGCATAAAGGAACGTGGAGTCAGTGATGCGCACAACAACAAGACAGAGAAAGGAAGCAACACCACGTCACATCTTTTTAGACTTCCCGGTTCTGCGTACAGCATGGGTAGTCGTGGCCTAGTGGTCAAGATAATTGACTTGTAGCCGTGCAGAGGAGGCCGATGTACGCTAAATCTGTCGAGGCTCAAGCGTCCTCCTGTTGGTGTGGTGTGGAAGTTAGGAGAGGGGTTGCCAGCTCAGGTGTCATCCTCGTCTCTTGACTATGGTGTTCAAAATTAAGAGGTCGTCACCAATAGCCCCCGTGCAGCTTTATAGGGCAACGTTAATATTACATTCTCCTTATTAAAGAAACATGCCCCATGATTAATTTTTATTTCCATTAAAAAAAAAAGAATCTGCAGGGATTTTATTTTGTATCATTACATGAGGTAAAAGAAGCATCGCAGGAGGCCTGAAGAATTGTTGAGAGAAATGGCTTTCTGTAGCATTTCCGGGAATCGAACAAGCTTTGACAAAAGTGTATTGTCACCAAGGGGTTTCTTTTGAGATAGTTGTGAGTTGATATTTTAAAAATGATCAAGGTAATGAATTGTACACCAGTTTCTCGAATTCTTAGATATTACATTATATGTTATAAGACTTCAAAAGGACAGGAGCAGTAATGCTTTCGAAACTTTAAACATGTTCCGTTTTAGAACTTATGTATTCTTCATTTATCAGATAAAAATAATTTTTTTTGTAACAAAGTAAAATATTAAAAACTTTAAACCAATTTTGATATTTTACCTAGATGGTACATTAACTTGAATTCAAGCAGTGAATATGCACTGGAAGGGGGAAAAATTATATACCCCCAATTCCAATAAAGATTAACTTTTATAATCATGTGAGTTATTTTATATTTGTTGTCGGCTGTCTTTCTTAGATTCATACGAATTAATCTTTTAAAAATTTACTTTATGTAATCACATCGTAATTTCTAGTCATTTTAAAGCACTCTGTTTTATTTTTCAGAATCATTAATGTTTTCGTTATGTTGATTATTTCCCCTTATTTCCTGTTACAGATAGATGCTGCAATTACCGGGTTGAGCTGATCAAGAACGGAAGAAATTTTTGCTGACCGTTCACAGTCATATGTTTTTTAATTGAACATCCTCGAAATGCTCTCGAAGTTATTGTCACTTTTCTGAGCAGTTCCAGCACTCAGGTTTACAGATTTCTATCTTTCAGGTTGATGATTGTAAATCGACATTGAATACTTCATCACTTTTTCAATACTTTGTCATTTTTTTTCTCGGAATTAAAAGTTTTTTTTTACTCAAGCAGACTCTCTCTCTCTCTAATGATAATTTTTTTCCTCTCATTCTCAGTAAATGCAAAGAATGTGTTTGAAATATTATCAGAAAAATATTTAAGGCACGAGTATTGCAACTCCAAAAAACTGCCATTTGACGATGTAATAGTAAAAATTTAAATGAAAAAATTCATATTGAGAATTCAAAAGTATTAAATACAAAAATGAGAGAAATAAAAAAATATTGATAGGAATACAGATTATCGTTTTCAGTATACTTATTATTATTATTTTTTTTTAAAAAGATGCTTAAATAATATAATGTTGGCTTTTTTTTCGAAGATATAAGCGAACTGGAAATAACACTTTGCAAAATTGGATATTATAATTAAGAAGATAATATTATACTTATATATACAGTTATAATTATTCTCTTAAAATTCAGTTTTTGTGTGGTAAATTTTAAAACAGGGAGAGAAGCATAATCCAACATCGCAATCGCTACAAAAATATCGTGCTTCTTTTCTCACTCGTTTTCCAAAATCGTTTCTTTTTGAACAACACACAAAACATTGCGTTGTCGGTCTCAATTTTTTATCAGTAGGGGCAATCACTTCTAAAAATCTCTCTCAGTCAATCTTAAGGTATTGGGCAAAATTCCTGGTCGTTTTTTTTCTCATTTACTACCCCATGTCTTTCAATAAGGCGATTTATAATATCAAGCCTGAAATTCTAATGAGATAGTTTTCCTCCCAGTTTCTGATATAAAACGAAATCAATCCACAATGATGTATCTAAAATTTGGAAGAATATTTTTTTTGTAGTATTTCTTGCCTCCGCTTCAGACTGACCACCTGATCGGGACATCTGCTCATGCACCCCAGCACCCAATGGTCACGTATACTGGGATTTTCACAGTAGGCCCTGGACCTCATAGGCTGCTGCGCCATTGAAAAAAAAATCTTGCCTCTCTTTTTTGTTATTGGGTTATTTGTGAGATGCTGATCCATTCTATCTACACTTCACATCGTATTATTGTATTCCATAACTACCTGTGGTTTCCGTCTAATCTCATCCTTGTAAGACGATACTTCAATCATCACAGGGTTATGTATAGTTGTAAGAGAGATACAACTTTTTTATCCATTCATTTGATGATACATACTTTACCTCTTTGGTATGCACAGCTTTCTCCTTTTTTAATTTTTTTTTACTATAACTGTTTTGGGACGTCTTTCCTGTTAAGTTTGAGTGTTCCTTACAAATCTGTATGATAATTCACAGAAGTATATCTGCAAGCTCTGGTGAAGTGTATTAATTATCAGTTGTTAGGCAATATCTTTCTAATTTAAGCTCCAAACTTAAAAGAAATAGTGTTCGTAACGTGTGATACACCAATTTAATAAAAGAAATATCTAGCCTTAAATTGTCTAAAAGATGCAGTAAAACCTAACTTTGAAACCGATTTAGATATTATTTTGTAATCCCAACTTTACTCGACAACAAGAGAAATCTGTTAGAAACATTACACATTGAATGAGCAAAAAAAAAAAAAAAAAAAAAAAAAAAAAAAAATACGGGTATATCAGAGGATTAGAGTAGAAAAAAAGTTTTCCCTAGGGTCACTCCGGCAAATTAGGGAAGTGCCGGTCCAAGTGCCCGAGCGTTGTTCATGAAAAATTGGGAAGTGGTTAAACCAGTGTCTCTCAAACTGTGGGGCGCGCCCCCTGGGGGGCGCGATAACCTTACGAGGGGGGCGCGAGCATATCGAAAATAAAAGATTTAAAAAATAATTAATTTACTGGAATGAATTAAAACAAAATACTTTCAGACATAATAAAAAATGCACTTTTACTCTGATATAAGTTATAGGCGATATTATAAATCATCAAAAAAAAAAAAATTCTTCAATACTTAATTAGCTATCTTTGATCCTATAACCAAATGAAAAATATTTTATTTAACTTGCTGTAATCTCATGATGAGAGACTTTTTATTACGTTTTCTTTTTTAAAACTAACATTCTACTCTTTTAGGGGAAAAAACAGATCCTAGATCCAGAATCGAAAAAATTTAGAAACATAAAAAATTCATCACTGTCATTATTTTTGAAATACTGCACATTATAGCTGTAATTTGTTTGACCTTCTAAGTTATTGGTACAGTTAGTTATGCCCCCTCTCTTATGTGTTTATTTCTTATTTAAGGAAGTTGTAAGTACATCCATGTCATTAAAGAGACTTTTGCCTGATACGGGATTAAGGGTTCTTCGAACCCAGGTGCCCGAATAAATTCCCGCAGATTCCCGCAGATGTATTTCTCTGTTGCGCTTTTTTTCATGCAAAACAGTTTTATGATATTTGGAAAACCACGGAGAGCACACACTTTGATGGATTACTTGGCCAAGACTTAGACCAAGATGAGTATTTTCAAACATATAAAGCATAACAATTGTTTTCAGCAGTAACATACATATTATCATAATGAATACACTTTTACCCGGAAGTCGTCGCGCGGGACACACAGATCACGAAATTGTTAATTCTGGCAAAACTTTATTTATTACCAAAGAAAAATTGAAAAGTCCTTGAAAGTAGGTAAGTAAACTTTCTCTTAATTAAATTATTCACTGGAATAACGATTTGTATCGTGTACAATAAAATAATTATTAAAAAAAAAAGGATTGGGGTGACTCAATAACCTCGCTCGACCGTATCGAGTGCGCGCCTGATCCCAGGTTAAAACATGTTGAAGTGTTTTTGCTTTAAAAATAAAAAATAATACAATTATTCTTCATCGGAATTTTATATTATTGTTCATTATTTAACATCAATTATAAATGCTAATTCTGTGAGGCTTAAAATTAAAATTCGCTTAAAGCTAATTATAATTTGAGCAATCATTTTTAAAAAAACATTTTACATTTTTGTAAACATTGTCGCGCCCTTACTGTACTTGCAATACAGCTATTATATCAAGATTGTTTTATTTTCTTATAAATGAACTCCTGCAAAGAGAGGGTACTTCGGCCGGTATACTTTTAATGTATCAGTGCTGCACAGAGTATTTTGTAACTAATTAATTAATACCAAATTAAGAAAAAGTTTAATAAGTATTAATGACTTCATGGGCTTGTCTTGCAAAGCAAAGTTTTTATACGGAATGCTTATGATTAGAAATTGACCCTCTGAGTTATTTTTCTATATTTAGCTGATATCCATATTTTGTCTTCTAAGTAGCCACCGCATTTTGCAATATGCTCAATTTAAAAATTAGAGAAAGGAAAAATAACATAATAATTTTCCTATTACTTAATTAATTTTTGCTTAAAGGTAGTATTGAAAATTTAATACTTATGCTATTAATTTGTATGGTTTATAATTAAGATCTCGTATTGTAATTAGCTTTTTAGCGTCAAAGTGCATTATTATTGCATTTAGTGCATTATTAATGTATAAGGGGGGCGCGATAAAAATTGTGATTGAAAAGGGGGGCGCCAGTATTGAAAGTTTGAGAAGCACTGGGTTAAACTGGTTATAAAAATATTTAATGTGTAAAACAAGAAGGGAAAAAATTCTGAGTTTCCTCTTGAATACATATGCAGATAGAGTTTGTGTCATACAATGTTAAGCAGAATCGCCCTTAGGACGACAATGATTACACCAAACGCTATTTTTGTCCGATGTTTCTAGTTCCTCTCAGCTATGAAATTCAAAAAGAAAACCCCCGAATTTTACTGTGTTGAAGGTCAAAAGACTGATGACAAGACCTTCACCCACAAAGATTTAATAAACAGAATATTCAGCCATCATATGGTTTTTCACAGAAAAAGCATAAATTATT